>VZTA01002948.1:673713-710659 GCA_013398855.1 Mohoua ochrocephala
CCGCGTCCCGCCTGGCCCCGACGGCCGGCACCGGGCGGCAAACTGGGGGGCGATGGGGCGTCCGGGGGCCGCGCGGGGCTGGGGTCCCAGTGCCCGACAGCCCTGTCAGAGAAGGCGGCGCGACGGCCCGAGCAGCGCCACCTGGGCTCCATCGATTAAATTTTTAAGATCCCGCCGGGTGATTCCCCCTGCCCCGCAGCCCCGAGCGAGAGACACGCTCTCCGTTCCGGGCGTCGCCGACTCCGCTCCGCGGGGCCGCCCTTTGCCAGCACCGCTGTCGGCCGGACTTGGGCGAGGGGTGGCGGGAGCGGTGCGGAAGGGGCAGCGACCCCCGCTCTGCCCGCGCCCCTCAAGCACCCGGGGCCTCGCCTCGACGGCAGCGGCTGGCGCAGCCCCCGGTCCCCCTCCGTGCGAGCGGAGGCGGCAGGTGCACCCTGCGTGTCCGCGGACCCCGCCGTGCGCCGTCTCCCTCACATGCCCCCGTGCTGACAGCGAGCACGGAAGGCTGTTAAGGAATAGCAGGTGCTGGTATAACTTTGCTTTTTTTTTTTTTTTTTCTTTAAAAAAGGAAAAAAAAGTCTCCAGTCCAAACCCACGAAGATCTTAATAACTAAGAGGCTCAGAGCAAGACGAAAGGGTGTTGGTGAAATGAAAAACAAAAAAATATATCTTTTAATAATACAGAGAGGTTGGGTTTTCTTTTTCTTTACATTGTTAACAAATGCCAAAACTCACCTTTAAAGCGTGGTCTTGTGTCTTGTAAATATCAGGTACACGTAAAGCGAGCTGACAGTTTTGATTATTTTTTCTCTGTGCTCAGTCTCCCAGGCATTGCTCTTTCCAAGGGGTTTAGTTAATGTTTTCATCTGGAAGTGTTGGATTTGCAGCTTGATTTACTTAATAAATGTACAGTAAACCGATGACCCGTTGCCCTCTGGAATAACGACGTGCACGATATGAGGCAGCAGAATGGAGGGCCCCCACAATATTTTACAAGCTGTCGATTCAAAATCTCGAGAACAAGTTTATGC
This sequence comes from Mohoua ochrocephala, assembly GCA_013398855.1. Taxonomy (NCBI): domain Eukaryota; kingdom Metazoa; phylum Chordata; class Aves; order Passeriformes; family Acanthizidae; genus Mohoua; species Mohoua ochrocephala. Next base: position 674,745 of record VZTA01002948.1, read on the forward strand.
AAAAAGAAAAAAAAATGTTTTGCTGTATTATTGGAAAACAAATAAATAGAGGAAGAGATTATTCTTTTCTGACTTTTATACAAGCAATAGGCCTTGTTAAAAGGAAGTTTTAATGACACAGTTATTACATTCCACTACCACTGCATAATCCCTAACAAGAAAAATGAAGCACTTAATTTTGCAGTTCTACAGAACCGCCCCTTTCAAATTCAATTGTTAGACCTCAGCCTTCCTCCTTCCACGGGTTGGAGACTATTAAATCCGCATTCATGAAATGTCACATTTATTGAACTACATAATTTTTTAATATCACTAGTGCAGGTTTTATAGTTGATTTTATTGTTTTTATGGCCATTCGGGGCTCTAAAACCCGGATTTTTTCAATGTTGTCCTTATAATTTTTTTCACACAGTCAGAACTAATAAAATAGAACAGTTGTGACTTTTTAATGCAAGGGGTCTCGGAGTTTCAATATTTTCACTCTGCTGGATACTAAAACCAATAAAAATACATGAGATTTTAATTATTTTCTGGATTAAATAAAACCTTTTCCTTTTCGCTTGGAACATACGTTTTGTTTGTAGTTTCTGTCGTGAGGGAGATAATGCAGCTTCGGACAAAATACATTATTACCAATATTGTTGCAATGAGTACAGTTTTGACCGGATTTTACAGTCTAACGGGCATTTAAAGTAAGGTGCTGTAGATCAGGGCAAGCAAGACAGTGCTTTAGTATTTCTATTATTTCTTCTCCAGGTTCCCTCTGGAAAGCTCTCCAATTTATCTGGAAAACCCTGGGCAGGGGGGAAGAGGGGGGAGAGAGAGAGAGAGAGAAGCCTTGGAAGAGAGAGAAAATATACGCCTTTCCCGATTAAAAAAAAAGGAATCCTTTCACATTAATTTTCTTGGTATGCGCTTGAAACACCCCCAAGTTTTCCTGCTAATCTGGGGATTTCTGGAGGGCGGCGGGGCGGGATGCGTGCATCCCCGCACTGGCACGGTCTCAGTCCGAAGGGATCGGCTGGAGAACTCATTATTTTGTGTAATAACTTCGGGGCCCTGTCTTCCCCTTCACTTTCCGTGAAATCACCCGCCTTCGAGGAGTTCTGAGCTCAAGGAAAAAATAATAATAAAAATCAAGGCCCCCACTTGCTGCAGGCGGCCCCGCTGCCAGCCCCGACGGTGGAGCCGGGCGGCACCCGGGCTCCTCCGCTGCCTCCCGGCCGCGCTCCCCGCGGGGCGGACAGAAAGAGCGGCTCTGGCCGGAGGAAGCCCGTACGAATGTGCTGATCGTGTGTCCCCCCGGGTCGGGGGCTAGCGGGGAGGGGTCGGACGGGCTCCCCGGGGGAAGCAGTGGGGTCCCGGCTGCCATGAGTGATGTCGCCACGCTTGGCCTCGCAGGACGGTGCCCCCGGGGCTGTGCTGTAAGCCTGGCCCAGCCTCTCTCATCGGCTGCTTTGAGCCTATTTCCCTCCCCTTCCAGCCCTTGTCCTGCGTGGAGCCCGGAGCAGCTTTCCCCAAGGCCGGCGCTCCACAGGTGCCTCGAGCGGCGATGGGGGAAGCCTTTGCCGGAGGAAGCGGCACCCACGGGCTCCGGTGGGGCTCTGGAGCCTCCCGCCGGCCGCCACCGCCTCCGTCCCGGTGCTGCGGGGAGTCGGCAACCCCGCGGAGGCGGCGTCGGAGCCCGGTCCCGCTCGGCGGCCCGGCTGCGGGTGGTCGGATCTCCCTCTCCCCCAGCCCCGGGGCGGGGGCGCAGCGCCGCTTTAATTTAGCGTTTATGTGTCACCGTGTTCGTGAGCGGCTTTTACAGGGCGGCGGTAACGCGAAACACCTGGACGGCGGCACCGCGGGCACGCACGGCGGGGGCGGCCGTGGGCGGCCGGGGCGGAGGGCGCTGAGCTGTGCCGGCCTGTCCTCAGGCCGGTGCGTTAAAATAAAGTAAGAATAACTTTTAAAAACCAAAACCACAATCCCCCGCCAGTGTCAGAAAATCAGGAAACGAAAGCTTCCAAAACCAGCGACGCACGCCAGGCGATATTTCCACCGCACCCAAGATTATCTGTGATAAATGCCCCGATAAACAGAATATTCCTGATTCCTGGAGTGGTTATATCGGGCAATACATAAACTGGTCCGCAATTTAAAAGTGAGCATGTCTGGAGTCACAGAACACTTTCCTTTGCCTCACGGATTGTTATCACTAACGTGTACCCAGCCGGTTTCTGCTCTCCAAACTGGGATTTTCACCTACAGTCGCACCCTCTGTGACACTGCAGGCTTCGGCAGAGTTACACTAGTGATGGATCATTCCTAGCTGCAATAACTGCGTTTGGCTGTACAGAATTAGTAAGCAAAACAGCAAAACTCCATCTTTTTAACAGCTGGAGCAAGCTACCAGCAGCGTCATTCCCTAATGCTACAGGGCGCTTTCCAAGAGGATCCAGCCCACAGCCATTCCACCCCTTCCCATTATTGAAAATATTTCAAGACTCTTCCAAGAGAGGTGAGGCCGCAGCCTTGAGCACCTTCCAAGGAGGAAATAGGAGGGAGTTCACCTCTCTGATTTTCCTAGCATCATGGAAGCCAGACTGCTCCAGACAGAGGCACTGCATGTTGCAGGGTGATGTCAGTAGGTGCTGCCTTCGTCCAGATAACTCATCTGTTAGATATTCACTTCTTACTACTTCCTCCTCCTCACCATCGTGATTTGATTTAATAAATGAGTTACGACTGTAATAAACATTAAGGCAAGTCAGTCTTAAAGACATTCATTATATGCAGCAGAACAAGACAAATCTTGGTTTAAAAAGAGGTGGACAACATATAAAGTATTATTCTAGGCAGAGCTAGCAGGAGCTTATAGTGTTTTGTTCTACATCCCTATGATTTTGCCAAATTTAAATCATCCAAGTGAAAAAGATTCTGTTCTGAGGGAATCTGCATCATGCCGAGTACATTTAAGGTTTCAGCAAAATGGATTCAGCTGTTTCTGAGCATTGGGTTGGAAGGAATCAGATTTTTTTTTCCTGGCATTTAGACATCCTTGTTTTGCCCTGAACACCTGCAGAGCCCCATCACAAAGAAAACTTCAAGAGATGAAAGTAACCAGCAAAAAGTCGGCAAGGGGTTGTCTCTTCAGTTCTTCCTTTGCTCTTTTACTCGGGGTTGTGGTTTAGAGTCAGGCAAAATAAAGATCCCAAACCTCTGCAGAGAGACACAGACACTTCAGGAATGTTTAAGCCACCCATGGGCTTGACTTAGCTCTCTGGTGATTTGAAGAGCTCTTCTTTCCCAGCGCTGAATATTTGTGGGTATGAGAGAGGTGCTGCCACCAGCAAGTGCCCTTTTCCCATATGCTGTCACCAGCTCTGATGGGAAAAAAAAGAAAAGCAAGCTACAGAAAAGCTTTAATGGTGCTTTTGAGTCTTGTCAAGGATTTCCAAGGCAGCACATGCCAGACTCTCAGGGGAACACATTGTTAAGGTGCTTCCATTTCCTGTAGCCCTCAATATCATTAATATCTCTTCTGGGATACCTTGACTTACAAAGTGGAATATGCAACATTTATGGCTCTGTGGTAAAAGGAAGGAACGCATGGCCCCACATTATAAACACAGTTTAACACCACTTTCTTTCTGGACTGGGCTGTCTTAGCGATTATTGTGATACTAGTATCTCTAAACCGGTTTAATTCAGCTGAAATGTGACATAATTCACCAGAGTTTTCTTCTGAATTGCAAAGAGGCATCCTATTAAACTACATAGAGTGTAATGTCTTTTTGAAATGCACTTTTCTAGCCCTTCCTGGGTCTGAACACTTTCTTATCTGACCATTATGAGAATGCGGTGAACAATGCTATGAAAAACAAAGCAATATATTGTTCCTTATAGGCTCATGTTTCCTATATATCTGCCACCAAAAACATGAGCTATTCTGGATCCTGCCTATGAGTGCGACTGAAAGCCGCTCATTTAATTATATTTATTTGGGGTGATGGCAACGCTAACATGTTAAAACTTCTCTGTATTCTTACGTGTTGGCTACACACATAAAGATTACGCCCAAACCCATATATAATTCCCAGGGGCTAGATTGCCTCTCACATCTTGCACAATCATTTACGTAAGTGCAAACTGAATCTAAAATGCTGCTAACACAGACTGCTGGCTACCGTACACCCACTCTGTGTTGATATAAATGACTACAACAAGACACCAGACAATGGAGAATCTGCCCAAACTACGGTGATGACAAAACATCATATATATATATTTTTTTTAACAGAGCAATCAGAACACAAAATATTGTATGTTTCAAAGAGGACTTGTGCAGCAAGATTTTTCGTAGTAGTAGTTCCAATGAGTCCAAAGTACACACAGCTAAATTTGATGTCAGTAGGAATTAGGTATGAATAGGGAGTGTTACTTAGTTATTTTTGTTAATGTTTTCCAGAGCTTACACATTCACTCTACATTTTTTAGCAAACTTTATCATTTTGGCATCATAAAATCAATCCCTAGATAGGTTTGTTTTATCCGGAGCAGACACACACATGCAGTTGCTGTTAATAGTCAAATACAGAAGCTTACAATAACCATCTAGCTAACTATTAATGGTTGTTTAACAGTGGGGTTAGAAGGATGGACCTGAAATCTGTCCTCATCTAAAAACAGTTTGCTAGACTCTCAGGTGCAGAAACTCTTCAAAAGGCTTCATTTTCACAGGCAGAAGCCAAAATACTTGGGCAGATTTGGCTCTAGAAGGCTAGAGGAGGGATTACGTTAGAGACAAACTCAGAACTCGTGCAATGGCTTTGGAGTCCATTGAAGCTGATGATTTTCATAGGCAAATCATTTATTTTTCATAACAGACTGAGAGAATATGCCTTGGTGGTTGCACATGGAAATATCTCATAAGGTACAATATTAAATAGCAGAAAGGAAGGGAAAGGAAGAGTAATTTTTCTGTAAGGCAGATGTCGTCCCTTCTTGCTCCTGCCCCTGAGCTGAGGTCTCCCTGTAATGGAAACTGTGTAGCCCAGAATCGACCAACAAAACACAGCAGCATCAGTCACAGGCAGTACCCAGCCTCGAGTCTCTGAGCCCAGAGACCTCATCATTTCAATTACAGTGTTAGTTCATGCCAGAGGTGTCGGGAGAGTTACACAACACAACTTCCACTTATTACACTACTTCTTGTAAAAGCAAAGAGTAAGTTGCACTTGCCATGAAAAAAAAAAATGCCAATATAAAATCTGTATATATCTAAAATCTGTATTCAAAACATTGCAGTACTTTCCAAATACTTTAAGGTTTGGGCTTGACTAACTTTTTGGAACAGCTGCTCTTTCTTAATCCTTCCTCAGTTTGTCCATCTCATAAACTTACCTCATCCCAGTACTGGGGTTGGAAGCTGTAGGTGTGGACACAGAAGTTTTAGTGTTGCAGAATCTAAACCATAGCCCAGATGTTCCCTTGAAGTCAAACCATGACACCAGAGTCAAACCTGATACAGATGCTGATCGAAATCTTGATCTCTGACCATACTTGGTTTATTTTAAAATGCTTACTTTAAAACCTTACAGCAAAATGAATATGAAAAGATGTAAATAGGTGTCCGAATAGTATCCTCAGCAGACAGACAGGTGACACAGACAGGTGCTGAGAAGAGGCAGCTGGACTTCAACCCAGAGCTTAGTGCTACATCCTCGAAGATGGACAGCTTGTACCTGTGCAGCTCAACTGCTGCACAGTAATTCAGAGGCATTTCTACAGCCCACACCTCTGCACCCAACTCTGCTGGAGCAGACACATGCAGGAAATGCCTGGAGAAGGATCCTGCACTGCACTGGGGATCCCCTTCCCTAGCACTGTCAGTGAATCCCCACCATTCCAAAGCATGTCTGCTTCCAAGGATTCCAAGGCAGCCACAGGCAGTGCAGGCTGTGGGGGTCATTCCTACAAAGAGCAATGAGAAATATTATGCATGTAGGTCACGTGCCAATCCATACAGTTCTTCACATGTCAAGGTACAGCCAAAGATATAATCTGAATAAAAATGGGCTTTTAAAAATCTGTTCAGACTCATAGAACATTTGGGGAGGAGATGCAGAAAGCAGTCTGGTCACCAGGACAGACTTCAGAGGTCCTATAGAGAGAGGGAGAGACCCATTAATTACAGAATCATAATCAACCAAAATTATTCCTTGTATAATATTACCAACATGTACTAGAAATTAACTGAAGAAATATCTTCATTTAGAAGAACAGATTCTACACTGCTCTCTGTGTAGCTGTGTGTTTTGATTTTGTGTAACCTTTGGGAAATCGATACATTTTTAGTAATTTTCTTAAGAAGGTAGTGCAAATTAAAGTTTTAGGATTAATTAACATGATATAACCAATTAAAACTGAAGGTAGAGGTAGCTCACATTTTGTCCTTTGAAGAACATCTGCCAGTCTGGGAGGAACAGTGTGAACCCTTTCTGACTTTTGCCATCACATTACCTTCTAAGAGATTTATTTGTGAAGAAAAGAGGTTTTGTTCAGTCTCAGATGTACTGGCCATAAATAAAGGCAGGTTTAATTGGACCGTGATTACAGAATCAAGTCAGAGTACTCTACTTTTGAAGATAAATAAGCAATTTAATATTAAGATTTGCCTAAACTGAGCCCTTTGTGTCACTTAATCTCTGCGGCTTCCCAAGCTGCTTTTCTACTGTTTTTGTCTCTTTCACATCACATTACATTTCCCCTCAGGACTGAATCTATTGGTAGACATGACATTGCTCTTTATGCAGCCTTCATAGCACCCATCTGACACCTGTAAAATATTAAACTGTAAGAATGTGTGTTAAAGTCAGTTAGCCAGGATAAGTGTGTTCTATAGATAAATGGGTTTGTTTGGGAGAGAGCACCACAACCTCTGTCTGTATCACTGAAGGGTAAATTCCTAAAGAGTCAGGATGCTGTAGATAACCATTAAATCACAGAAAGCAGCAGAAGGAAGTCATGTCGCCCACAGTGCACGCTCCTCAAACCCTGCTGCAGTTGAAACTGTTGCAATACAATGCACTTTCAATTTTGCCTGTCACATTTTCTACAGTTTTCTTCACATTTAGTTCACATGTGGGCTTTGAATACTTAAGTCTCACTGTCTGTGGGTTTTGTGATGCGAATAGTTTCTTAGAGACTATTGACAAAGTCCAGACAGGATCAGTCTTTCCATGTCTGCCTATACCCTAGCTTAGACCCAGGGATGTGCTTTCTCCAGAGAACACCTGAATCAAAGTTCTGCCAGCATTGCCACAGACAGTGATGCGAATGGGACATGAACAGTGCTTCTGTTGCTTTTGGGACATGCAAGCAACACTCGAGCCCCTCTTCACAGTGTGGGCAATGGCACTGCTGAGTTTGTGCCCACAGTTCTTCTCTCTGCTGGGCGAGAGCATCGCAAGCTGTGTGCTCCTGGCAAACATTACACACTGAGGCCAGGAACGCCCAGGTCAGCCCCACACATGGGGCAAGGCCGGGGATGATAAAGCCTCGTTATTACATTTTCTTTCTGTTATGCCTGTCACTACTTATGCTACTCTCTTGTCCCACACTAACCTAGTTCCTCTCATTCCTGCAGGTTTACACTTAAAACATTAGTTGACAGTTATTATGTCATCTTACTCCCTAAGCATTGGTTAGCAAACTATGCTGTCAGCTCTTTGTACTTTTTCTCGTCAGGCAGTTCTCCCAAGCACATAGCTACAGTTGGCTCTTCTTCTCTGAACTTCCTCCAGCTTGGCTTCCCGGTAACGAGGTGCGGAGAACTGCACTCACCTTTTCCAGATGCTATCGCGTGTCAGTTCCAAGAAGAGAGTCTCACTTGCTCTTTCCCTGTGGTGTGTCTCCACGAGAGCCCCAAATCATATTGACATTTTTAACTGTCGCATCAGCTAGAAAATTCAAATGCAAATTCAGAGGCCCTCCTTGCTCAACACAGCAGTCACCACATATTTTCTGCCCTGAGAGAAAAGGAAGACCTCGGACCTCATCTTTCTAACAAACATTACTATTTCTGTAGAGACCTCAGATTGTTTTCTAACTTTTCACACTAATCACGTGAATTGGCTTATTTATGACAGGGAGAGCAACGATAGGAAGTATTAACTAACCCTGTACTGGTGGTCAGAGTGAAGCAAAAACAAAGCTGGTTTCCAGTTCTCTGCGGTGAGACTGATTTTCCATTGTCGTTCCACATTATCTTCCCATTTAAGTCTGCTCATGCAATTCTGGTGTGCATCCTGTAATTCTCTTTTAGTAGGTTTAAAACAAACAAAAGGAAGTACTTTTTCACACAGCACATAATTAAATTATGAAACTTGTTGCCGTGGGAAGAGCTGGATGCCAAAAGTCCAAATGGGTTCAGAAAAAGAGAAGACAAATTAATGGAGGATAGGTACATTGATGAGTATTAAACATAGTAGCTTGCTCACACTGTTTGGCTCAGGAAGCCCTTTCAGAGCTGTTTGATGAAAGCAGGAAAGGATTTTTCTACTGGTGCCTGTTTCTCCCACAGTTCCCCTCAGCAGTCTCTTCTGGTCACTGGCAGGAAGAAGACATTGGAGTTAATGGTCTTAGTAAAGCAGTTCTAGTGCTCCTCTCCTAACGAGACACGCAGCTGTCAACAGATGCCTGTAAGTTTAAAAAATACAACCTTTAAGCCAAAAATTGACTTCTCTTTGGATGTTTTTATCAGATCTGATCCAGCTGACTTTAATACATGCTGTTTACAGCAAAGTGTATGACTGAAACAGGGTATTTTAAGGTTTCAGCACGGCTAGATTTATTGGCCCAAGCCAAAAGTTTGATTTTACAGATGTTACAGGTTGGATCAACTTCACTGGGGACTGGTGTCAAGAGGTAACCTGTTATCTGTGCTGTGAAAGTTGTATCTGCTCCTGGAGCTCTCTCCCCTCACTGAACAAATGCTCCCACCGGCCACTGTGGTGCCATCTCTTCTTGTTGACTTTGCTCTGTAGTTGCTGGTTTATCAGTCTCTCTTCAGACTTCTCAATTTGTCCTGATTGACGAGCAAAACGAACAGAGCCGTACGTGCACACACAGGAAGGAGAGGAAGGCAGGATGGTGAGGAAAGACAGAAAAGCAGGCTGGTGAGGAAGGAGAGGAGGGTGGGCTGGTGAGACAGGGAGTGAGCTCTGGCCCTTTGGCTGCCACTCTTGTCTAGGCAGAGAGCCTCACCCCACAGGCTGCACCTGTTGCACCAGTCCATGAGGGAGGGAAAACTGGCCCATAATTTTGATAGCATCATGAATTGCTTTCATTTCTTGTTCTCTGTTTGGCTGCAAAACGTGTTGTCTGATTTCATCTCTATTGCTTTGTCATGGAGGTTTCTTTCTTTCATCATTTAGAACGACAATATCTCATTTTGGTCACAGCCTTGTTTCCAAATGTCTCCTGCATTAGCTCAGACTGTGTGTAACTGCCTTAGTTACTGCAGAAAAATTCACTTATGCATGGTAATGAATAGACTGAAGTGATTTATTTCTATTGTTGAGAAAGCGGTATGTGTTTATCTACATCATGTTGTTAAAATGCACATGGTTAAAAGCCAGAAAACAGTCTGTTGGCTGAGGGCCTGCCTTGCATGGAAAGTAATGACAATGCAACAGAATCAAATTCAGAGGCTTAATTTTCTCTTTGTCACCAGAAACCCCAAAGTACAGAACATTACCTTTGATTTTGAAGAATATTTCAGATCCTTTGGTTGCAGGAAGGAGGTCAGACTGCACAATCTGAGTGAATTAGCCACCTGCTACCGTAGCTCCATCACACAGTACTTTAGCATCTCAATGTTACCGACTCAAATTTCCTAAACTTTCCTACAGTTCATCATCTTGTATGACTCTTGGAAGCATGAACTTGTAGACTCTGTGGAAAGAAAGCTTACATTGAAGCAAAGTGTAAGGAGCGGCACCAATTCTCTTTTTTTGTCTGAGCGGTACTGCGATGGAGAGCACGAACTCTCTGGAGGGATGCAGCAGTGACTACAATGGCACTGTGCTGCCAGATGAGAGGGAGAGGACTGTGATGCCAGTGGTTCAGCAACTCTGGACTGGAAACTGGGGGTCTGGACACCTGCCTTTGTCACATTATGCTGCTGTTGGAGTTCATGTCACCACATCCATGCCTGTTTGTGCATGTTCACCTGCTCCCCGTCTTTTAGACTAAATTCTTCTATAGGTACGATCCCCATTCAGTGTATCTTGATGGGAAGCTCTTGGAATGGCCATGATTTAAGCACTAATTGTAACACAAAAGCAGCTATCTAAATGTTCAAGCTAAAGTCTTGAAAAAAACTATTAAAGTCTTTATTAACCCTGCTTCACTAACAAGTTAAGATGCCCCCACAAAAAACTATGATCAAGCTTTATTTCTGTAAATCAGTTATTAAAATACCAATCCTCAGTTTTTCCAGTGCAAATTATTCTGGTGTCTGCAGACTGGGGTGCACTACTCATGCTGCAGAATATTCCCTAGAAATAACAGGTTAAAATAAACAGCCAACCCAAGCCCAAAGGCAAAGAGCTAGTCCTGGACAACAGGCAAGATAATCATGGAATAACTAACAGATAATCAGCAAATCATTCAAATGAATTGATTTGGCTCTGGCTGGCGTCCCTGTTTCTGCCTGAAAGCTTCAGTGAAATCTAAATAAGTGGCAGTTATCTTACTGTCTCTTCCTGTTATCTGACTCTAATGACAGCAGAGGAGAGAGGGGAAATCATGTCTTTGAACAGGATCATGGCCTTTCATTTAAAGTAAATACTGCATCAAAATGGAAACTGCCTGAAGAGTAAGTCTGCCTTGGCTTAGTCCTGAGCAGATTAAGTAATGTATTAAAGGAGGACAATATCAGTTTCTTGCAACAGCTTCGGCACCTTCACTGCAAATGTGCACACAGAGAATCAGAAAGTGCTATTTATAATGACCTGAAGGTGGCTAACAGGACAGCGTGAGGTAGCTGTGAAGAGTTAAAATTCAGCCAAGGCATCTGTATTTTATGTTTCAATAAATGCCTTTAACATTAAAAAAATCACAGTAGGAAAATGTAAGGGGAGTGATGCTTATCCCAGATTCAGCAATGCACTTGTAGCATCCAAGTTAAAATCACTGCCTCCTTAGGTTCCCTTGTAGTTGATGAGGAGAAACACACAGGGCACCTAGCAACAAATCATCCGAGGAGGTTCCTGTCTGTCTCCCCTGGCGCTGGAGAGAGCAGGGTATAGAAGGTTCTGACTTGGGTACCTCCATATAGGTGCCTAAATGAACATAGAAAAGCTGAATTCAGGCCATGCCTTGCTTTGGGAGAACTGGGGACCAGGAGGTGGCTTGACCACAAGGTGACAATGTCCAACAAAGCTTCACCTGGACTGCTGAGCTCCATCAAAATCAACCACAGCTGTTGAAGAGGTGCTGAGGATTGAAGTCCATCCTCCATTGCACCAAACTCCATTGGGTTTAAGACTGGACCTCTCAGCACACCAAACACAAGTGGAAATGCTTGCAGCTCCACGAAGACAAGACCAAACCGTGGTGGCACGGGCAGAGGGACATGGGCTGGGCTTTGACAGCAGCTTTTGTTGGCAGGCCAGGGAGGCAGCTCTCAAAGCATGGCAGCACAAATTGCCAGCACTCGTGTGCTCACACCCTTCTCGCTTTCACCAGTGTGGGTACTCACTTGTCAGGGGCTGTTCACACAGCAGGAATGCCACAGAGAGGAGGAATTTCTCTGTAATACTTGGATCCTGGCAGTGCAAGATTTGTACTTTCTCTTAGAGCAAGAAGTAAAGGTCCAAATTAACTTCCATAATAATTACTCTTTTTCGTTCTTAAAAGCCCCTAGGTGTCAGATTTTATTGTAGATCCAACATCTTTTTCAACAGAGTCTGAATAATTTCATGACAAATATGAGAAATGGCAGGACAACATAATACATTTGTACTTTAAGCTTTATTTTGTTTTTCTTTACTTCTATAACTTGAAAAATATTTTGATCCTGTTTTATTGGAAAGAAAATAAACTGAAAGTGAGGCTTCAACCCAAACAGTTTTTCACAGCAGTAGGAGTAAACTCTGGAAAATGAAATGAAGGCTAAAGATGTTCAGGGACTATTAAATGTAATGGAAAAAAAGCACCTATCACTTAACTGAATTTTTGCTGCTAAGGCAGGTTTATGTTTGCTATTCTCAGGTACTAACATTTATGATACTAACCTTTATAAAGTCAATTTAATTATCTTTATCTTTTTACAAATAATAAATTTAGTTGTCCTACAATGAAAATCAATTGTCAACATAAGCTATGGTTAACATCTAATAAAACAGCCCTCTGTAAATCCATGATTAATAAGATTGGCTTCTGTATTAACTAACAGACACCATAAAATTTTCTTCCTTGCAATAATTTGTATATTTAAGGTTCATCCTGCTGGACTGAGTTTCCTAAAATAAACTGTTAGAGTGAATGAATAAAATTTTGGTGCCTATCATTATTATATTATAACCATTTAAATATGTATCTGTAGCTGAATGGTTTTCAAATTAATGTCATATTTTAATTAAGTCAGAGAAGATGGTGGCTATAGCAAATGATAAGTGATTCACTTCTTTGTTTCCTTTACCTTCTGAACCTAATGACAATGCTGCTTATGTTTTAGCTTGAGCGTTAGAGGAAGCAAATTGAAACGTGAAAAATTGATTTCCCAAAACAATCTTTACATATGACAGGGGTTACTTAAGCTCTTCTGTACCACCAAAAAAAACCCCAAACCAAGGACAAAACAACCTCCCCCCAAAACCAACAAAAAACCACACCAAAAAACCCCAACCACCAAACCCAAAAACCCCCCAACACCCAAAACCCTCCAAATTAGAATTTACTCCCTTACAAACACGTTTACAAATTTCTACGTCCAAAGTGGCAGCAGTGGTGCTCAGATTCAGCACGAAGTTCTGTGCCATAAGACAGAGGATATCTCTGCCCTCCCTTGGAGGTTTGAAAGGCTCCTCTCCCTGTGACACACACTTTGCCCGAGGACACTGGTGTGATGCAGTGGCCACTGCAGGCAGTGCTAAGCCTCAGTTGAATTTGGGTGTAGTCTTTAAAAGCACAACAATAACTTCCCACCTATCCTGAAAGATCCCAAAGTGATTTTACAAAGCAGGGGAAGTAGCTATGCTTGAAGTACTTGTAAAAGAGCATACAGAACCAGGCATGAAAACTACTTCCCCCCCTGGCTAGGACAAACCCTTCCACATACCATGGAATCTTTTGGCCATAGAGACCTAACAGGGCCTTAGATTGTTTTGTGGGTTTTTTAGGCATCATTTTCACACTCAGTGTGTACTTCAGAAAATGGAGATTCTGATCCTTCATCTTACTACTTTACTGTAAGTCAAGTGACTGTAGAAGAATTAGCAAGACTGGACTTGTGCAGTGGGGAAATCAGTCCTTGGAGAAGCAACAGTCATTATTATTACTCAAAAGGCTGGGGAGGAAGAGAAGTATCTTACCGTGTATTCAATCTGTTTTAAAAATGCTAAAAAAGAATATATTCTTGCCTGCTAATTGTTATCTTTTACTTTACAAAACTTCTATGATAATTAGGGAAAAAAATAGATTTTTTAAAATTAACCTCTGGCAATGAAAAGAAAATTCTTTATCACATGAAAAAAAGGCTTCACACAGTAGCTTTAGTGCTCTGGACATTCTCAGAATAAAATTATAATAAAAAAACATATATATATGTTGACAGGAACTGAGAAGCTCTGAAAAAATCTAATGTACTTTTAGGTGATATTTCTGTTTATTTCATTCCTTTATTTGATCATTTTTAATAAAGGAAATGCACTAGTCAAGTTCAAAGTTTTGGTCATTGTGCCTCATTCTTTGAATTACAATGATTAGGTTATAAACAGACCAAGAGTGACAAAAGCATTCCAAATATAAATAAAGAAGTCAAGGAAATATTTCTAGAGGTTTAATATTTTGGAGAAGAAGAAAGCAATCCAGTTAACTTCCATTATTTTACAAAATTTAACTTTGTGCCACCTGAAAACCAACAATCATCTCATAAAGTTGTAGAGAGCTGGAAAAATGGAACAATTTTCAGACCTAATATGAAAGAGGCAGCTTGTTTCTAACCCCTTCCCTGATGAGAGACTGCTAGACCAAGCATTTGCTCCTTTTTATCTGTCTGAAGAGCACCTGTGTAGCGATCCCATGCCCTCCTTTTGGTAGCTAGACCCTTTTCTAGGGAGCCAAAGAGTATATTAGAAGCAGAGAAACATATCATAGAAACGTAAACGTTCGCTTCACTGCATTCGCTGTGCTCGTACTTTTAATGATTTCAAGACTGAGCACAGCAACGCTGCTTGGACTGAGCTTGTGTTCACCCTCCAAGGACAGCCTGCTTTGCTAGGTGGTCTGCATCTCACCTATAGAACCCTGTCACTTAAAGCCTATGAATTCAAAGCATAGCATGATTTATTGTTTTTTAACTTTATAAAGTGACTGCATGGGTGGGCGTGCAGTTTATAGAGCATTGTCCTCTACCATAAAAAGTTTGTAACAGGGAAAGACAAAAATAGTAGTCAAATGGTTGTAAACACTTGTTTAAAATGCATAACTTTTAAAATACATAGTTAGCAAATATATTTCTTTTCCTGTTTCTAATGCTCTCAAACATTAGAACTTTCTTTTCTACCCTTAAATCTTTTTGATGAAAAAGGAATGTTAATTTTATTTTTCCAGTTCTTTCTAGTTTAATTTTTTTCTTTTATCACTCCAAAGAGTTAAAGGCTTCCTCTGGTTTCCTCTACCCGTTTAACAGCTAATTGCAAAGCTGACTGACACCTAACAGAAAAAAGAAAAGCAGTCTAGCAACTCCACGCCTTCTCCTCACTCCTCTCTAGCCCCATGCAATTCTTTGATACCCAAAATAAAGGCAGTCATCAATAGCAGCCAGTCAGCTTAGTCTTTTCTCTCTTCAAATAAACATTGCATCCCCCAACAACTCTGATGCAGCAAGTGCCACAGCTCCCTGATTTCCACAAGGAAGCAGGAAGTTTCCTTTCCCCTCTTTCCTCCTGGCTGCTCATTTTTCACTTGAAAAGGAAGCTGGTGACTCTTAATTGTCTGTGCTTTTTGTGGCCCTCTTACTGCTCTGTCTGCATTTCACCCTTTACATGCATTTAAACTTATTTTTCCTTATTTCATTTCCCCACATTGTATTCAAGTTTCTTGTTAAATCAAGAGCTGTCTCACTTAACCATTAATCTAGAATCCAAACAATACTCATCAGATTAATTAGAACATGGCCATATCCTACAGCCCCAGTCACTACAACTCTCCCTCATGCTCAGCTGGCTTGAGTCGGTGTGGGTGTGACCTGGCTAATTATTCTGTGGAAATGGCTTTGTACCCTTCTTGCAAAGGATGCCCTACACAGGATAAAATCGAAGCACCAGGTAAGTTAGCCTGGACAGTGCCATTTCTTCCCTCTGGGTTAGATCTGTGATTATGAGTGCACACAAGAAGCAACCATTGCTTTATTTTTCTCACCCTTCTTTTCTCTTTGTCATACATCGTACAATACACCAAAACAAATTAGTGCTGCTTTCTGCTTTGGGCAATGCCCATGTGGTGGGGAACACAGAGAGCAGGCCAGGGCAAGAACTTAGTTACTAAAAGGGTCTATCAGCCCTGCAGTAAAACCCAAGACATTGCAGTAGATCATCTTTTACACAAATGCAGCTCTTCGTAAAACCACCCCCTACTGAAACTTGAGTATAGAATTCTGCATATGGAAGCATAAATTCAATATTAGTTTTTGAAATGGTTTTTTGACAGATGCTTGAGGAAAAGCTTGACAAAACCCATCTTTCCAAGTCCTGGTTAGCAGCCAGTACCTGAGCTCAGACCAACCTTTAGTGTTAGGGCCACCTAGTGGGAGAGGAGGCACGGACAGAGAGGCCAGGACACGTTCTGCATCCAGATTTTTCATGGTATTCGGTTTTGGTGTGACCTCTGGATCCCTGGGCCAACAGAACCAAGATCAGCAGAGCACTGCCAGTCTTGCAAACAAAGGACAACACGACACGGAGGGCTACTTTAGACTAAAGAGAAAGCGTGAAGCAGCCCCTGAAATTCATACAGCTGTTAAGGAAAGCCGGCTGTGCCTGCACTGCAGGAACCTAATGGGCAAGGTTGAGAGGTTCAATGAGGATAAATTAGATAGGGAGCACAAAATATGGCATGATTTTGTGGATGCAAGCCTCTTCGGTTACTGGCTATTCCAGTTTGTTTGTTCATACTAATCCTGTCAACTCCACAGGGAAAATGTACTAGGGTGAAAGGCCTGCACAAGCCTCTCCCATTTGGTTTAGCCTATTCAATACAGCTGTGGGATCAACCCTTGAGGTTGAATTTTAGTTAATAAATGATTTCTTGAACCATTTTGGAAGATTATGCTAATATCCAGTCAGTGTTAACAGGCATGTGGTGCAAGAAAATGGATCCTAGACCCTGGAGAATTAAGCTCATTAAGTTTTAGGTGCCAGAATTTGACAATACTCCAAACAAACTGAAAAGAGCCTTGCAGCTTCCAGTCTTTCAAGTCCCTTACAGCAGGAGAAAGACTCAGTATAAAAGGTAGGGACCAAGATGATACTAAGCTGCCCCTCATTTAACCCAAAAAACAAAGCTGTATTTGTGCTTCCTAGTCATCTGAAAGGGAATTAATGCTTTTCCTCCTGCTATTGGACCGTCAGAAAGCAATTAGCTTTGCCCACAGCAGGGAAAGGAGAGGATAAATAATACAAGGCAAGATAGGTGTTCAGACAGGCAACCGATTAATGGTCTCCCTTGTGCTACAGTTCATGGAATCAGTGCAAGGGTACACTTCAAATGCTGCCTTCCTGGCTCTAGCAGCAGGACTGCAAAGTGCTGTCTGAATGGTGTCCAGGGTAGAACTAGTTGGCATACTTGGTCAAAGACAAATAAATACACAGATCAACCTATTTGAAGAAACATCAGTGTAAGCCTGCGAGCTCAATACAGAAAAGTGAACAACCTCTTAAATCATGTTTGGACAATTATCTAAGAATAGTGCTTCAATGTAATTAAGGTTGCCTTCCAGTGTCTCTCCCTACTCCCATTCTAATCCTATTCATCTACTTCTTTAGCATGTTGCAGCTTGAAGTTTTCTTCAAATTTCCGGATAAGGAGCATGAAAAGAGCAGCTGGTCAAATGCTACTGTAGATTACTGGAAATTCACTGTTATTATACAACATAGAAGCTGCATCTGTAACCAAGTCTGCGTGTTTTAATGTTAACGTACCCAGATGTTAAAGGAATGCTGCCAGTTTGTGATACACAACCTGACTGACATTGTGTCCCAACCAACACCTCACATCTGCAAGTTAAGAGGAAGATAAGAACAGTGGGGTTCAAACAAACAAAAAGCCCGAGACCCAGCACTAAGACTAAATTTCACAGAATGAAGAGGCACTGAAATAAAGCTATTGCCTTTTATGAAACAAGGGAGAGAACAATCCTCTTCTGACAGCACAAGACTTACGACATAGCTGATAACATTTCAGCTAAATTAAACTTGGCACTATAAGAAAGTTAGGGAAGTTACTCTGAGTGAGGTGCTTGTACATTTGTTTTCCATGTATCAGTTTATTTGAAGTATCACAGTCAAAAGAGAGGAACTAGAATAAAAAGCAGATATAAAACCAAAACACTTATTTACAGTTAATTCATACATAAAATGGTAACTGATAATTCTGACAAAGCATATTTCCACATCCCTTTCTGGTATTTTAGATCTACTGAGAAACAGAAAATGATTTCTTACTTGACAACATACATATATATTTAACATAACAGCACCATAATCTGCAGGGTTTTTTTTTCTTAAAACTTTGCAAGCTGCAACATATAAAAATGGGACCAAGGCATGAGACTGAGCAGGGAAATCTTTTGATTCAACTTTGCATCACTATATAGAGAGACCGAGAATAACCAAAAAAAGTTATGGCTCAGTAAGACAGTAAGATAAAAATATTTAAAACCAGGGATCTGCAGTGGATGTGTCTTAGTTCAGCAATCTTAAAGGATGCTTAGATTTCTGAAGAAACTCTTCTGTCATATCCTCTGTTTTGCTCTCCACTGTAGTTGCAGATTTGTTCTCTTTACCCTTTTTGACACTTCTTTTGTGCTGAGATTTAAAGAAAATACCCAATGTTAAGAGAATACAAAGAAATTAAAGACTTCTTGCTCATGTGCAATGCAGTACATTGTGTTCTGAGAAAAAAAGTTGACCTAACTCCTAAAAAAGGTTCCTAATAGATTGCATTTACTAAAGAGATTGACTGTAGACATACAGAAGAACTTCAGTAGCTATTTTCAAAGGGTCTACAACACGACTAGACTAATATACCAAGAAGTTTACACTGATACATTGGTAGAGCAAAAGGGTCAGAAGCAAGTTAAGTAAAAAAACCCCAACCCCATGAAGACTCAAGAATGCCAATATTTCTGTCAGGCCTCTAAGAAAACACTCCACATTAAATTTAAACTCTTCCATTAACACATTTGTATAGCAAATTATGACCATTTTCTTCATGCAGGATTATTTGCTGAGGAGTTTTCAACTGTCTGTCCAGCTTGCCAGAAATCTGCATTATTTTATCCACTATTAACTGCTACCAGAATCTGCTGTTACTTTAGCTCAAGTTTAACAAAGCATTATCTACAGGATTTAAAGAAGTTGTGAGACTACACTAAAATATAAGAAGTGACTTGAAACTACAGCACTATTATGGAACAATAATATTTCTTCTCTCAAATACATAGCTGTTTTGCTTATCTGTGGAAGTTACCTGGAAAAAAGGAATGCCACCATTTGTGTGGCAATAGACATTTGTATCCATTAAGTATTTGTCACAAGCAAGGCTTTCACTGGATTCTTGCAGCTCTCCTTCCTCTTCCAACAGGTCCTAAAACACAAGTTTTTCAGAAAATGTATTTCATGTCTGAATTTCCTCAATGCATTTATTAAGCATGATCAGATCAATAAAAGACATGGAACTTCCATTTCTGGAAAACAGAAATGAAATCTAAATTATTAATATCATTGCTTATTTTTCAAGAGAACGTTTTTGTCAAAAGCTCAGCACACTTGAGTCCAAGTACACCGTAAAACACAAAAGGCTACTGCAGCCCTGGGGTTCCAGTCAGCTCTCCATAAGGACATGGAAAAACCTCAAAGATGTGAAATCTTCATTCAAGAGCCTCATTTGCCATTTATATACATACCTGACCTGCATTATCCTCCACCTCCTTTATCACACTGCTTAGCATAGCATCAAGGTTTGGCTGCTTTTGTCTTAATTGCTCCAGAAGTAGTTCCCGGGGCTCTGTTCTCACGAGGGTGACTGGATAGAAGTACTCTTTTCTCTGTGGAGTTGTCCCTTCAATGAAGATTTTACACTTTTCAGTGTTTGCTTTAATGTCAGATCCTCAATTACACATCAACTCAATACAGAAATCATGCTTTGTTCAGTCACCATTCTTTGCATACATCTTAAAAAAGATGCAAGGCTGCTAGTTATATTTTGGCCCCATTAACCTTCACTTATGAATTCTGGAACTCAAATTGTTTTCTGTAAGACCATTCTGTCCCCAGCCTGCTTAAATACCTGTGGGAATATCCACTTTAAGATCCTCTTGCAGGAAACCATGAACCTGAGTTAGCCCATGCTGCACTTCCTCCTTAAGTGACAGCTTCTGCTCCGTAAGTATCTCCTGATCCACCTTCATCTGATCAAGAAGGCCATTTAGCATCTTCCCCTCAGCAGCCTTTTGTCTGCCAATATGGTCAGCAATTTCAGCTCTTGCTTTATCGCAGTTTTCTTCATTTTTCTGAAAACGAAACAAAAAAACAACCTAACTAAAAATACCAAGTTAACAGGAAAGGTAAGGTTATGGCCTCTTTTCTAAGATGTGGTGCGTGATTAGTGGCATGACCTGAAACGAAACAACTGACAGACCTCAAATTGAGAGGTTTCAGTGCCAGTTTTACACTCTCGTTTTGAGAGCTATCTTCAGAAGAGAGTCAGTTTCTTAGAAAGTATGATCATTTTAGAAAGCTAGTCATAAGAATAAACATGATGCTGTCTGGATCAGATCAGACGCCTCATGCTTCTATGCACAAACCCTGCATGGAATTAGGATATTGAACTGAACGTGAACATCCTACAAGCACCAGAACCTTTACTGCATTTGTAGGAGAAAAGGAAAATGTGGTTTTAGCCATTCCTGTTGAAATGAAACTCCTGAAGTGTTCAGCAGGTACGACAGATACAGAGATGTCTTGAGACCACAAATGCTTTTAAACAGTTAAGATTGGACTCGGCTCTTGGAGATCCCTTCCAACTCAGAATATTCTGTGTGATTCTGTGTGAAGGAAGTTTCTAGTTGAGTTTTTCCTTCTGAAAGTTCACAAAATACTGGATTTGCTTATTTCATTGCCTATTACAATAAAACAAGGGTGGGATGTGAAGTTTGTGACGGAAATGAAAAAAACCCAAAAAACTTGAGAGAGAAACTTAGATAAGAGGCCAGAACTCATAGATGATACTGAAAAGGAACGCCTTCTCCCATATTGATTCAATCTGACCAATAAAGTAATTTGCATCCTCCAGAAAACAGCCTGCATTTGATCACTGCGCATCTCCCAGGGACAGTACAGGTAGATAAAGCTTTAGAATCAGAGAGAAACACTACTGAGATGACGTAAAATGCCCAGATTACAAATGCAAGTTAGCTGTACGGCATTAATCATGACACCATTTTTTTGAGGTTATGTGCACTTGAAGTTCAAAGTCTTCCTCTTCACGTGGGCTTTTGATCGCCTCTAATTACATATATTTAAGCTCAGTAACGTGAGTCTGCTATCAAAAAACCCATAGTTTTGTTCTGACTATAACCGAGATCTTTTTTCTCCCCTCTACAAATTCTGCAGTAAACTTTGTTTCAGAAGGTTGCATTAGACTACAAATGACTATAGGTACCTTTTGTAAACACTGAAATTGCTGGTTCTCATCCTCGAATGACAATAGCTGCTGATTAGTAAAGTTGACCATCTGAGCAGTTGTAAATTCACACCATGTATTGGTATCCTGAGACACTTTTTTGAGATTGCTGAGAAGATGCTGACAGTGGTCATTGGATTCTTCTAGCATTGTCTTGTTTTCAGCATTTATGCTCCTGAGCTCTTGAGAGAAATTATCCAGAGATGCAGTAAATTTGCTGTGACTGGAATTTGTACTGCTGACTAAGTCTGCAGTTTTCCTGCAACAACATATTTGTAAGAGTTCAGAGATTTTGAAAGGTAGATTTTACACAGTATACTTTTAGAAATATGAGACCAGAACCAGTGAAATAGCACTGTTCTATCAAAGCAGTTAATTATAATGTTGCTGTTCTACTTAGTAAATTTGCAGCACTTGCAGGAGTAGGTTTGTTAAAAAAACAAACAAAACCCCCACCAACCAAAAAAACCCAAAAGAGAATGAAAAGACCCTAACCACAAACTAAAAACAACTTCGGCAAGACCTGAGTTATTCAGTCTGCAATTGAATGAAGCATATTGCAACAGATACATTATTATGCTTCACGCTAAACCTTTATCATATGGAGTACTGAAGTCCAGACACTGAGGGACACTCCTCAGCATATTGCTCCCAAAATGACTTTCTTATGGCAACATGCTCAGGAGACAAGTTCGAGGGAAAGCCTTTTAGAACTACTGTTTTCTCTGGGGAAAGGCAAACTCTGATCTACACTCTGTGTGCAGGCCATGCCCAGCAGGCTTTATAAGCACATAAATATGAAGAGCATCCAACTTCAAAGTTCTCTTCATATACAGTTTATCTTGCATAAGTGTACAGCAAAAATAATCTGCTCCTTACAGGTGAACATTTTCTTGCATAGCAGTGATGGTGGTCTTCAGGCTTCCGTTTTTTGTGAGTACATCAGTTAAGTTCTTCTGAGTCTCCTGAGCAAAGAGGTCGAGCTGGCTTTGCAGCAAAGACATCAATTCGGCTGTGCTCTATTAAGAAAAACACCACAAATTTCACTGTTATGCTGCACTTTTTAAGAGTCTTAAAGGGTACTTGGAATGCCTGAATTAAAAATGCAGAAAATGCAGAGTTCTGCACTTCTAAAGCAGAAGGTACGATTTTTGTGTAGTGAAGATACAGACACTTTGCTTTTGGAGACATATGTAAACGCACATATACTGGATATGCTCACAGCAAGGGGAAGGGTTTTTTTGTTCCATTCCTACATAAACTCCTCAAAGCAGCCTAACAAAAGCTGAAAAGAATTAGGATCAAGTTACTGTCGTCCTAGCACTTTTCCTGGAGCAAGTATAATGGTTTACTACCACATAAGAGTTTAAATCAAAGCAAGCAATCACACTTGATGTTAGGATGTTTTCTTACTCTAAGGATACCTTTCTATGTGCCAACCTCATCATTTCTACTTCTTCTTTTAAACTGTCACAATTATGTTGGAGCTGAGCAAAGCCACTGGCTGTTTCTTCCTGTATTTTTTTCAGAGTGAGAAAAAGATCTCCAAAGAAGGTATCCATTTCCTTTTTATGGCTCTCCATCTTAAAAAAAAAAAAAAAAGTTTTATTTACAGTTAGATATTTATATCTTTATTCAAGAAACTGATTTTTTTTTTCTAGCATAGTTCATACAGAAACAAACTCTACCCCAAGGAAACTGTCAAAAGGCACTACTGAAATATTGTGCATAAAAGGCAGAGAGTAACACTTGGAACAACCTGAAGTTTGAGACTGGAACTTAGTGTGGGGGCTATTCCAAACACAAAATTTGGCATGCAAGGTAAACAAAATAGTAGACAAGGTACAGCAAGAGCTGGTAAGCCATGGACTATCTGCTGTTTAAGTACAATAAAAACCTTCTAGACAAAGGGAGTTGATTTCACATGAGCTGTAATTGACAGGAGGGGAAAAACGTTTCAATAAGAGAAACAGGTCACCAGAAATTTTATCTTTATTTTTGATAAAATGGAAAGGAAAAAAAAATATGAAAGAGGCTGCAGTTCTACTCAAGTATCATGAGATAGACTAGAACTATAAATTGAAGCAAAGGACTTTAATAAGTGCAATATTCTTTGCACTTATGGTTGTTAACAAGACAAAGCATCACATTCCCCAGGAATCAAAGGGACTACAGAAAAAGTTTGGTATGACAGCAGAAAAAATTTGGAGTAGTAAGACTTGACTAAGTTGCCTTTTTTTTTTTAGATTTCTAAAATACAGGGGAGAGGATATTAAATGCATCATCAAATATTTGTTACATAAAGATTTAAGCACTCATGTTTTACCACTCTACTGTGGCACTTGGGCAAGCAGTTGTGCCAATACAGCTAACAAGCAAATCTACCACACTTTAGGAGAGGAAAAATGTCTGAAAGAAAGTTAAAAGGTAGAACTCATGGGACAAGGTAAAGGGGAAAGGGCCAGACAAGAAGTGGAAACACTCTGACATACTGCAGAAAAACAAAGGACATGTTATCTGTAAATTAATAAAAGAGAAGAGCACAAAGCAAAGAGGCAGGTTATGTGTATTACCTGGTCAGCCACAGCAGAATATTTCTTCATGTTACTCTGAAACTGACAGTTTAACCCCAAGACAAATTCTATCACTGGTGTCAAGCTATTTACTGCTCTTCCTAATCCAGTTTCATGTTCCTCCTAGGAAGAGGGGGGGAAAAAAAAAAGTAAACGAGAATACGGCTGTTCCTCCATCTACATTTGTAAGAAGCTATTATGTACATACCCATGTGCTCTGTTATGACAGTACATGCTATATAGTACATTACAGCCTGTGGGGGTGACATGAAAGGGGAAATGGGGAGGGACATAATCATGGTCAGGTGGTGAAACAGATACAGGTAAAGAGCACCAGAAAAAAATTTATATATTTACAGAACCCCTTTTGTTTCAAGTATTTAAGTAAGAGTATGCAAATGTACTAACAATTAATCTCAGCAGTTCAGCTTTACAATCAAGTGATAGATTCTCATGCTGTGTTATTTTTTCAGACACGTGAGAAACTTCAGTAGACACCAATTCTTTAAGAGAGGCAAAAGATGCTGATACAACTGATGCAAGAATATCTGCTGTAGAAGAACTGGTAGACAGGAGGTCACCTACAAAAGAAATCAAGAGTTACAAATTTTTTTTTAAGTTCCCCTGTAAGATAGGAACTCTATTTATTGCTCATCACCTTATTGCCCCTTACAGCACAGGAAGGCTGTGGATCATCCCAGATACATTATTACTGGGGCAACTGTATCGTTATGTCACTTACTTAAAATAAGGCCAGTTCTCCTTTCCTAAAACAGATACATTTTAGGAAGCAGTCTTTGAGATCACTATTGCAAAAATTCAGGATGTCTACTGACACAGGTATTACACTTACCTATAAAATTTGTGTAAGATGTCAACATCTGTTGCTGCTTCAAACTGTTTTCAGTAATTGAATCTTGTATTTTGCTGAACAAAGCATCCATTTGTCCTGCAAACGTATTTTGAACGACAGCATTGTGATGATCAACGGCCTTCTTACGGTCCAGTTTCGCATGGAGCCCAGATACATCTCTTGTAGTTTCTTCAACTGTACTAAGTAACTATAATTTTTTAAGTTATTTTAGTAAGTCTTCAAACAAGAAGTCAAGCATACATTATTTAAGGAAAAGCAACAATAGCTCTGAGTTAAAGAAGTTATCTCTCCAGGAAGACAGGTATTTCCCCTTACATCATCAAATCACAACTGTTCTGGATCCTGGTGTTGTCATTTATACTTTTAGAACATGGGAAAAAGTCACCTACTAGAGACCATTTGTTCTGGCTTTAAAATCAAAGCATTAATAAATTACTTCCCCAGTATTTAAGGAATTAAGGTATCATTTATCCCAGAAAAGTAACTGAAAAATACCTAAGAACTTCAACTTTTTTCTGACCAATCTGACAGTAAATATATTCTTCAATACAGTACTCAAGCAAGAGGTTTCTAGTACTAGTCCTGTGATAAATAATTTAGAATTCCTACAAATAGTGGAGTCCTGGTTTGGTAGTGAGCATAAATAATTTCTGTACCTATTTGTCTCACATAAACACTCCACAACCCACATGTAAAAACCAGGCATTCCCTCCCAATCTTACAGGAATCCAAATAGAAAGAAGTTGTCATGGTGCCTGAAGATACAAGTTTCATCACTTTGCAGTTTAAATAGCAGGACAACATCTCTCTCTACCTCAAGTCTGTTTTGATAATTATGACCAATCTACAAGCACATCAAAGCCATACTCTAAAACACAGAGGGCAACACTGTTCAAAGCTTTTTGCTATTTTTCTACCCCGGTTCATAGAACGGTTTGGGTTGGAAGGGACATTAAAGACCATCTAGTTCTAAGCCCCCTGCCATGGGCAGGGACATGTTCCACTAGACCAGCTTCTTCAGTTATGGATAATTTACTGTTTTGCAGGACCACTCATAAGATTTGGAAAGAAAACTACTTATTCTACAAACCAACTCATGATAATAGGTACTGCAAAGCACTGGAACTCCCACGACAAATTGGCCTGAGGGAAAGTTAGCTCCAGACCAACCAGAGTGTTTAGCAGTCAACTGTCAATACTACCACAGAGAAAGTCCTGCAATCCAATCCTAGTTTTCCATCTTAAATTCAGGTCTTGTCTCACTCACATCATTCTTTAGCAACAATTGGTTTCCTTGAATAGCCCATGAAACTCCTAAACATAGGAAGCTGATTTACAGTAGGTACAAGAACTGTGACAACCTTGCTAGCTGTGCCATGAAGTTTCTGTTCAGTATTTTCCAAAACTGAAACCACATATTCTTCTTCAGCCAGCTGAACCTTGGTTTCTTGCAGATCTTTTTGTGTTTCTTCCAGTTCTTTCTCCTTGATTTGCAGATCTGTTTTACACTGTTCAAGTTCATTTTTACTGACTCTGAATAGTTCAGTGACCTAAATAGGAAGACAATCATCAAAAAGACAACATCACTTTTTATAAGTTTGACAGTCTCATTTCACATCTCTCAAATTATGTGACAATGCCAAAAGGCAAATTGTCATCCAGCAATGTAATTTCAGCTGTAGGACTCAGGTCTTAAACTTAAACTACAGGTTTGTATAGTCTTTGTAATCACTGAAAATATCAAGCCAACACCACTCTCACTGTAATATAATCCCTTGCTTCCTCTCTCAAAATACAAGAGCAAACTACTGTTACAGAACAAGGAAAATAATCCCACTGAACAAATATAACCAGACAGACTGAAGAGTTAGTAAAGCTGATTACATAAAAGAGTTACATATACCAGCAAATTAATATCTACATTTCTCTTAAACAAGGTGCTCCAATTTTCATGTACTTTGTTAATGGGAGCGCATGACCTCTCTCCCCTCATTCTTTGCTTCTAAGCAGATGCCTGTCAACTGAGATGATACCATTTTACAAGTAGATTTTTTGCTGAAAATTCAGCAAAGCAAATTATCGTAGTAGACATGAAAACAGCTTTAAAAATAAATATTGCAGCCTGCAATTTCATATACGTTATTTCAAATTCCTAACTTCAAGGACTAGGAAGCAAATTGGGGAACTTTAAGAACAGTAATAAAAAGAATCTTCTGACTGTTCTTTCCTCAAACTTTTTTCTTCCTTTTGAAAGGAGGAATGAATTTCTTCCATTTTTTGGCAGATTTAAGCCACAGTTGAAAAACATCACTTACCCTTTTCACTTCCTCCTCCATGACACTGATTTTGTCAATATACTCTGTAATTTGTTCTTCCTGAACTGTCAGCTTTCCATTAAGGGCTCTCAAGCAAGGATTAAAATAAACAAACAAATTAGTCAAGTAAGAGGCAATTTCAAGATTTGACACTACATTTTCAGTAATTTTGAAAAATTAATATTGCTAAATTCTATATGAATAGCAGGTAATTTTCACTTAAGGTAGAAAAGATTTAAGACAATTTTCCATTGTAAACTTTCTGTGCAAACTAGCCCTATTAAAAGTGAAGTTAAATATATCAAGTTTGCTTTCCTGTATGAGCTTCCACTGAAAAATAAAGGTTGCGTGTGTAAATCTGCATGCTGGGTAATGCTTATGGTAAGTTCCACACATACATAAATTTCTCAGTGCAAGCCTATTAGATTTTATCTGTATAACAATTAATTTTGAAAGCACGAATAGACCAGACAGTTCAGTTTTCTTAACTATCTTCAACTTTCTGGATTGAAAATAGAACAGAAAGTATTTCTGTATAAGGATAGGTACCAGTATCTCAGATTTGTTGCTAGTTATTTTATAGAAATTTTGCAGACATACTCATAGTTTTCAAGAGAAATATAGACTCCATTTTTCTCTCGTGCAGCAGCAAGGTCTCGCTTCAGACGCTCAATCTCTTCAGTGTATTCCTGCATAAAGAAACAATCACATGTTAACCCGAAAATTTCTATTTTAGTTTCGCTATTCAGCTTAACAGATACTTCATGAAGGTAGTGCTCTGCAGAAGTTTTGCATAAGCACAGGAGCAAAGCACTTCACTTCTAAGTTCAGTATAGCACCATTTAAATTCATATCATTACATATATATTGGCTATACGTAGAGCACAGAAACCTTCCATTTGAAGGTCATACTTGGCTGCATTTAGCAGCTTACAATGGGAATCACACTTTCCTTAGGGGCAGAGCTACTTTACATTGGCTCTTCACTTGTACTTACTGACAAGTTCGCTTTAATTCAGGCACTTGGTAGGGAAAGTGCAAAATTGCAAACACGTAATACCCACAGTCACAGCTAGTGGCAATAGCCCTCTGTTCAACTTCAGTCTAATCAACAGTTCCAATATCTGCAGGGACTAATGCTATACCAGTGCAGCTCTAGTTTAAAAGCATCAGTTCAGTAATTAAAATCACTTTGGAAACGCACTGCTACTAGTTACAGCTTCTCCCATACTCATAACTCCCGCACAGCAAAGACTACATTAACAAAAAGTCAAGCCTAACCAGTAACTTCATTTTTTAAGATATATGTCTTGTTACCTTAATAAGAGCTTTTTTTGTTAGCTTCTGATTAACTTCAGGCTTGTTCATTATGTTCTTTGCTCTATGGGCATATTCCAGTGTACTCAATGTTTCCTGTGGAAAACAGATGTAACACTAGGTCAAGCTGAGGAATTAACTCGTACTTATGTATCATTAGCAAAATACATTATTTATTTTAGGAATAGGTTCTCAGACTTTAAATTTACCTCAAGATTTACAGACGCAGGTGAAACTGTGGCAATTATTGATGTTTTCGTCCGTCCTCCAAGAGAGTCTTGAAGGATTCTTGTGAGTTTAGATTCCCTGTATGGAATATGAGGGGCTCTTTCCACTAGAGCAGTAATAACTCTTCCTAGCGTCAGTAGAGATTGGTTGATATTTCCAGCTTCACGAGCTCTTTTGTCAACTGCCCCCGATCGACCAATGTTTTCACTTCCTGCGAGATCAACCTGAAAGGCAGGTTATGCTTCTGTCTAAATCACCCTGAAGAATGCTTGCCCCAAAGTCTTGCAGAACACATAAAAGAGTTTACGAGTTTTTCGGGAGACAGTGGGACTGATATTTTTCAGAGTGACAAACAGATTTCACATCACTTTATGAAAACTATCATTTTTCCCCTTATCATGAAAAAACTCTAATAAACTCTAGTTCACGACTAAAAATTCTGTCAATGACAGTTAGTTCAAATACTTACCAAGTTTAGCTTTCCAATTTTAACAAGTTCTTCTCCATCTACTGTTGTTTCTTTCATATGGATGGTAATTGAAAACACAGAGTGGGAACGGCTGCAAAAGAAACCAGTTTCAGATATTCCATTAAAGCCAAATATCTACTTGTTGTACGACTGCTGCAAGTTCCGTGCTCTTCATAGAGAACACATTTAGCCCATGAACTGCAAATCACATTTTCAGTACACAAAGTTATTCTGCCAAGTATAATTTTATCTGTGTACATATGAATATGGTATTTAAAAGCAGTGATGAAGCAACTGGATGACATTTGACTCATTCAATCCTGATTAATTTTATCTTCTTTCAAGGAAAAGCAAGAGAAATGCCTTGATTTTACTTACATTTGTGTATTCTCAACTCACAAGCATTTCATGAAAACTGACTTGTAGATTTTTTTTTTTTTTCCAGTCCTTATGCTAAGAACAGTTTCACAGAATGTGAGATTAAGGAACATAACTTTCTTTATCCAGCTGAAGAAAATTCAGCAACTAGCTGAATCCAATATTAAACATTTAGAAGTTCAATTAATTTTTCAGTCAAAAATAGTAATACAGTTTAAGATCATAGAATTATGGATGGTTTCGTGTAGCTCCAACCCCCCTACCATGGGCAAGGACACCTTCCATTAGACTAGGCTGCTCAAAGCCCATCCAGCCTGGCCTTGGACACTTCTCAGGACGGAGCATTCACAATTTCTCTGGGCAACATGCTCCAGTGTTTCACCACTCTCATAGTAAAGATGATTTTAGGTTGAGTTTATTCCTTTAATAAGTTTTTTACTATAGGAGGCTGACATATATAGAAAGCCATAGATGTCAAATTACACTAGACTGACCATATACAGAACAATATCCCGGGCACAATGAATTATCAAAATTCCCTGGAATCTCAGACAAAATGAGTTCTGTATTCTAATCACTGGTAGAAAATACCCATTTCCTTCCACCAGTAGACAGACACGTTCAGTATACCTTGAAATTAAAATACAATACAGGCAGGGTACATTCCTTACTATTGCAACACTGGATCACTACTTGTTTCAGTGACATAGATATCACATCTGCAGCTCAAGAATGTGAAGGCAGTAATAAAAAGAATGCTATTTTTGACCCAGGTGCCTCTACTACATTCTATGACCTGCAACCATTTAAAGCAGCCCTTATTGCCATACAACCTTATCCCCAACTTCCACAACCTAGTTTGCAAATTTTGCAGAAGTCAGATTTTGAAATGAGGGTCTTGTGTTGATCTGTAAAAAGCAGATCTTAGTAGTATTTTGAAATTACAAACTTCAGTAACAAATCCTGATGTACCATTTTCTACTGCTGGTGAGGAGAGGAAAGGATACTCGAGACTCTTACACCAAGTTTATTTAGTAAATTGGACTGGCCAAAACACCCAACCACCTAGAACAGCTAGAATAAAGACAACCCACCTCTCTGATACAGGTATATCAACTAAACATCTTCCAAAATTGAAAGGAATCTTCTTTTTGAAAATGTGTAATATCTACTGCAAGGAGTATTTATCTCATGTTAGTACATGCAATGCATTTTACTCATTATCTGTCGGATTTAGGTCTTCTGTTTTCATAGGCATAGAAAGCTTTGAAAATGTTAACTTCATAACTTTGAGTTCAATATTCTAGATGTCTAATTAAGAACATTATGATGCTTTTATCTCAGCTAGAGTTATGTGGAATTCCAGGGCTACTGTTCCAAATAGACACTGCAAATTTTCAAAGGATATATTAATTACAAAGCAGGCAGACTCTAAACAAGAGGGGAAGCTTACATTAAAAACAATGCAGAGAGAAAAAGCTTGCCCATTTTTAACTTGAGAAACATTCAGATTTTATGATGCTCTTTGTACTGGCTTTTTTTTGGGTTGGAGTTAGTTTTCTTCGCAGTGGCTGGTATGGGGCTGTGTTTTGGATTTGTGCTGCCCCACATATTATCAGCACTGTCTGATAATACAGAGATGTTGTCAGGGCTTTTCATGCTGTGACACTGGTGAGGAGGTTCGGAGTGCACGGGAGGTTGGGAGGAGACAGGTGACCCCAAATTACCAAAGGGATATTCCAGACCATACGGCATCATGCTCAGTATATAAAGTGGGGGAAGAGGGAGGAGGAGGGGAGAGGACATTTGGAGTGATAGCATTTGTCTTCCCAAGTCACTGTTACACATGATGTAACATGAGCAGGGGCCCTGCTCTCACGGAGACGGATGAATCATGGGAAGCAACGAATTAATTTCTTGCTTTGCTTGTGTGCACAGCTTTTGCTGTCTCTATTAAACTATCTTTATCTCAACCCATGAGTTTTCCAGCTTTTAGACTTCCAATTCTCTCCCCCAATCCTGCAGGGGGGGAGTGAGCGGCTGGGTGGGCTTGGATGCCAGCTGGGGTTAAACCATGACACCCCTTTCATACATCTATTGCAATCATCCCACAGCACACGATAAGGAAGAAATTGTATCTCTGGCTTTCTAACCCACGTTTGACAGTCTGCACTGTGATAACAATCTCAAGATGATGTCATGTTTGCACTCGTTTCTTACTTCTTCAGTAAGATTCTGTTTAAGAAAGAATAAAACAAGGTTTCTGAAATGGGGAAGATTTGTACCTGGAATATGCGTTCATGTAAGTAGCTGCAGTTGTTCTTTTGGCTGCACCCCTTTCCAGGATTTGGTAAACTTGATTTTTGTTGTGTACAGTTACTTCTTCCAAGCCTTTAATAATTACACCCCTCTGTCAGAAAGTAATACATGCTTATTATACGTCTCTCAACAATCCTGAAAGCCTCAAGATAACAAATTTTGTAGCACTAACCTTGTTTCGAGGATCATCAAACATCTGCAGTCTCTCTCCAACATCAGGAGTAGGATTCAGAAGATCAAAGAGCTCCTCATTATAGATTTCCAGAAGAGAGACTTTCACTGAAAATTCAGTACCATTCTCTGTGAGTTTTTCAAATATTTGATGCAATGTACGGGGTATGATACCTGCTAGTGGATCCTATAAATTAAAAAGAAATATTTAATTTATAAATGTACTGAAAGAGAGTTGGAGTTAGGGGGTAGAGTTTTAACTAAACAGTCTGATTGGATATAAACAAGAATAAAGATGCCCTTCCATATAAAAATCGCCAAGAGTTGAATGCAATACATTAAAGACGTAAAGTTGCACTTTTCATATATATGAATGAAACTATTTGTTAATCTACAAACATTTAAGGAAAGTCAGCTTCAGAATTTGAAAGGCATCAACTTTTGGTTTTCTTTAGCAATCTGCAGTTTCCAACTTTGAATTACAGTACAGACTGCAGAAACCTCAGGAGTGAGATTACCTCTTCCCAAGTATATTCTTCATTGGGTGACCGCTCCCCTTCCATTGTGAAGGTCTTACCAGTACCAGTTTGGCCATAACTGTGAGAATAAAAATAAAAATGTAAACAAGAAACTAAAATACAAATCAAATTTCCAAATAGTAATTAGCGGCTTACTTACGCAAACACCGTACAGTTGTAGCCCATAATAACTTCATCCAAAATGGGACACACGACACTCCGGTATACATCAATCTGCTTGGCCTGAGCTCCAAAAACCTATCGACACAAAGATAACACATCTGATTTGTCCATACAATAATGTATAACATCACACTAAATATTAGCTTGTTTCCAGAAGTTTCTAATTGTTCCCCAACTTGACAAGCAGTTACCAACCATATCAAATGTGTAAGTCTTTCTTGATGACTTATCTGTCACTCCTCCGGTGCGGACACTGACTTCCTTTCTTGCTTGATCGCAGTCTACGACAGCATAGGAGCTCGCTCTAAGTTCTGAGGCATTAAAAGGCCTAAAAGGACAGGAGTCAGGAATATCGGACTGAAATCATTGCTAACAAGAATAAAAACAGATGAAGCAGTAATATCACTCACTTTAAGGATCTAGAACAGTAGAACTGGGCAAAAAGACCAAAGTTTTTAACTTTATCTGTTTAACAATTGTTTAAGAAAAAATGCCGCAATTTGGCAGTTTACAGACCGTTTCTCCTTTCTTTCACTGTGAGACAACTCAGGTATCTATAGCTTTTTGTTTGTTACAAACATATTTTTAACGAGCTTATAATCACTTTTAAGATCATTTAAACGGGCACGCAGCTAACAGGCATTAGAACACGTTCAAATGCATTGGGCAGAAGAACAAACAGACCAAACAGTTGTCTAAATAAGACAACTTCAAAAAAACCAAAACCACTTATACATGGAAGTTAATGCAACAGTGAATCAAATGCCAATGACACAACACTCTAAAGCACCAAAAATACCAACAGACCCTACTAATTGCAGGACAGTAAACAGCAATACCAGAACCTTCATAATGCTGATGCACCTGAATAGTATTTAATAAGACAGACAAAACATCAGATTTGGGGCAGGGGGGGAAAGTCCACATTAATTTAAAGTCAACTATAGTAAAAAGGTTTAATGGAGGTACAATAAAACTTTTGAACTTTACGGTGAGCATTTTGTTTCACCACTACGTTAATTCAAACTTGGTGCACACCAAGGGGACATTCACCACTATTTCTCCTGAAATGCATGGAAATGTCATAAAAAGCAGGAAATCCCATTTTATTCTTATATAGTAGTGCAACTGCACTGAATGTCTATGCTACCTGTATAGTTGACCTGAGCAGTCAACTTGAAAATATAACTTCTACAATCTTGTACTCTCTAAAATATCTTGAATCTAGAGACACTTCGGATGCTCCTTAAATTACAATGTTAAAGAAAAAAACACAAAACACAGGAAAACCACAAGCACATGGCACCTCGAGTCTCCTGAACCTTGTAGCTAACATTTCTCCCTCAATATATCACTGAGACTGAAGTGTCAGATTCTAAATAGACCATGGGACACTTGGGTGCAAGATCGACTGATGACAACAGATAATCATTAAAATCTTGTTCACAGGAGAAAGTTGCAGCTTCAGTTTTGTGACTTTTAAAGTAACATAACAATGAACATATTCTGCTGTGTAACCATGTAACACTGAACCAGTCCATCGCAGGAGGTACAACAGCCCACAGCCGTGATATAAAGGGAACAATTTAGCCGGGCTGATGCAGGAGCACAGATCATCACCATCACCGCTACACAAGCAGCTGCCTGGTCTGCCATGGAGACGTTTGATCTCAGGTTCATCCCCTTAGGTATGAAGCACATTGTGCATATTAACAATGCTAATGCATGCACTTTGAGTTTCCAAATTCATGTTTTGCCAAAGCTCAGTAAATGTGTTGCCTGAAAAGATTTTTGATATGCCCAGACTGATCAGGTTTTGGAAACAAATCAGGACACCAAAGAACACAGCTGCATCTACCTTCCTATCTGTAAGATAAGGAGAATCTGACCTGATGAAGAAGAAAAATGAAAGGTGGAAGAAACGTTTACCAGCTCAAATAAACTGAAGCTATTAAAAAAAAAAAAAAAAAAGCTCTACAAAGGGCAAGAGCAAGGGTGGGCAAGAAAGTTTTCAGAGGTTAAAAACTAACTCTTGACATAGCAATTAGTCTGTGAGCTGTGAAAAAAGCAGAACACTACACCACGATCAGTCCCAATGCTACTGTCATAGTGAGCATTATATTTAGTTAAAATAGATACTAATACTTAATGAAGCTATTCCAGAACAATTAAGAGAGATAAAAAGAAAACAGTTACTCTTGACAGTATTTCAAATCCAATTGCTTCAATAAACTTGTTCTTTTGCAATAGCCTTGAGTCACATCAACACTTTCACCAATCCCACAACGTTTGTTTCAGAAGCTTTCCAGTTGCATTGCAAAAATAACGCTAAATTGATTTTAATTTCTATATTCATTCCGCATCTGTAAATGCAGAACTTGTAAGCTTGAGAATATGACTGCAAAAGGCATTAAAACATAATATGTAAGCTAATATTTGCAGGTCTGGCTCAAAACCACCCCAACTTCTAATGGTGTTTCAAACACTATACTTAATGCATTACCAGTATTACAGTTTTAACATAAAATGCTTTAAGATTGTTTAAGACCTAGTATCAGTAAGCAATTCTTTGAAGCCACCTCAGAATTACAAAGAAAACCTAATTTTATGGTACATGAAATTTATCACTTCATACCAAAAGTAAATTCATCTCATCAACCAAGACATTCGGTCATTTTCACCTCCTCAGTAGACCCCCATCCCATTGCTTGTCGCCTGGAAAGTCTGCATCAAGGAAGTTATATGACAAGATATACCACAGCGGGCGTAGCAACAATTTTAGCTGTTAAAGCTCAGCGACTTTCCAAAGGAGCTCATAGAAGGGCAAAATTCAGCCTGGGTTTTTGTGTGTCTCGAATATCAGTCATAATAATTCTACGTAGCTCTTCTTGAGCTTCCTACGCAGCTTCATACTGGGTGTGCGCTGAATCAAGTTCACTTGAACTTGAAACTGCCGCTTTTTGCCTTTTAAAGCTATAAGAAATCCCTCACAGCAGTCTTACTGCTGCGGAAGGGCCGCTTCCCCGCGGGACACACGGGGCCACCTCACCCGCGGACCGGCGCCCGGGACGGGCAGCTCCCAGCGCGGTGCCGAGGCCACTCAGGGGTACGGGCGGCTCCCTCACGGCCATCCCTCGGGGCAGGTGTCCACAGCCGGACACAGCAGCCCGGCAGAGCCACAGCTGCACGGTGCCTGTCACACGGCGGCGGCGGCGGCCTCGGCCCGCCGGCCACGCGGGCTGTCCGGGGCACAGCGCAGAGAACGTCTGGGCCCGAGTCCCGGAGGCTCCGACGCGGGACCTCCCCGGGCCTTCCCCGCGCACCGGCCCCCAACGCTCGCCCAGAGAAGGGCCGCCGCACGTACCTGCACCGCACCACCACCTGGATGTTCTT
>VZTA01002948.1:717808-747095 GCA_013398855.1 Mohoua ochrocephala
GCGGAGAACATGGCGCCGGGGAGCGGCGCGTGCTGAGGCGAGCGGAGCCGGGCCGGGCGGCGGCGGCAGGCCGGTGCTGGCGGCGGGGCCGCCAGGGATATGCGGCAGCGGCTGTTCCCTGTGCTGAGCCGGGCTCTGCCGGGCTGGACGCGCCCCTGGGCCGCCCCGGCCTCGGGCTCTTTCCTTCAGGGCCAGCGGCGCAGCTCTCTCGGGTACGGTGCGAGTGCGGCGGGGCCGGGGCAGGGCC
This sequence comes from Mohoua ochrocephala, assembly GCA_013398855.1. NCBI lineage: Eukaryota > Metazoa > Chordata > Aves > Passeriformes > Acanthizidae > Mohoua > Mohoua ochrocephala. The sequence continues at coordinate 718,056 of VZTA01002948.1, forward strand.
GCGGGTCCCGGGGCCGTGTGACCCGGAGCCGTGAGGCTGGAGAGCCCCTGCGCTGTTGTGTAAGAGGCGGCGGCGCGGCTGGGCGGGGGCACCTTGTGAGTCCCGAGGAGCGCCTGCCTTGCCCCGAGTGCGGCAGGGAGCCGGGGGAGATCGGGCCGCGGAGCGGGGCTGGCGGCGGAGCCTTCCGGGGAGGCGGTGGGCGAGCTAGGGGCGCTGGGGCCGTGTGTGCCGAGGAGGCCTGAGTCCTGCCTTGTGTCCTGCCTTGTGTCCTGCCTTGTGTCCTGCCCTGCCGCCCGGGAGAGCCCGGGCTGACGTGCTCCGGTGTTTGCAGCTGCACCTCCCTTGATAAAGCAGGCTTGGTCATCAGCCGTGCGGCTTTCGTTGCCTGGGGGCTTGCTTTGTTGTCCTCCTTCCCCCTCAAAAAACCTCCGTGAATTGTCATGTTACTTAACTTGCCATATCTCCTTAAAGCATAATTATGGAAACAACAACAAAAAAGTTTAAAATCTTTAAGAAGAAACTGCAAACAGTTACCCAAACTTGGTGGGAGCGGCCTCTTCAGTTTCTAACGAGTTGTCTGGCACTGGCATTGTGCGGGGCTTGTTATTGCGTGTTTGTGTTACCAGTGTCACCAGCTCCAGCGGAGAGAGCGCAACTAACCTCGATCAAGGGAGGAGCGGGCGGGAGGCTTGGCATAGCTCACTTTTAGGGGCAATTTAAACTGCGTAACAACTCGGCAAAGTTTTTCCAGGAAGGGAGCTGGGGTAAGGGACAAAGGCTAAGTTGTTTTCTTTCTTTCATTAACACTGTATCTGTTACCTTAGTAGCCAAACCTATTTTTAATACTGCACAAGTAAGAGACGTCAAAAGTAGCATCTTTCCGGGGGAAAAAAGTGAGTTATGATGACTCATAGTGTCGGCGCTCGTGTCTCAAAATTCGGATGCACTGTTACTGTTCATTATTGCTATTTATGCTTCAGAATTGTAAAGGTAATCCACGGTGTATATTCAGAGGCAATGCTTTTCTCAAGCTGTAGTTTCTCCTGCTGGCTTACTCGTCTTTACGCATGTGAATATATGCAGTATTTGGACTTGACTTTATATATGTGAGTAGGCCTGTTATGTTTTCATACTGCCTACAACCATGATTTAATCATCCATTTAATTTTAATTGTGAATTAGGATTTACATAAATGATAATGAAATGAGAGCAGGCATAGTTCTTTCATGTGATGATTTTTTTAAGATGTGAAAATTAAGAACCTTTTTTCAGTTACGTGTTCCCTGTTTCCATCTCTGTATTTTGTTCATGCTTGAACTTTTTCTTTTCATAACGTTTTTAACCTTCATCTCTATGTCAAGTAGCAAGATAATTTCTTAGTTACAACTTAGCTCCTTTTCATCTGATGTACAGCATTAAAATTATCTATTCTAGTTGGGAAGTCCCTTGAAGGATTCTTATTCCTGTGTTTGCCTGCTTTTTTTGCTTGCTTTCTCCTTTCTGTCTTCAGTCACTGTAAGGCTGTGGCTTAATCCCTCGGATGAAACGGTGCCTTTGGGAACTGATTGAAGTGTCAAGCATATAACTTATTTTGCACATGAATACAGAAGTACTCCCCTCCCCTGCTAGATCCAGAAGAAAGAGGGAAGGGACAAGAAGTTCATTACCTCCAGTGTTTCACAGTACTGGAAGGTATTAGGCCACTAGCTGTAGGGGTCATTGCTGGTTATTGTCGAAGTCATTTGCCAAAAATGCAGTCAGACCATTTGAGAAATGACATGTGGGGTTGATATTTTTGATATATTAACTCTATTGTATTAGATGCTTTTATAGTAACTTTGATTACTGATCGTTTAACTGCATAGAAATCAAAAAGTTTGTAATAAAAATCTAGAGAAATGGCTTTAGTCAGTTTTGTGCCTGGTGATGTATTTGTATATGCATGATCTGTCAGTGAGTATCTTTGCTTTCAACTTTTATGATGCCCATAAGTTGCTCAAATATTCTTGTGAGATAGCACTGTATGTATATAATAAGGTGATTTTTTTGATTGATCCTGTTTGAAAGTTGCTTCACTACAGCTTTCTATTAAAATCTTACCTTCTGCATCTTGTTTTTAGAATGAGTCAGAACTATAGCTTGCCCGAACAATTGAGATGGGAAAGAATGCTGTAGAGCCGAGAGTTCATTTATAATTTTAACAGTAGAACCAGAATTGAATTGTCCAAAATCGTCGCAACTAAACTACAGAATAGGTGAACAGCCAGGACTCCCTTTGTTGAAACACACCGCTGACTCTTGTAAACTGCTCGTTGTTATAGGTTTGTTGCTCGTGTCAAAGCTCTAGCGTTAGATAAGCAGTTGCTTTTAATGTGGGATTACAGTGCTTTTAATGATTCAGAATTCTAAAGTTCTCTCTGTTTTTGTTGCTAGATCAGGTTTTCTTGCCAGTTCTATCATCTTTCTGTGAATTTCTTGTTGTTATGCAGTATAACTGAAGTTTTAATCTCATCTCGTGGTTTTGTTTGTTTTTTTTTTAATTCAGACCTCACAAGTTTTTCTTTTTGAGGCTATAAGACAGATGGTAGCATAAAGCGAGTTGGCTTTACAAAGAGTTTTGGGCAATCTGATGTGCTACTTGCACATAAAATCTATGAAATGCACATCAAAACACAGTTAGAATAAAGCACGGAGGTCTCTTCTGTAGCATCCAGTTTAACATTTCCCGCTGTGTGTGCAGGGCCACGTGCTGGACACCACCACAGTCGTGGGGTTGTGGAGCAAGCCCTGCAACTGTAGGGTGGGTGATGGAGGAAAAATGTCAGGGGGGAAGGAAGAGAGAATGAGAACCACTGGTCTGCAAGCATTTAATGAATAAAGCAATTAATTGAATTAATGAGTACATTTCTTAAGAAAGTGTGTAAAATATGCTTTGAAGCAGTTGGTCACGTAGCACAGAAACGAGTCTGATCAGTCATGTTTTTAACATGCAATTTGAAAATACTGATGCAAGCCAAATTACTATGCCAGATTTGTGAAAATTTTAATGATACTATATTTTAATGACATCTGAAGATTAAAACCAGATAATTTTACTTAACACCCTTTCCTCCCCCGCCCCCCCCTTTCAGGTCTTCCAAATCATCAAAGGCTTCAAAACCCTTTTGGAATTTTGTAAAATATTGAAGCAAAGAATTGCTGGGGAAAGATTAATTGTTTTATTTCTGGTGAATGTGGTTAGAGCTTGTTTACCTTGGAGGTTGTTTGGACTAATTGTTTGGGGCAATTTTTGAGGACATAGGAAAAGTAAGCTCAAGCTATTTAGAGATTAAAAAAAAACTTGTTATCCTTTATTGCTCTGTGTAAAATCAGATTATGTAAGGTCCTGCCTTTTTGTTTGACTTTTTTACCCAGTGCTTTGGAAACTGTGGAGTGGTCAAGTAAAGGAATGTAGATTTAGGGCAGTAAATTAGTTTTATGGTGTCTTGATGGTGCATCCCATCTCGTTTGGCCAGCACATCATTGTACTTCTCAGGCGAGTTACTCAGCTGGGGCCTGATGTTGCATGTGAAACTACCAGGGCCCTTGTTTTTGCCAAGGTCACACGTGGTACGGTCTCATTAATGCTACTGGTAATTCCTGTACACGGGTGTTGCACACCAGTGTTTCTGCTGTCACGTTGGCAGGGAAGCCTGTGGCAGACCAAGTTTTACTGCTGTGATCTAGAAGATGTAGAAGCTGGACTCTTTGTGAAACAGGAGCAAAGGCAGGCATCTGCCCTGGCCACCATCATTAGGAGGGAATTTTCTGAGTCAATTACAGGCTTGGCAAAAAGCTGCAGACTGAGGTTCTGAAAATGCTTTAATTGTAGCGAGACTTTAGAATTTCTTCAAAATGAACTACATAACAAAACCTTATAAATATTCATCATCTTCAAACTTGCCTGATTTGGCAAGATTAGTTGTTCTTAATAACTTGGGAGCACTGATTAAATCGTTGTGGGTCTTTGTAGTTGGATCTTTTGTGTATGAAGTAGTATGCTGAATTCCTGATGAGTTTAAAAGTGATAAAACATGTTAACATTTTGAGCAGTTTATCTACTTATGCAGTCTGTCTGCCTGTGCATGCAATCAGAATTATTTAGATCAGTATCAGGAATGTGTTGGGATCTCATACAGTCTCTAGCTTCATAACAAGCAAATTCACACAAGATTGATGTTTTATGGATGTTGAATCATGCAGTATTTTAATCTCTAAGTGTCTAAAAGAAGGATTGATGAACCTGTAACCTGAAGGAGTATGGACAGTCTCCTGAAGAATCCCTTTTGGTAATGTTCACCTGAATTAATTTAATTTGTTGATTTTTTTTTTTTTTTTAGAGGTTACTCTTTCACTGCTCCATTTTTATTACATTCATAGTAACAGAACTTAAAGTATTTGTCTGATTTTAGAGGAAAATTTTACTGCCTACAGTTTAGTCTAAAAAAATTACATTTTTATTATAACATACAGGCGAATGGAAATGTTAGGAGAGTAGGTAGATTCTTGGTTGTCTTAGTGGTAACGTGACTGTTACCCATAAAAGGATATCACAATGCCATAAAATTCTAGTGCTGTCATGATCAGAAGGAGGTGCAAGAGACAGAGAGGAGGGGTGCAGACCTGTGCAAGAATGCAGATTTACTTGGTTGTTGCACAGCCGTGAGCTTGCAACTGAAGAAGTTCATGGACTCCTCCGGAGTGCTCAGTTCGGTGCTGTCATCCTCGTAAGAGAGATGAGACAACTCTGGCTGGTGGTTCTGCAGCACCGGGCCGCCTGCCAGAGCACACAGCGCTTCTTTTTCTCCACGCATTGGCAGCTGGAGAAATCTTCAGGTAAACCAAGATGGATTAGTGAGTAACACAGGGAACATGTTACCAATGGTAACTCCCTTGTAGGACGGAACAGAGGTTCTCACTCAACGAAGGTTTCACTTCGCTCTGGTAAATGGTAAGCAATTAGTTGCATAAAAACTTCAAGCAAACGTGAATTTAAAGGCAAATGATAGAAAGCAAGCACCAAATCTGCTGAGATGGTAACTTGCCTTTCCTCTGGAGCAGACCTGTGTCTAGCACTTGACTTCAGTATGTGCCATACTGTCATGACAAAAAAAACCTTGAGAAGCACTTTGGAGTTTGTGCCTTGGGGGTCATATTTTTATTAGCTAGTCACATTCTTGCATTGAAGCAACCCTCAGGAGTTTCTGTTAATTGGTTTTCAAATATGGTCCTTTAATTGTTCAAACACTGGGCTTAGATTTGACTACACAGGCTAATTTTTAATTAAAGTAAGTTTGCTAAAATAACTTTGAGAGATTAAAATAGTGAAGCAGAATCATATATCACTTAATCCCACTCTGTAATACTCTGTTTGCAGGTGAAACCTGGCATCCCCAGAGAGCCTTGCTGGTTCCAAGGGACTGCCTGCCTGGAAATGATTACAAAAATGGAACCTCAAAGAATAGACTATAATTTCACTAGAAGTGCTGTAATTGAAAATTTGGTGTTGGTTTTAACTGATACTTTTCTTGTACAAGTGAAATAATTTTGATGAGGAGGAAGAATATTTCCTATTCATTGAGTAGGGACACTGTTCTTAGTTCAGGCATCCCTATTCTTTTTTTCTTTCTACCTTTGTCATCCTTCCACCTGTAATTTTTGAGCCAGTGGAAGAATTTTCTCTGCCACAGTAGTGCCTTGTATTGTTCCTGCTATTTTGGCTTTATTGGATCTTTCTCTGTTGCTTCTGTTTTGTGAAAGTAGTATGGCAATATTTCTTTTAATGTTTTTGTTAGGCTATTAGCTCTGCAATAAACACAGCACCTCCTTTGTGGAAGAATTGCTTTGCTACTGACCAGCAGCATCCAGCGCTCCCTGTAATGACAATACAGCAAGTAACTATAGCACGTGGACTTTAGGACAGCTTCTGAACATGACTTGAGAAATTAAGCTACTTCTCAAAAAATAAGTACAGAATTTCTGGTTTTCTTACTTTTTTTTTGCCTGTGGTTAAAAGCAGTTCTATTGTCAGAAAGTGGTTTGTAGAGTTTTAGGATTCTGGTGTGAAAGAACGGAATGTGGTATTTTTATACAGCAATTGCACTTCCTTAAAAGCTGTGAAGGAAAACAGTCATATGAGGGAATGTTTGGTATTGGGTCTTACAGTTTACTCCTTAAGAAAATGTAATGGTATAAAAGTTCTGTCTAAAGTGTAATTTTTTCTTACCACTTTTGTATGGTAGTAACATAGCACCAGGAGGAATAGTGCTTAAGGAGGAAGGTGTTGGTCTTGTTCTTTTGACGTATTTGCCTTCCAGGAGTATTGCATAGTTGATCATATTGATAGTTGCTTTTATTCGAGTTGTCTGGTACTATGATTCGCTTTGCAGCAAAATAATTGTAGGTAATCATGCAAAACCCATTTGAAGCTAGAGAATGTTGTATTCACAATGCCCATTGAAATAACAGTGAAGATGGAGATACGAATTTCAGTCCTTGGTTTGAAGGCTTAATTACTGATTTTGTCCTTTTGAAAACTGTAGGTTTTTCCTGTACTGGAATTTTACTACCAAGCTGGAGGTAGCCTTTGAAAGAGGCAGAAGTAGGGAATGATAATAAAATGAAGTGGAGGTGTACAGCTTCACAAGACATCAATTGAAATCTCATAAGGTTTCATAGCTGCGTAATTTGATGAATCACATTGGAAAGATGAGTCATCTGAACAAACAGTAAAGTTCTGTGATTTAGTGATGCGGTGTAGAAATAACAGGGAGATATCAGATGACAAGGAAATTGTATAACATTAAAAAAACCCCCACAACTTGAGTAGTTTATAGTATATGTCTTCTGACAAGCAACTAACTAGTCTCTTATTGAGACAGAACATTCTAGCTGAAAAACCAAGCTGTAGATGTTCATTAATAGACATGGAATCAGGAGCTTAAGGGACCTCCTTGTTATCCTGCGTGCTTAGATTTGTCAATCCAACTCGTGTGCAAGTGAAAAACAATTAGGAACAGTTTAGTTACTGATTTTCAGATATGAAAAGTAGTATCTATTCTCACTTCAAAAATTTTACACAGTATCTTAAGTTTAGTAGAGTATTTGTTCTTGAAACTCTGAACTTTGAACATGGAGGCATCTTTTAATCGTTAGTACAGTTTGTATCAGTGCTGTCGATGCAGAGATGTTTTTGTACCTGGAGTAATCTTTGTATTTCAGTGGTATCTGCATTTTTTCAGAGGAAGAAGGCCCATAGATATTCCAAGCAGGATTAGCCTGAGCACAGGGTTAAACTAGTGGATAAATGAGCAGTTTAAATGAGTGTGTACACATTTAAATTTAAATTCAACGTTTCAGCTACTGTTTAGTGATTACATTTGAATGCACTTTTGTTTTTTAAAGTATTTCATAGTGAGAGAACCATGTTTTACTAGTGGAAATGTTTCCTTCTAAAATGCATTGAAAGGCATATTTTTAAAAGTTACTTCATACTGTTTATAGCTTTTGCTTAGAGACATTCAGATTCTGAATCAGTCACGCTTAGTTTCTTAGCATTTCAAAATTGTGCCTTGAAAGAAGAGTGTCTTGTCGCATCTGTTAAAGTAATGGTAGAAGTTTAAACATGTGAGACAATCTATTCCTGTTTATCATGGCAGTTCTGCAGTCTTTGTATTTTTATGGCATTAATGCAAACAGTGTTACCATTTCTTGCTTGAGTGTACAAATCCAGTGGTCTGGATTTTGTTTAAAGTAAAATTTTGTTTATCTGACAATCAGAGTTACAACATTTGTAATATAATCAACAATTCAGATCCATGAAATACTTTCCTGAAGTTTGAAAGTATACTTGAGATAACAGTGTATGCTTCATTTGATTTAATTTTTATCATAATCGAATAAAGGGATGACATTTATTGAGTTTGGGTTGTTTAAATTACAGTTAATGTGATACTTGAAGCATTCAGTTAAGGGATTTACATTTTTATCGTGTTTCTTGGTCTTCAAGGTTTCTTTTTTGGTTTAGCAGCAGTATCATTCAGGGTCTGACTTTTAGGCAAATTCAGTGAATTTTGCACATAATAGAACTTCTAGCTGTCAGTATTGTCCTGTATTGTCTAACATAATATTAAAATACTAGCAAAGCTTCAGTGAAAATAATAAGAAATTTCTTCTGTTTTCTTTAAGGTTTCACAACGAGACAAAGAACAAGATGAACAATCCAGCTATTAAGAGAATAACGAATGAAATTATCAAATCACCCGAGGATAAACGAGAATATCGTGGACTGGAATTGGCAAATGGCATTAAAGCTCTTCTCATTAGTGACCCCACCACAGACAAGTCTTCAGCAGCACTTGATGTGCACATAGGTATTCCATTCATGTTGTGTTCATTATGTCATTAATAAAAATGCTTAAAGTTTTGGTATCTTGATGCAAATAAACTGACAGGAGTGGTATGTAGTTGGCGGCCTAGCCTTTTATTGTAGTTTATAATTTATTTAGTTCTTTGACACATCAAGTTGAAAATTATTAGAGCTAAATGCTCTTATTGTACTCTGTGTTTACTCAAGTGTAGCTCAGTCAGTTGAAAGACTGCTTTTAACCATTAAGTTTCGTTATGAAAGATCTTTTGTAAGCAGAAAAGGGGCGGGTGCAAGTGCAATTATTTCAGACAGCTCCATCTGTCATGTCAGACTTTTTTTTTCATGCTAAGTTGTTGATGTGTAGAGGTGAGAAAATGCTGTAGTGCTAGAGAAGTTGAAGAGGCACTCCCTAACTTCAGTGATGCTTATGTGTGCAAACAGAAATATGGGAAATAGAAGGGGAAGGCAATTACTTAGTCTCTTTGGTATGATGGAAGCCTTTTCTTATATCTGAGGTATTTCTGAAGCTTGTGTAGTTTTTCAGTTGCTTGGAAAGTGTGATGCATGTGTGCATGACCTGAACAACCTCTTGCCATGTCTGTAGTTGGGAGCTCTTGCTGCTGTTCGCGTTAGAGCAGAAGTAATAGAGGGACTTCAAAGCCTTCTGGCCTTTTTTGTTATGAGCATGGCTGTCCCCAGATCATTATCTAGTTCAGAGGATCCCGAATGTGGTTTTGTTTAGGTCCTGTGCCAGTGATAGCCAACTGCAGCATCCAGCTCCTGCACATGTGCTGGAGGAGATGGATCTGTTGCCTTCATCTCCGCTCTCCCACTGCACATCGTCGCACGCTCTGAGGCGGGACTGCCGCTCTCAAACTTCTGCCTGTCTTCCATTCTTCCAAATCATCATTGTCTTTTAATCTGCTTGCCTTCACACCTACTAGCTGGTCATCCACAGCTGCTCGTGTTCAGGCAATTACAGGTTATCGCTCATCCTATAAACCACAGGATAAATAACTCTTTAATTATGGTTGACAATTGCTGCCTCTTAACGCAGTGCAGTTACTAAAGTCAAGGTATAGATTTCAGAACAGTGTGATTTGCCAGGTCTTTACAGATTGAGTCATGGACTTCAATTGAAAATCGTCTGTCTGTATAAGGAATTGCAAGCTGATCTGGAGAGGCAATTTGAGACACTAATAGGTTCAGTTACTGATTGTAAGTTTTCAGAGTATTTTTTTGAAGATTGAGTTTAGTTGACTGTAGTTGCACAAGTGTCTTCTTACTGCTACAGAATTGATATAACTGCCTGAAGCAACATACTAGAATATAAAGCCCTTTAAGACTTAATATTTTAGCATTACTTTTTATGAATGGTTACATAAAATTTTTCCTCTTGCAGGATCCTTGTCTGATCCCCCCAACATTGCTGGGCTTAGTCATTTTTGTGAGCATATGTTGTTCCTGGGAACCAAGAAATACCCAAAAGAGAATGAGTATAGCCAATTTCTAAGTGAGCATGCCGGGAGCTCAAATGCTTTCACGAGTGGTGAACATACCAACTATTACTTCGATGTGTCACATGAACATCTAGAAGGTGCACTGGACAGGTAAACACATTTTTTAGTATTTAAATTTTTGTTACAGAGGTTCTACTTGAATTTATTAGTGTAAAAGTTTTTTGACAGTTCTATCATGATGGTATTAAAAAAAAGGTAAAAACTATCTTTTGTTAAAACTGATAACCAGATATTTTTCAGTTCAAAAGTCTTACTCAGATTTTTTTTCATCTAGGAGAGTTCTTCATCGAGGCAGAATTTTTAAAGTTTAAGTGTTGTGTTTACACTGAATATTTTTGGAAATGAGGGGCACAGAATATGATCATGAATTTACACATTGTGCAAATACTGGGATGGTGCAATCAAATGCTGTGCTTCCCATGGGATCCTTATTGACAGCAAAACAAGAGTGAAGTCTAGAAATGTATTAGGATGCTCTTAGTGGAGGGAACTTGTTGAAATCTCAGTGTTTTTTGGGAGGGGACAGAAATTGAAAGGTGCACAGTCAGTGAGGTAGAGTGAGTTTTCTCTTTGGCTTCTCCCTGGATGTCTGACAAGACATATTTGATTGGTGAAATTAAGAGCGTCTTGCAGCTAAACCTCAAAACAGGAGAAATTTTCACTGTGGGAATTGGGATACAAGGCCCTTGATTCTTGTAGTACCTTGTATGATGAATATGTTGCTGCTTGCATTTATACACAAAGAACTTGAGAAATAAGGATACTGAATCAGTGTCAAAACTGCTACAGAATTCCTAAGTTCTACATTAAAAAATAATGCATTCAGCTGTTTTCAGGAAGTACCAAGCACCAAGCTTTATATTTTTTTGGTTATAATTTATGTACAGTATTCTTGACTTGAATTAAATTTTTTCTCTTTAGATTTGCCCAGTTTTTCCTGTGCCCGCTGTTTGATGAAAGTTGCAAAGATAGGGAAGTGAATGCTGTTGATTCTGAGCATGAGAAGAATCTGATGAATGATGCCTGGAGGTTGTTTCAATTGGAGAAGGCTACTGGAAACCCCAATCATCCCTTCAGTAAATTTGGAACAGGTTTGTCAGAACATAATTATCCAGTGGAGTTCTGTGTAACCTACATAGTATTGTTTATGACAGACTGGAACAAATCTCTTCTTTTCCTCTCCGTGCGTGTTTATTATGGCGCTTTATGACATTTTTCACATCGTAGACCAAACAGAGTTAGACAAAAGCATAGGAAAAAGAGTGATCCAAGACTTGGAGTACAACGATGAAGCAACCTTTATGATTCTGATAATTACTGCAGTGAGTGCTGTTTTCCAATTACTGGATTTGTCATAATTTGGTACTGTTAGGTCTTTGTGCCTAACAAAGTGAATGAATTGTGTTTAAATTGTTGTTAGCCACGTGCTTTTTGTTAACTAATAACAGCATTTAGACTAGATGACAGTGACTAGGTCAAATCAGAAAGATCAGCAAAATATCATGAAAATTACTGAGTAGGAATGTAGAAACAAAATCTGAACCTAGGGCACAACAGTAGAAGGCAGATAGACAAAATAATCTTGGGCAAAGCCCAGTCTTACAGCTGTATTTTTTTGTTGTTGTTCAGGCTTAATTATTCAGAGAATGCTTAGTAACAATTGAAAATAAGCACCCTAAAACCTCAATTCAAAAAGGATTAAAGTTAAGATACCATAGTTCTGGACAAAACCACAAATGTTTGATGCTTTGGTAGAAGTTTAAATGTTGGGTGGTTTTTTTAATAGGCATTATTTTCTAAGTGAATTTATTTTCGAAACTGTTAAAGTTACAGGACCGCACTGTTTAACCATTGAGCATAATGTACTCAAAAAAATATGTTTTGTGGATGGGTCAGTTTGCTCTATGAATAATTGACTCAAATATTGGGTACAGTAGGAGGATGGGAGAGCAGATAATGGGCCTTAAGGGAGTGGTTTCTTCCTTTGTCTCAAGAAAGACAAGAATACGTTTGTTTGACAAGAATACATCTGTCGATGGAGGGCATAACTAAGGGTCTGGTAGCCACCTGCCACAAGAGCAGGTATTGCTCTGTTAACCAGTAAAGAGAGGCTGTCTGTAAAAATGAAACTATAACTCCATTCTCCAAACAGGTAAATTTTAAAATAAAGCCTTGGGAACTGTGCATTAGTAGGCAGGTGTTCAAAGTACATTCTGTAATCTCTGCTACTGAAGACATTGTTTAATTTTTATGTAGCACACAGTATTTTCTAGTGGAAATTGCAGAAATAGTGTTGTACAGTTTAAGAAGGTTGCGTAGCTCACACAAGTGAAATGTTTTCTTGGGGAGAATATGTGCTCAAATTCAACGGCAATAGTCATATTCCCTTCTCCTTAGATTAGGTTCTGATTCTGAAATTAAATTACAGCACATAGCCTTCCAGTAGGTATGCATTTGCAGAAGCAGAGCCCAGCTTTGATGGTTTTTATTTACCCAAGGAGATGACAACTGCAATGCATTTGGCATCCTTATTGTTTCCTTTTGGTCAGCTGAGATGGAATTACTCCATCTGGTGCTTCAGGTCACTCCTCGTTGCTGTGCACTCTGTTTGGTCAGCAAACCTTCTGTTATTCCTCGTCTGTCCGTAGGGACAAATGCACCTTCCAGCTTTCTTTTTAAGGGTGTGCAGATATCCTTCACTGATCTCCCCGAATTAATGCTTGTGATGGGGATTCTTCTCCATCATTACCCTCAGTGTCAAGTAATTTTCCAGGCACTTCTGCACTGCCTAGTGTCCATTTTCCTACATCTGTAAGGTGTCTTCTGACTATTGCTTCCTAATGTACTCCAGTAGTGTAACAGCACAGCTACTGAAATGAAGCTTTAACTATATGTTATTTTATTTTATCTTATGTATTGATGCTGTGGGAGTAAACAGAGTAGGGTGTCTAGAACGTCACTATTTAATTTGTCTGCAGATGGTGAGGAACATAGACAAAATATTTAAAACATAAGACACTATTGATTATTTTCTTATTATGCATATTGATTATTTTTAAAATTACTGTCCATCCAAAGGAAAGCAGACTGATTAATTTATATATTTCTTTTTGATCTGTAAGTTCATAAACATTAAATATTGTTAATCATCAAATATTTTTAATTGTTTTTATGTTACAGGGAACAAATTCACTCTTGAAACTAGACCAACCAAAGAAGGAATAGATGTAAGGCAAGAGCTACTGAAGTTCCATTCTACTTATTATTCATCAAATTTAATGGCTATTTGTGTCTTAGGAAGAGGTGAGTTTTATTCGGTTGGTTGAGTAAGACTTTACATATATACTTGAAAAAAAAAAAAGAGGTTCCAACTGCTTAGAACCTTCCATAGTCGAGATGATATTTTACATAGTTTTGCCAAAAGCTTAATAAGTGTGTTGAAAACTGTTTGCTCTTTGTAAATGTGCTGGCAGACTGGTGTTTGTATGGTGTTTCACAGTAATGCTTGGCTGGTGAGTATGAATGGGAGAAAATGAATTTTTTATCTAATCAAAAGCAAAATCCACTGAGGAATTTTACATGGAAACTTTTTCAGTAAGAATCACCTTGGCAACTGTAAATCTGTACTAATGAGAACTGTCACTGCAAGATTAAATGAATGTGTATTTTGCTGATATGCATAAAAATTAATGTTTTTTAATAGAATAACATGCAGTTCACAAAATTTTAATATATAGTGGACCCTCTTGGTTCGTATGGTTTTGTTAGTTTTTTTCCCCAGCACGGTTCTGTTAGTGTCATGTAGAAGCATGCATATATTGGTCAGGAAAGATTCTACTTTCTCAATCTAACTGAGATTGTTTTGGTAACAAGGTAACTGCTTTTAGAAATCTTTCAAGGATTAAGGTTGTACTTTGAGATATCCAAGAAACTGATGTTTCGTTTCTTCCAATGCCCACCCTTGAAAGGCGTTCACTAAAAAATTGTCAGATGAATCTGTTTTATCTTATGCTCACTTTGACAAGTGCTCCAAAATGATTTCTTGAGGTGGATAGCAATTTCGAAGGCAGAATTTCAACAGAAAGGGTATAGGTCAGCTTAGGTGAGTTAATGCACATAATCATATTCTTTCTGCAAAAGGTCTGCTCTCATTCTTGCAAAATACTGCAGTCACAGACTGAAATTAGAATGCATGTAAAATTAGAAGTGCTTGAACAGGTCATAGGTGTGTGTGTTTTGGGTGCTAGGGACAGACCTGGCTCACAGTGTACCCGAAGTACTGGACATGAGCTGAGGCTAAAGAAAATTCAAGTTTTGGCAAAGGTGCTTTCACTCTAGAAAATCTGCAGCTGTAATTCCATGTCCTTTAAACTCTTTTGGAATGTTTATTTTTGTAAGTGTTCTATATCTGATGTACCTTTCAGTCCTAGCTTAGATTAATCTGTAAAACATAAAGATATATTTTCGTTTACAGGATTTATTTTAATCATGATTGCAGCCTTCCTTTAATAAGCATGGTGCTTCTAGCATGTTACAGTTCAAAATTCAAATATGAATATTTATTTCCTTTCTAAAATTAGAAATCATAACACCATTAAAACTACTTTTCTGTATAATTCATGACTCTCCCAAACAATATTTAAAAAAAAGTTTGTCGGAATCATCATATAACGACTATGGTTTTCCTAATGTTTCTTTATTCTAGAATCCTTGGATGAGCTGACTTGCTTAGTGGTAAAGTTATTTTCAGAAGTAGAGAATAAAAATGTCCCTATACCAGAGTTTCCTGAACATCCTTTCCAAGAAGAGCATCTCCGGGTATGTATAGAGATTCATCTTTCATCCAGGGTGTATATTTTAAATGTTATTTTTTATGTTTCAGTAATACATTGTGTACTTCACTACTCCTTTGTCAATGTCCCGTTAAGTTCCATATTTTTTAATTTTCCACTCACTTTTCCATGCTGAGTATAGTTTTGTATAGTTTATAGTAAAGGTTGCACATTTAGTTGCAGTTGTAAGCAACTGTGAGATAATTAATATTCTTTGTTTGTACCATGAGTGGCTGAAGTGTTGCCCTGAGTTTTAGATACCTGTACTTTTGAGATTTGGGAGGTGTGTTTGTAACGTGTGTGTGTGTGTGTGAAGGGAGAACGTGATACGTGCTCCTGAGATGAATACAATAAATGAGTTTCCCTTTGTTTATGGGCCTCCTTGTTTGTTTTTCCACTCAGCAACTTTACAAAGTGGTACCCATTAAGGACATTAGAAATCTGTATGTCACATTTCCTATACCAGACCTTCAGAAGTACTATAAATCAAACCCTGGCCATTACCTTGGCCATCTGATTGGGCATGAAGGCCCGGGGAGTCTTTTGTCAGAGCTGAAAGCCAAAGGTAAGTTCTTCGAGGGTAGAGAATTGAAAAATATTTGATCACACAGTTATTTAAAGTTTAGCTATGTTTCACTTGAAATAGACCTCTGTATGTTAAAGCCTTCATCTGTTCGAGTAATTTGAACTCTAAGTCGTTTTGTGCTTTATTTTTGTTTCTGCAGCAGGTAGGAATAAATAGGTAACAGTCACTCAGGCTGCTGAGGCTATTATTTCTTGGACTCCCCTCTATGTGCCTTGTTTAGAGAGTTAGATGAACTTTAACATAATGATCTTGTCTCTATTCTGTCACTAACTTTGAGACTACTGTCAGGTCCCTTAATGTCTGGGCGATTACAAGAGTGTACCTTTGGCTATTTTTCTTCATATCATTCTGTTCCAAACAGAAGTAAATTATCCCATAATCAAATGATCTTGAGTTCGTCATAACACTCAGAGTACAAAGTCAGATAGATCTGACTTGTGTTATGTGTCATTTACCCTGTTGCTGTAGGCATTAAGGAAGTGAAGGAAAACATGTAAATGAATCAAAATGGGTTTTAAAAAAGTGATGTTGCCGAAGCGTGCAAAAAGTTGCATAAATTGTTATAGATTTGTTTATGTAATATATTTTCTTTTTAATGACATAGGATGGGTAAATACTCTTGTTGGAGGCCAGAAGGAAGGTGCTAGAGGTTTCATGTTTTTCATCATTAATGTGGACTTGACAGAAGAAGGACTTTGTAAGTGAAGCACTGTGTCTGTATTCCCATATTATTGCTGATCTGATGGTTTTGTGTTTGTATCTGAAGAGACTAATTGTGGTTATAGCTTGGAAGCCAATTAATTTGAATTAACTTGTTGTTATTCTGTGTTTAGTTCCCCTAAGTATGCCAACACAATTCAGCTAACATAAGAAATCAACTTATTTAAGGTTAAGTTAGTTAATTAAATACTTTAAATAAATCTCTTTAAAACCCCAGCTGTTTATACCTTTGTGTGCTACTTATTCATACTATTTAGACCCGAGTTAAATTATATTGTAAATCAATATCTTCACGTAAAGACATGTTCAGTGCAATTCTTGGAATTAGCTGGGGACATAAACACTTGCCTTAGGTTCATGTTTGAGAAAAGCAAGTTTAACTTTTAGTGGGATTGCAGACGTACTTAAAGATCTTGATGTATCAAAGTGGAATTAAAAATAAAAACATGTTTGTGTTCATTAAATTTCTTCTCTGTGCAGAACTGAGTTATTAAGTATTTTTTTCTTTTCAGTGCATGTTGAAGATATTATTTTGCACATGTTTCAATATATTCAAAAACTACGTACAGAAGGACCTCAAGAATGGGTTTTCCAAGAGTGTAAGGTAAGTAATTGGGGCTGTACCATATGTGGTGGTTGTATTTTTACAAACTTTTTTTATTTTTAGATTATTTAACTTTGTAACTAGCATTTAATAATCCCATGGTAATTAAGTTTTTTAAGTTTTAAGATGCAACATGACACAAATGAGAAGTACATTCAGAATACATTGACTTAACATAGGTGTGAAATGCTCTTACAGAGCTGGGAGTTACTATAGCATAATGGAGGTGAAGGAAGAAGGATCTTGCTCTGTGCACAAGGATTTTACTTAACTTTCCTTAGTCTTCACTGAAGAAGGGGGGAAACATTTACTGTGAGGAGTAACATTGAATTGGAAATTGAAATGGCTGTTATTCTACCTCTCCCTTCTTCCGTGTGTCAACTTGTACAGTTGAGATTGTAAAGGCAATAGACATTTAATCTGCTGTTTGTTCCCCTCATCTTTTTGACAAGTCAACTGAAAGCTTTTCATTAAGTGCTTTGGCAGTACATGTCAGTCTTTGCTGAACTGTTCATGCTTCTTTCAGGGCTGGATAGCTCTGTGCACACAGAGCAAAAATGGAAAGTGTCCTATTAGATAGCACTGCACTTCTCAGTGTCAGTGTGAAACAAACCCAGTTTTATTTCTATATTTGGTCTTATTGGTTCAGTACATATGCTTGGGTAAAG
This sequence comes from Mohoua ochrocephala, assembly GCA_013398855.1. Taxonomy (NCBI): domain Eukaryota; kingdom Metazoa; phylum Chordata; class Aves; order Passeriformes; family Acanthizidae; genus Mohoua; species Mohoua ochrocephala. The sequence goes on from VZTA01002948.1 coordinate 735,394, forward strand.
ATTTCTTGTTCCATCTTAGCTTTATTTGATCAAAACTGTTGAGTCTCTCCAAAGTAGAAATTCTGAGCTGGGTTAGCTTTATTTCATACACTTTGACACTGTATACCTGTGAAAGTAGCCTCAAGTCTTGTTATCCTCTGCTAAAAGTCCCACTGGATTTGTTTCACTGACAGAGTAAGCAAATACAAGGTTTGAAGGAGGTAGTTCCATCCTTCCGTCTCATCCCTGTGTCTTTCCCTTGCTCCTCTTCTCTCGGCCCCAGCACTCCCGAGACTGTGGGGTGAGTCAGAGAGCTGGCACACTAGTATGAAAAGAATCTTTTTGAGTTTACTTTCAGCTGAATTGTTGAATTAATCAGTCTCTCTGCATGGTTTCATGGAAGGATGGACTGTCCGTTTCACTGGCTTTAAAGTCTTAAATCTCTTTTAATTCACCCTTGCCATTGTATCCTAAGAATGTCGTGTTCTATTTCTGTGGCTGAGACAGCAAAAAGAAACACGCTTCTTCTGTCTCTAAACTTACTCTTGGCTGACTGAACAAAAGGAAGAAAAAAGGAAGAGAGAGGCTTTGATTCGCTAACTTATGACAAACATTGCACTGGAACACTGTGTACTGGTTGTATCAGAGTTGGTGTGTTTTCAAATTATTGGGAAATTTAAATATATGAGAGATGGGGCAGATCTCTTACTATGAAAAGTACTTACAAGACTTGTATAACACTTCACATTATGAGACTATCATGAATTGCTTGTGAGTTTGATGCAACTTGAATATTGCTGAAAACTTGTGTTAGGTACGTGTCTAACTGCTATAACATGGATACAGCAAAAGTACTTCCTTTTCTTTCATTATAAAAAGGAAATAAGTAGCCAGTAGTTATTCTTAAAATAGGCTTTAATTTATGCTCTTCAGTCATTTATACATTGTTTTCTAGGATCTAAATGCTGTGGCATTCAGATTTAAAGATAAGGAACGACCACGAGGTTACACTTCAAAGCTTGGAGGAATGTTGCATGTAAGTGGAGGGGGTCATTTTTGTTTGGTTGTTTTTTTTAACAGTCATTTAGCAGTATGTTTGATTATCCACTTAATAAATACAGACATCTTCAAAGGCCCTTTGCACTTCTTGTATGCTGCCTAGGCCTTAGTTTTGGCAGTCAGTAAGTCACATTCTGTTCACGCTACCATTTTGTACTTCTGTACTAGGTAGAACTGATTGTACAGTAACTGGAGGTGCTATTTGATCTGCTTCAGTGTTTCTTAAGACACATGTACCTTGCCATTGTGTTTGCCTGGTAGCTAAGTGTTCTCTAGGGCAATATTAGAGAAATAATATTTTATCATAAACACTGTGTTCCTTAGTTTACAGTGCTGAAATACTGCAGTAAGCAGAAATGTCTGTATTAAGATTGCAAATTACAAATGCTTGACTTTACTGATATAATTGCATATTGGTACTGAAAGAATAATCATGTAGCTTTTACTTGGTCTTTAATACTCATTGCAAAATTCCCTCATTTTGCACTAATGGAAGATTTAGGTAGGTTTGTTGAGGTATGTTTTGTCTAGTGAAATTATGCGACTTTTGTACATTGCAGCCATTCTTCGTTGCATAGCTAATGTCCGCATCTATTCAGAGAAATTTTTGGTTTCTTTGCAGGAATTACTATTATTGGTTGTAGACCTTTAATCTATAAAGTCTAAAATAATGATCTTTAATTTTCAAATTTTCTTTCTGTTTGCTAAAAAGCATTAGACTTAGCAGAAAACATGTAAATGGATATTTAAAGAGCTCCTGCTTGGGATGCTGTCTCTTTCTTGGTTCTGTCAAATGCCTAAAATCTCTAACGTATGGACTTCTGACTTCTGAAACAGTCTTTCAGTGGCTTATATTTGTTGGATCACTTCTGATTACAGTTGCTGTCTCCAAAAATCAGGCCAGGAAGCTGCCAGCAGTGTTCCAAAGAGTATTGAATCAGGACTCTTTTTTTTTTTTCTTCTTTTCTCTGCCTTTTTTATGGTTTGCTTTGCAGTATGAATGGTAATTTTCATTCTGCTTTAGTAGTTAAATGAGCATCAAATTCTGCATCTTTAGCATTCACATTTGAATTTTTTATAACACAGGTCTGGTTCATTGTCCTTGATCTCCACCCCCCACAACCCTTTCTCTTTTCCAGAATCCTTTTTGTGAGTTACTCTCTGTTCTAGAAGTCATTCCACTGTAATTTTTTGTGTAATGTCTGTAATTCAGAAAGCCATTTTGTAATAATTCTGGTTGAAAAAGTACACCTTGTGTGTCAAACTGCAAGTCCTCGGTGCCTATGTCACCTGGTAATTTTCCCTTGGTAAACAGGTTTTTATCAAGAAAGTTTTCCTGTCAACCACATTAATCATTTTCAGATGAGTTTTAATTTTTTTTTTCTTCTTAAATTGCCATGTACTTTAAGAGATTTTCAGTTTAGCCCTAAATAAAACATGTTAGAATTAAAAGTGTTTACATTTTTATTATGCTTTTAGATATTGAAATATAATTTCCTTTAAATTTTTCTAAATAAGAATTGAATTATTAGAGAGTCTTAAAAGACCCTATATTTTTTTGTTTGTTTGTTTTATTTTGCTTATTTATGTTTTTTTTTTCCCCAAATGCACTCTAGTGAGTACTTGGTATTCTTTTATCTTTAGAAATATCCTGCAGGGGTCAGCATTTACCATGATATCTTTACTTTAGTCAAAATACTATTTAAAGGTGGGTGACTTTTTATATTGAGACATAAAATATTCCAAGAGAGAAGAATGGTAAATATACAGTATATAAAATTGCCTAATACATGAGAAATATGATTGCATAGTTAGAATGCTACTCCCTCTTGTTTAGTTTTGAGTCCTACACACTCCTAATTTGAAATTACCAAGGTAATACAGATTTAGTGACCAAAAGTGTTTGCTTTTGTTTCCCGTACTGAACCGTAGCCTTTTCATGCTTAGTTTTGTTTAATTCATCTACGTATTCCTCGGCTTTGTGTTTTAGTATTATCCTATAGAAGAAGTATTGGCTGCTGAATATTTGCTTGAAGAATTCAGGCCTGATTTAATAGAGATGGTACTGGATAAATTGAGACCAGAAAATGTTCGGTAAGTTAAATTTTATTTTAACACAAACATTGTAAGAAAGCAGATAAACTAATGGAAACACAAAATCTTAGGTGTTTCTTGCAGCTCCAAGATAAATGTGATTGGAAAATCTTCACTATGTTTCTTTGTATGAGAAAGTCTCAGATAGATCAACCTTTGAAGATAAATTAACATATATTTCAAATAACTATTGGATAAAGTCAGATAAACTTGGATTATGAACTGTGTTTGCAAATGTCATAGGGTTCTGGTGTTTCTAGGGATATGCAAGTAATGAGAGAATAAATGGAGTTGCCTGTATCAGCAACAGTAGTTGCCATAGTAATTAATGCCCTTTACAAAAGGGCCTATATCTTTGTGTGTGGGTGTGCATCTCTGTGTAATGTGTGTGGGATACTTCAAATGAAGCTTGACTATGTCAAGAGATCATATTTTGAACAAACAATACTTTAATGAAAATTTCCAGTTCTCTTTCCTAAAGTATTTAATACTTCTCTATTTTGAATGTATTTTCATGTTGCTCTACCACCCAAGTTCTCGAAAATTTGATACCTCTGACATATAAGCACTGTTTTTAGTAATTAACATAGAGAATGTGTAATTACTTTTTTCCTGTAGAAAGCTTAACCAAATTCCACATGAATGTGAACTTTTAACTGGTTTTAGAATTGCTTACAAGCAATAGGTAAACCTGAGCTAATGCTGATTTAAGTAAAGAAGCTGCAGGTATTAATGAGATCTGATGTTTATTATAGCTTCACATAGCTTTGAAGCATAGCTCTTAACTTTGCAAGAAAATAGTCAATATTATCTTATTCATAACGTAAATTGGGTCTTTGTTACTGCCCAGAGAACTTCTAAAGCATCTTCTTACTTAAACATTGAAAAGTTGCTGGAGGAAATTAATACAGGTACATACATTCATAGATTCTTTAGCTCGTCAGATGCCGTTGGATGCTACAGACCACTCGTCACTTTTCTGTGTTACTCCTGTTGCTGGCTGTGCCAATGTTTTGACACTTTCCAGCTGACAGTACTTCAGCATAAGATAACCATAATGAACCTAGTTCAAAAGTTATTAGTGTGAGAAAAGGAAGTGTAGAGAATACTGGTAGAGGGAGTAAATTCAAGTCTAGAATGTGGCCAGAAGCATAAGAATAGTGGCGATGGTTTTCAGAAGAATATGGTGTGTTTTTTTCAGTTACGTAGCAAACATCCATTTCACAATGTTCTTTTGCTGTAGGTGACGTAGGCCCATATCTGCACTTTGCAGTTCTGCATTCCTCTTTGTCCACTGCTGAAATAAAGGGGGGTCAGACAAGAAAAGAGCAAGATGAGCAAGAATCTAATTAGAGTGGAAAGAGTAATTCTAAAAAGATACAGAATTTAGCTGTAGCATGCTTGAAACATTAGTAACCAAAGAAAGTAATGGCTTACTATCATATGTATCTTCCTATAGTAGTTTTGTAGGGTTGCATCAGTCTTCTCCCATTTGACAAAGTGACTTCTGGCAAATGGGCATTTTCTCTCCACTCGGTAACTGTGGATTAATTTTAAATAAAAACTAGTTTTTTTTCAAGATGGAACATATCTAGAGCAAATATGAACTGAAGATGAACTTTAGTATATTAAGCAACTAGTAATAGTTTGGTCCTTCAGATAATGGACATAGGTGTTTCAGAATTGGTCATTACTAACTTCTGTGGGTCTCTGTAATTGTGGGCTTTTAATGTCACGTGTCTCACCTTGCTTTTTTCTAGCTGGTGCTTTTTGGATGCCGTATGCTATGTTTAATCTTCTGTCAGGACTAATTATGTTGTCTCTTCACTTTACCTGGCTTAAGAAATCGATGTCATTTAATGGATGAAGAAATATGTAATTTAAAAATTTTGGATAAAAAAGGTGCTAAATATTGGGAGGGAAAAAAGGACTTCCAGAACTGGAAGAAACCTGTTTTTATGGCCTCTTCAGTTAATTGTTAAAGAAATTATATATTGTCTTTGTTGCAGAGATTTTAGTAGAGCTTAAAGATAATAAATACAAGTGGGTTACTTCTATGAAGCTTAAGTGCCCACAGCTGTGCTGACAGCTGTCCCGCTAAGGCTTAAATATAAATATGTACAAACTAGAGACTGTCCAAAGACTGATTAAATGCAGTTTTAGCAGCCAAATTCAGCAAAGCAGTGCAATTCTAACATGGGTGGAATGAGGCCTGCAGGAGGTCTGTAATGATGTAGCCGCAGGCATGCTTTGAGTTTGAATGGGATATGGTCAGAGTAATGATAACTCTGTTGCTTATTACGTGTAGACTAAGACTGTGTTGGTGTTTGTATTTACCACAACAGCTGTACATTCACACCATAGTTCTCTCCGTGTTCAGACTATTTGTATTCTCAAGATGTATAACTTGCAAAAAGAAACCCAAAACATCAACCCAAATTTAAGATTCCAGAGTGTCGTGTTGCTTTTTCCTGCTGCCCTAGATGATACATTTTTTTCAGTGTAGACTAAAAAGTTATGGTTATGCTTCTGTGTAGCTTCTGTGATAATACTGGAAGCTGATTTTTCTTGGATTTAAAAGTATAAGTCAATTTTAGTGGGAATTAAATTTTTTATTTGGGGCATCAGATGTTTAAAGATCTGAGCCAATCAGACTCTCCTACTTTCATTTGACTGAAAGAAAATACTAACTTGTATATAGTACTGTATTCCTTTTAGATGTATTTTAAGCACTTATCCTGTGAAATTAGAAGTAGAATGAACTGCAATTTTAAAAATCTTTTACTTAACTAAGATCCTTCAAAGTATAGTATAATATAACAGGGAATATAATTTTATAGTATCTTTTATTTTAAATTGCTGGCAAGATACATTATCTTGGGAAGGGGAAACTTATTTAAGTATTACTAAAAGTGATTTCATGGTACATTACAAAGATTCAAGAAAGCCACTGTGGATTTTATTTTTGGTGGAGTCTCTTGAAAGAATGAGTTGAGATTACAAATGTTAATAAAAGCATCCCTTTGTGTTACGCTTTTTCTAAAATTACATCTGTATCTCTATGAATGTCATGAATTATTAATCCAGTAGCCTGCTCCCTCCTTTTGTCTTTTCTTGAGCAATTTTATATACTAATAAAAAAACCTGTGCACATCTGCTTTAAATATCTATATGTTTGGTTATCCACCATTTACTGATATGTATCCTCTTGTTTACCTTTCTGTTCTCCCTTTTTGTGAAAGAATTATTATGTGCCACATCCTAACTTTGCCTGTTGTTTGGCATTGTTTTCCTGGTTTTATTGATTTTTTTTTTCTTTTTATGCCTTGCATGCATTCTGTCTTGAGGTGGTTTAGTTGGCATTGATTTGAATTTTTCTTTTCTATTGTGGTTTTATTTATAATTTCCTTTTCATTCACCTATACTAAGGACTTCTTGGCATAGCTGTTTTGTAGTAACTGCATTCAATGTCTTTTTCAAAAGTACAGTTTTTCAGCTATTATTTTCTTAACAAACTTTGAGTTTAAAAAGTAGGAAAAAAAATTCCTACTCACAGATGGTAGTAAGTATGCATATGTGCTTCCATTTGACTGAACCATAACAGGAAGTGTTCCTATTCTCCTCCCACCCCCCCCACACTACTTGTTGCATTTAGTGCCTTAATTTCCCTAAGAGAGAAACATTTTAAACTATAACTTTTTTTTTTACTTGTTCAAACTGTATTGGGTTTTACCAGCCATCTGTGAAGATAAGGGAATAGACTTGGCATGTGTCGCAATCTTAGCTGAAAAATGTAATTTTCCTATCATTTCCAAGACATTTTTTCCCTTCAACATCTGCAGAATAAATGCTCTTATTAAAATTTAAGAAGATAGTGACTCACCAGATTAAGCAGCTAAAGAACATTTTCCCCTGGATAGTAAATGGGCTTTTTTCCTCTCTTGATAGCAGAAGTGCAGCACTAGTACTATCCTAGAGGGAAGAAAAATAAAATGAATGCCAAAAGTGTTGATAGAGAAATTTCTAACTACTGGAATTTCACAGACTCTGAGCAAAGTTATCTCAGTGCAGTTGGTGATGCTCACCCCTGAGGGTAGAAATGCTAGAAGTTTATGTGTTCGTTTTTAATTGCATTGGATCTGAGCAACAGTTTTGAAAATCATGATTTGTTCACTTATTTCCCCCTACAAATCCTTTGTAGCGACTTAGTTGTACTGAACCCTAAGAAATAATTTGTGCTTCTGCAGAGTGTTCAGAGTGCTGCACCCCAGCAGCACCTCTCTGCCTGTAGTTTCCCCTTACTCTGGTTTCTGAGGGGATTTATGAGTGAGTGGCTTTGGATAGCATGCGTTGCCTCACATCAGTTTTGCTGATGGTTGCGAGGGAACTTTGTTCATTTATGAACAAATCTAGGCTTTTGCTATTTTTGTCTCAGTCATATTATGTTATGCGTTTGAAAGAGATAAAAGTAATTTTTTCCATTGTTTGACAATACCATAATTTGGAAGACAAAGTTTAAATTAGGTCCTAAAAAAATCAATTCGTCCTTTATAAGAATAAATTTGCTTTGACACGTTTGTTACTAATGTCACAAATACTGACAAAGTTTTCTAACTCTATTACTTTTTCACCCTTAGAACCTTGAGTTTTGTTATGTAAATCTGGAGTAGAATAGTTGATAATCTTTTGTGGAAGTACATTGATTTTAAATCACACATACTCTTCCCAAGTAACACTGTCCTGTGGATATCTCACTTGTAGCTTAAATTTAGATTTCAGGAGAGTGAAAAACAAGATAGTATTTAGTAAATACGTATCACATTGTAGAAACTGTGCTTGTTTTTGAAATTGGAGACCACAGCAGTTTGCATGTACAAGAATGTATATACAGAAGTAAATTGCATTTATAGTTTGTTGTGTTCCATATCCATGAATGGATCAAGCCTAACTGCACTGGTTGAGTCTAAATATACTTTAAGCAGGACCTATTGAAGATTACCTGATTGCCTGTCTTGCTTTCCCAGTGCATTTCCACACTGTCTTAAAACATACGGATGTTCATAGTGCCATACAGGACAACAGAGAAATGAAAAGCAAAAGTAACATTACATAATGGGTGATTTTAGAGATGGATTACAATATACTGAAATACCTGCATGGCATAGTATTTCTACTTGCTGTGCTTCTCTTCCCCTGTTTTTGTGTCCTGGTCATCATTCCTATTGTCTCATCTCAAGTTGTTAATTCTTGGGCAGACAAAATGCCTTTTGATTTGTTTCTGTTGTTGTGGGTATGTTTCTGACAGCTCAAAATGTCAGTAATCGTTCCAGCAGTGATTTGGGGTAAAGGGAAGGCAGGAGGATCTCTTGAAGCAGAACTGCTTGAAGAATTACAATGTTGATTTCCACAGTTGTATTTTCTATACAGTGAGTAGACAATTATTTTTAGCTCTTGAATTTTAGTATGTTTGTGCAGGAAATGTTTGAGTGCTTGGATTGTCACTACTGCTTGAGCATCAGTATGTTGGAGAAGGGTAGGAGGAGGAAATGTTGAATAACAGACCTATTCTAACAGTATATTCTGGCACAAAACATCTTTGTCTTGCTGCTCTAACTATATGATTATTGGAATTTTATCAGGATAGTTTTTTCACTTAAGACTCTTACTTCTTTTTCTTATTTTTATTATTTATGCACAAAAAGACCTGGTAGGTTGCTCTGAAATTGTAAGAGACTTCATGGTTTTTGTAGTCTCTTGGAAACTTTGTGCCTGTGTTGTGGTTTAACCCCAGCCAGCAGCCAAGCCCCAGCCAGCCACTCGCTCGCTCACCTACCAGTGGGATCAGGGAGAGAATCGGAAGGGTCGAAGCTGGAAAACTTGTGGGCTGAGATAAAGACAGTTTAATAGGGAAAGCAAAAGCTGTGCATAGAGCAAAGTAAGGAATTAATTCAGTGCTTCTCATGGGCAGGCAGGTGTTCAGCCATGTCCAGGAGAGCAGGTAATTGTGCTACCTTTTTGACCATTTCAAATTTCTTAGAAACATCTATTTACTCTTGAAGCTAGCCATTTCCATTGAATACTCTTTTGTGTTGTAGATTGTTTAATAGAATTAAAGGAGTTTTCTTGATAGCTATCAGGTAGACTACTAAAAAAATACTGATAAGTTTGTAATTTTCTTTATTCTGGATTTCCTCTTTTTTAGGTGTGTTCTATGGTTCAGGCAGCACCTGGATGATGCTCTTAGTCACATGGTTTAGTTTTAGGTAGTCCCACAAGAAGCAAGGAGTTGAATGTGGTAATCCTTATGGATCTCTTTCAACTTGAGGTTATGACACTAGGACTAGAATAAAATTTCTATAATCAGTATTTTCACATATTTGGGTGTTGATACAGGTGATATGTAAAACATAATCACTTCATGAATTTTCTAGAAGACTGCAAGAACTGCTTTCTCTCTTCTGGAACAACAACAGAGTCTAAAAATAGAAATTGCATGCAGCACTACTGGTGTGTAACTCCAGGTTGTAACACTTTGGAAAAATAGTGACATTAAATGACTGTGGTAACCTGGTTTCATGGTTAACCTTAGCATGTAGTTCAGTATACTTATACTTGCTGTTGTACCCTGTAATTGTCTAGGGACTGTTTGCAGAAATAAAGGTATTCTGGTGATGGAGCAGAAACAGTGCTTGGAATAATTTCTCAGAGTCTTTTCTCAGACGCATTCATGCCAAAGTGCTTTGTCTCTTTGTTTTCAGAGTTGCAATAGTTTCCAAGTCTTTTGAAGGAAAAACTGATCGAACAGAGGACTGGTATGGAACACAGTACAAGCAAGAAGCAATTTCCGATGAAGTTATTAAGGCATGTTAAAATTTGTAACATTCTAATATCTGCAAATGAAAGTCAGTGGTAAATCCTTTGTCTAATTTTCCATTTAGTTGAAGGGGGAACTTAAATCTGCTGCTCTTCATAGCATGAAAATCATGCAGTGAGTCTGTTTAATGTTAAAGGAAGTAAGAATCTTATATTAGTCTTTAGATTTCAAATATTTATTACATAGGATGGATATATTTTAATGGTTATAAACCATGTTAAGTACAGGGGATGTTATACTGCCTTCTCTGTAGAAGATCCCTAATACGCAGTGGCTGCTCAAAAATGTAAGCATTAACTTTTAAAAACTTAAAAATTTGTATTATATGTTAATGAACTGATCAGTACTTAAAAAAGGAATTTTTAAAAACTGTTATATGTAACTATTTCTGAAGTTAGTTTTTGCAACATAGAAAGCAAGTATGTTTTGTCAGTTAAATGAGATTGTAAAAATCAAAACTCCAAAAAAGGAGGTGGGCAAATCCTTATTGAAACTTGTTATTGTTCTAATCTTCTAAGAAGAGATGTCTGTAAAATGTACCTTAGGGCTGAAGTGGACCTCCTGAAGAGGCATTGCATAGGAACACTTCCTTTAGCTTGACCATACCTATGTTCTTGATTAGAATTCTTGTTTAAGTATTTAGTTTAATATCTTCATTTACCGTTCATGGTAGCAGAAAATACAAGATATAAACCTCCCTTCCTCTCTACTGTAAACTTTTCAAAATTATTTTTTATCTGTCATCCTCCTTCTAAAAGCAATTCATCCTGCAGATAGCCAGCTCCAACTTGTTTTCCCAGCCATTTCTCTCTTGCCCTATTATCTTAATAGTATTTACACATAAGGTAGTGGAATGCAGTTTTAAATCTTTTGTTCCATCATAAAATAAATAAGCACATATGTGCTTTAATTAAGCAGAAAGTGGCATAGCTTCATTGTTTCTCCCGTTGATCTAGAAATGGCAAAATGCTGACCTGAATGGGAAATTCAAGCTTCCAATGAAGAACGAGTTTATTCCTACAAACTTTGAGATTTTGCCATTGGAAAAAGATGCAACACAGTACCCTGCCCTTGTCAAGGTAAACTGTCTATATTTGTCCTGTTTGCTGCCTAACCTTCTGGGAAGTTAGAATTTAATTCCTGTGTTTTTTAAAATACACATCATCTCATATTCCAAAGTCCAGTGAGCAAAAAAGTACAAAACTTCAATATATTGCTACAAAGACAGTGGAAAGTTCATTCTTGATGAACTTTGGATTATGACAATTTGTGTTCCTATGAAAGTGAATCTAGATACAGTTTGAACTCTCTCTGCCCTTTTGAAAGTGTGTCAACAATTGATAAAAATAGCAATAGAGCTGTTTAGTCAGCAGAAGGGTGACTGCCACTCTTACATTTTTTTGACCAGTGTTGAGTAAGTTGAGTGTGTAGACAAGGCTATTGTTTTGTAACCGTGTGTGGAGAACGCCTGTGATTGCATGGAAAAAGGGACAGAAGTGTCATTTAATGAGCTGAAAATATATTGAATGTATCTATATTCACTATATATATTGAATATAGCAATTCAAGCAACATCAATTTAAGGGGATAATTCTAAGCGGCGATTTGAAGTGGTGAAGAGACTTTTTAAAAAATAGTGGCATATATTGCAATTAAAAGTCAGATGACTTAATAAAACCTCTTTTCTTTACACAGG
>VZTA01002948.1:747120-817107 GCA_013398855.1 Mohoua ochrocephala
TTGCCAAAAGCTTGTCTCAACTTTGAATTTTTCAGGTATGCAATGTTAATTATGTCACATAAAGTAGTCTCCAGAAGTTTCTTGTTTGTTGGGAATCTGCTTTTCTGCGGCAAAGACTTTTTTGCATGTATTGACACTTTAGAAGCTTCATCCTTACTTTGAATAGGCAATAAGGCTTAGATAGCAGGAATAGGCACTATTGAGTAGCATCATCTAAAATATGCAGTAATTGAGTAGCAAGAAATTGGATGTGCTCCTTCTGTATTAACAGGAAAAGCTTATCTGAAAATACTCTTAAGCCAAATTTTCTTTTATATTTTATTTGCTATACCTGAAATATACCTGCCAATAGAACCCACTACATATTGCAGTATCCCTCTTTAGAAATAGTTGTGTATTTTTAAATTAATTACTAAATCACAGCTATTTTAAGATGTGTTTTCTTTATGAAATGCTATTCCGATAATGGTTTTAGGCTCAAATTCTCTTTTCATTTGCATAATGCAAACCAGTTTAAAAAGTGCTTAAAATTTTGGGATTTTACTTAACTGACACCCATAACTGATTGTATTTTTTTTAGAAGAGCACTGTCTGTATTATCAATGAATGTTTGATTCTGACCTCAAGATGTGTTTGATAAAATGATGTAATGTTAATTCTGGTCTTGCATGATTTTCGTCATAGGAAGATAATAATCTTTCTTTTTTAAGTGAGCATGACAATGGTGGACCTGCTTAATGTTCCTTTCAAGTATTAAATTTCTAACTTTTGAGTTTTAAAAAATACTGCTGTTTCTAGAGTGCAGCTGTTTCTGTGTAGAACTGCTGAAAGCTAGAAGAAATTCAGGGACTTTCCTTTTGCCTAATTAAGTTATTTGGTGATATTGCTGGAAAGGCCATTGTGGGGGTTCCCATAGATGCACTGTTGATTCTTCTTCAAAAAAAAAATTTTTCTTGCAGGATACTGTACAGAGGTTTTTTTCAGAGTGTGTCATGTCTTGGTACTGGTTTTGGTACTAGCTGGGGAAAATAGGTTGCCTGGGCATTTTCTCTTTTTGCTTTTTGAAACCACAGGCCAGATGTTACAACTGTTTCAACTTCGATGTGTCAGGAAATGGAGGATCAAAACGGTAACTCCCCATCTCTACTCAGAGAACAACAATTGCAGTGCTTTGCCTTCTTTGTTCGTTCTTGGTGGCTTTCCCTTGTACTATGTTTGGCCAAAATCCAAAGTAGGATTTTACTGATGGACACTGAGTTTATAGTTGCGGTGGTTTTTTAAATCAATTCAGGTGACCTATAAGTGGTCCAGTCTCTAATAGCTTGTGAATGAATAAAAGATAATAATTTGGTTTATGTAGAGCACACAAAGGTCTAAGTGTCTGCACATACACACAATATCCTAGAATCGTTTGTGTTGGAAGGGACCTTTAAAGGTCTATTCCAACCCTTCTGCAACAAGCAGGGATATCTTATCTAGACCTGTGGAGATGGTATTTCCCAGTTAGACTTGTGCTTTCATCTCAGTGAGCCCTTATAAAAGGACAGAAGTACTTTGAGCATTGCTGACCATTGTAATGGAATGATTTGCCTCTTTCTTCCTGGGAACAGTTCCAGGTGGAGAGCTGGCTTTTTTCTTAGGGTTTGGAACAAGGGTTCTTTGCTTTTCCTTAGAAATGAGATAGTAATTGTATGTGAGCAGGAGCGAGGAGATGTTGACAATATTGGGTGCATCACCTCTAAAAGATGTTGTAAGCAGGTTTGTCCAGTTTTGATACTTAAAAAAGGTTCTTGGTGAATCTGTCTCTATTTGGTCATGCTAATATTTATTGAAGGAAGTGTGAAATGTGGAGTGTTTATTCATGAGACTTGATGGAATCACTTTTATCTCTTGGGACCAAGTGAATTGGTGAATAAAGCCATCTTAATGACATGAGTTTTCATAAAAAGTTTTAGCCTCAGTTCTAGATCAGAACATGAAGCCTGTGCTGCCGTGTAGTGGATTACAAGAGTTTGTTCACACTACAGACTGCTTCAGTATGATAAAAAAACCCTAGGAGGATTTCTTCTGCCTGCAGCCTTGCTCAACATGAAGCATAGAAAGAATTCCTGGTCCAGACGTTATAGCAGCAATTGCTGTGTAGATAAATTGAGAGGAAGTTGATGGGGTTGGTTTCTCCCTTAAATATACAAATCCCACAGGAAGAGTGAGTATATGAGCCTCTTGAAATCACCTTGTTCCAAAACTGAAAATCCTTACAGGGATCCTTCTGTTTAAGAAACATCACAGTAAAAACATTTGACTTACTGCCCAGCCTAAAAGACGATGATAGGCTTTTGCATTTGTATGAAGTGCAACTTAAGAACTCAAAAAGTATCCTTTTTTTAAAGGAAGTAAAACAACCATGTAATGTGCTGATGTTTTGAAAATTCTCTAAAGGTAGTTAGCAACTCAGCACTTCAGTGTTGATTCCAGCGATATCACTTACAGCTGTTTGAAAGGGGAAAAGACTAGACTTCATGCTTTTTTTACAATGCCCCATTAGTGATTGAGTTGTTCTACTTCTTTGAGTCTAGTAAAAAAAAAAAAGGTAAACTAGAAATAAGCATTTGTTTACAAAACTGTCAACAATAGGAAGCAACTCCCAGAACAGTGTTGTAATAATTGTTTTCGGTTATTTTTCACTTGAGGATTAATGACCTAGTAGTTGTGATTTTTTTCAAAACTTCCAGTTGGCCTTTGCCAGCTAAGTGTGAATGCAGAATTTATAACTGATACAGACATAGTAATCGCTCAAACTGATTAAGTCTGTGTTCTAGTATGAAAACGGTAAATAAAATAATGAGTTTGGAGGAAGGTTTATAGGATTGACCTGTCTCTTGCTTTGAATTTGGTCTTAATTAAAAAATTCAATAGTAACTGGATTTATATCATTGGGCATATTGAAATTGCTCAGTTTGGGGAAATTCTCATTGTAGGGAGAAATGCAAATACCAGTCCTTTTGTCTTTTTTACTGACCTGTTTGTTTAATCTGGACTAAGATTTCACACTATAGCAGGCTCTGCTTCTCAAATATATATTTTTTAAATTATTTATTTAGTTTGTTAAAATCTCTTCCTGTGCTCCTTTTCTTAGTCTAAAAGGAAGGAGGAGTTAAAAGCTATGAGGAACCTTCTTAAAAATACCTTGGCAATGTGTTTGAAAGTTATCAGTTTGTGTGTTGTGGTCTTGTGATCCTTGCTTCACTACATTAATGTTGATATACACAGTGAAATACCCTGCTGTATAGGTGTAAACAAATGTGATAGCATGTCTCTGAATATCTGACTGCTTCAGGAAAAGAAATGCCAGTAGCACGGGTTTGAATTGTAGGCCATATCCTGGCAGCAAATGCTTCAGATACTGCAGATTATTTCTGTGACATTGGTAATGAATTTACATGCACTTCAGAGACTTTAGAATTACATATAGTACAAATAGCTTGTCTTGACTTCTCAAATCTTTGAAACACAGAGGTATTTAACGATTAGCATGGTTGAAACATGGCTTGAGTCTTTGAGTTGCATTTAATTTTTTGAGAAATTTGCGACAGTGTTGTGTGTGATCACGTGCTTCTAATGCAACAGTAGGTTTTGGAGAGTTGTTGCCATTAAAAGATAACACAAAAAATGACGATACTAAGAAAATGGGTGTGCCGGACTTCTCTCCAGAGCTGAACTTGGCATGTACTGCATATTTTCATACCACCAATTGTTGATCTCCTAATTTTTGTAACAGAAACTGATCATGTATGAGTATTGATTAATTTAATGTTCAGTACGTCGACTTTCATTTCGGTCTGTTAAATTATGTTGCTATATTTAGTTTCTTTTACTCCTGGTGAATTCTGACTGTGCAGCCAAGTAAATAAAACGTGTCTTGATTTATGACCATGAATAGAATATCTCTGGGACCTTGAGCATATTTAGGCATCAAACCATAAGCAAGCTAAGTAACTCTTTTCAGGTATGTTCATATTTGGCTTCGAAATAGGAATCCTTCATAATGGGATCCATCAGCATAAAATCACAGAAAATACTGTTTCCTTCAGATCAAAGTTAAAAGGCCAAAAGAAACAGAGAAATAATTTTAAACTGCATATTTTACTTTCAACATTTTCTTCCAGCCCATTTGCTTACGTGGATCCCTTGCATTGTAACATGGCCTATTTGTACCTTGAACTACTCAAAGACTCCCTCAACGAGTATGCATATGCAGCAGAACTAGCTGGCTTGAACTATGATCTCCAAAATACCATCTATGGGATGTATGTAAGTACCCAAATCAAGGAAAAGCTTAGGGCTTTAAAACTACTTCCACTCATCAACATTTTTATATTGATTTGATGGAAGGACTTTTAAATAAAAAATAAAGGCTGTTAGTCCTTTTGATCTTGGTTATTAACCATCCTTTCTTTGATTTGAATTTTAAGTTGAATTTTGTTAAAAGTCTTCAACAGTCTTTCAGTTCATATTAAGCAAATTTTCTTCTTTATTTTTATATCATTCGTGAAATTAATTAGTTGTAAGATTTCTTCCTCCATTTAAAAAAAAAAAAGGCAACCCTAATCCAAGCTTACATATTTATTGGTCAGATGTCTACTAAAACTTTCTGACTGATGGGGTAAAAGACCCCCTTTTCATGCTCTTAAATAAACAGTATACTTTTGCCTTCCTGTTCAAGAACTACTGATCATGAGGCTGCATATACATACTCTTCAGTCATGTTTCTTCATCCATTACCTTGTCACTGCCTGAGGTATCAAAGCATTTCTTTTGTTTTTCTTTTTGTTAGTCGCTACATTTATGCTGATCCTCTCCATTGCAACATGACATACCTGTTTATCAGGTTATTGAAGGATGATTTAAAAGAGTATACATATGCAGCACGCCTCTCAGGTTTGGTCTATGGCATTGCATCAGGAATGAATGCAATACTTGTAAGTAAGAAAAAAACGCAGGAGGAAATGAAACAGCTTGGGAGTTGTTGAGCTTGGAGAAAACATTTGACTTCTGCATTTCTAAATGAGATGGTTAATGTTTTTTTTCCTTGCATATATCTCATGAATTAAAGGCAATGCAAGACTGTATTTTAATCAGTACTGAGTGACCTGTTTAAGATTGCAGTGTCTTGTGAACATGCGTGTATGCAATTGTTGCATTCTGGTTCACATTTTTACTCGCTTGCATGACAATCTGGAAAGTACTGTTGCTGGTTTCTGTATAAAAAGATTAACTTTTCTGTTGATTGAATCCTCAACTTTACAGATTTTGCTATAATTCTCTAATTCTGCTGTAGTGAGCTGTGGAAATGGATTGTGCATGTGTTCATTAGAATGCAATGCTGGATATTTATGGCTTTTTCTTTTGCTTTTATCACGTGTTTTCTAATCTGTTATAAAGGGCTGACAATACTTGACAAATACTGATATTGTGCTAAATGGTTATTTCTTACCCAGCTTCTCCTATGACATTTATGATAGGAGATTTTAGTAGTCTCTCTTGAAGTTCTGTTCAAAGCTTTTGTTAACCGCCCTTACATTCCAGAATGTGTTTTGAAATTTCCTGTAGAAGTGTTATTTTCCAGAGCATTTTAGTAGAAGAATGTACTCTATATTGTCTTTACATTTTCTATATGAGAGAGTGCTGCAATTACTTTTTTTTATCCAACACAAATCTAATTTTCTGGCTGCATTCACTTGACTTATTGCAAATGTGGTTATCCTCAGTTTCAAAGCTTGCCAATGTTTCTATGATCAGGGATAATTCCTTTAAAAACAAATGTGTAATTTTCTTCATTTTTAGTCACAGTTATTTTAAATATTGAGAACTTGTAATATTCTTTTCTGTATCGTGAGAAGTTTTATAATTAATAAGTGTAACTGTATTATCTTGATGCTTTGAGCAAGGGCAGATGCTACTCTGAAAAGTCACCCATGGTGGTTGTTGACCACTTTAGGTTCCTATGCTAATTTAGGGTACCAGCCTTTGTCATAAATCCATTTATGATAACTTTTTCTTCAAATTCATAGTTCGGCTATGTTTCAGCAACTACAGAACAAAAAAAATTCTTCCTACTGAAAAGCAGGAATTAATCTGTATGTTGGTTTGTGTTCTACAGTTTAGTTTTACTCTTAATTATTAAACTGCACAAATCCAATCAAATTCCTGGTTCAAGATACCAAATGTTGAAGTTTTTCCCTGCAAAAATGACCTTTTAATGCCTTTTTTGCCAGAGAAATTTTCTGTAGCTTGATGAAATCATACAGTAATTTTTATGTTATTTTTTTAAATGAGCAAGTTTATTTCATTTATACTTTCAAAAATATGTGTGATCAGATCAATATATCATTACAATTGCAGAATAACTACCCTGATGCTTCAGCTCAGCAGCATCCTGGTTATAATGTGTGCTGCTGTTTACAGCACCCCTTCTTTGTAGTATTGCTTACTTCCACTTAAATATTCGTTGATCAACAACACAGATATAAACCAAGGGTAAAAGTAAATTGGAGGGAGTATTTCAGAAGGTTGTGAATCTAGACTTCATTACTAAAGTGAGAAACCTAGATGAAAACCATTTAGGTACTCCAAGACTCAACATTGTCGTCATTAAAAATCTGCATTCTGAGTACAGTTTACTTACACCAACATGAAATTACATTAATTCTGTGCATGTAGAACTCCTGTGCAAATATGCAATGTTATATTTGTCAGTTAGTAACCTTTTGGTGGGTGAAGGGATTTAACTTAAGAATGATTAAATGCTCAGTAACGGCGAATTTAGCGTAAGTATTGAAAAGTGTATTGCTCATTGAATTATACAAGACTTGGTAATGGTTTTATTCTTTTATCTTCCACATTTAAAGCAACTTATGCACTTTTTTCTGTAGCTCTCTGTAAAAGGTTATAATGACAAGCAACATATCTTGCTCAAGAAGATCATTGAGAAAATGGCTACTTTTGAGATCGATGAAAAGCGATTTGAAATTATCAAGGAAGCGGTAAGCTGCACGAGAAGTTCACATTTTGGAGTAATTGAAAATGGAATGCATTGACTTGATAGGAAATCTGAGGGCTGACTATCCATGGAAATAGAGAGTGAAATTCTGCTTTAGTGGGACTTCAGATGCTTTTTTCTTTTTTGTGGCTTTGAGTTCCTCGGAGTTGTGTATATAACATTCTTTGGTTAAAAATAACTGGTCCTGGAATCTTTTTTTAGCTAGTCTTTCTTATGATGTATCAAGGAAGCACAGCTTGCTTTGGTAGGAGTAGAAATCTAAGTAGGGGGATGGAGGGGCAAATCTTAACTTTATATCCTGTTTTGCCATTTGGAAAGGCTTCAGTAGGACTTAGCCATAAAAGAGGTGGGAAATGGGTGAAAGGGGAAATGGAGTGTTGAAAAAGTTTGCAACATTTCTTTTCCTCAGATTTGTCTTGGCTCCTGTGCCAAGATGCTTTGTTGCAGAGGTAACCACCTGGTTTAGTACTTGTTGATTTTTAGAAGTTACATCAGATGGGGAGATTGCAGTTTTCTCCCCACGTCTCCATCAAACAGGATAAGGGAGATACCAACTTCTGCCTTCTGTTTGGAGCAGACACAAGGATATATCCTCAGCAGCCTGCGGCTCGCTGTTGGTCACTCATGTGCCCTGAAATGAGTTACTTTTTTCCTATACTGGAAATGCTTCCAGCTTGCCAAAACTATTAGTTTGCACTTTCCAGTTTCTCTGGTAGAGGAAAAAGGTTTTGCTTATTTTGTGAAAGTGTAGCTGGACTAGAAAGGAGTTTTTTTGCAGAAGCTCTCTGGTTCTTCTCTCGTACCTCCCTTATCCATGCAAAAAATGCAAAGAATTTTCCAGATGCTCCAGTTTTTGTCTAATCAAGTCCGCCAAAGGAGGCAACAGGGAGAAAAATACATTTTCTATTAGCAGTATATTTCCCCACCCCTGGTCAGTCATCATAGAATGCAGATTTCCTGGGTAGAGCAACTTGATCTAAATCCTTGTTTAACTGCAATAGTTTAATTTCTAGACATTAATTTTATGGACAAGTTTGATTTCCTGCTCATTTCAACCATCTTAATGGTTTCTGCTGAATCCAAAGGCTCAGAAGCCCCCATTATTACTAAGGTCATTTAACAACAATTTTTTAACAGTTCTAACAAGCAAGAGAATGTTCTCAATATCCGAATTGTATCTTTTTGATACAAAGTTGAGAGTGCAGTGTTAATATTTTATGTTTAGAACTCTATTTCTAAATTTCTAATTTGAACCTTATTATTTTGGTTTAGTACATGAGATCACTTAACAACTTCAGGGCTGAACAGCCTCACCAGCATGCAATGTATTATCTCCGACTCCTGATGACAGAAGTTGCTTGGACCAAAGATGAATTAAAAGAAGCTCTAGATGGTAATGTTCTGCCACCTTATTGTTTTTTTTTCCTTACGTTACTTAACTATTGAGGGTACTTGTTTTGAACTCTGCTCACTATTCAAGTGAACCCCCTGCAGTGCCAGGCCTGAGCTGATGCTGGTCTTGCTGCACTTGCCCTCCAGTTTCAAGGAAGTAGAGTAGTTCATGGAAAAGGCCTCAAATGGCAAAACTTGCAGGTAGAAGTTCAGGCAAAACTTGACCAACTTTGTGGGTATGAACCTGGATATGGTGAATCCAATACTTAATTACCATTGGTAAAATCATTTGGCTCTAGTTGACATCTTAGAGGCACATTGGAGTGTATCTTCATTGTGCTTCCCAATGTGCAAACTATTTTGTTTTTTCTGTTATTGGGGAATCCTAGCTTATGTTTCTGTCGATAATAAAGAACTGTAGCTAATAAAGAAAAAATACGTACTTTCTGTAGATAATGACAACAATAATAAAGAATAAAGAGCATTGTGGCTCTAAACAAAGAGTAGGTGCCCCAGTATATTTGAAGGAAGAAGAAATTTCAAATTAAGAGATTTAATTGATTTTTCAAGTCCAGATGGAGTGGGGTTCTGAGCAACCAGCCCAGTGGAAGGTGTCCCTGCCCATGGCAGGGGTGTCGGAACTAGACGATCTTTAAGGTCCCTTTCCACCCAAGCCATTCTGTGGTGATTCTATGTTTGTAGTAATAGCTGAAGAACTTTTCCCTACCTGCATTTTACTGCGTTGTATTAAAAGGCTGTTCCTGAGACAGTTTGCAAAATGTCTTGTAATATCTTCTTGGAATACACCAAGACATTCTTTCCAAGAAGAATACCTGGCTTTTGTATTTATTTGAGGGGTTTGATTCAGAACACATATCCATGAACACCCCATCCATTCAACCATCCTTCCTCTTATTCCATTGATTCTATGTGTTAAACTATACTTTGCAGTACATATGAAAACTGCTTTGCAAGGACAGGCTGGATAGACTGTGTGTGTATGTGTTGTACATGTGTCCTCTAGGATATATTGCCAAAATACTTTTTCTTGAGTATTGTTTGTTGCAAAGTTAAGATCAAAACACTATATTTGAGTTGAGGTTCTTTTTTTTAGTCTGGATGGTAAATGCACAGTGTGTTTCTTGAGCATTATAAACTACATGCTGCTTGCTTAGTTAATAACTAAGGCTTTTCCTTGGAACACCACCTGAATGATTGCAACTGTTTTCTCTGGAGAATGAGTGTTTGTTCAGCATGATTGGAAAGGCAGCTTTTTTTTCTTTTTCTTTTTTTGAATCTGGGTCAAGACAGCATGTGAATTCTAAGTGAAATAAACTATATGATGAGTGCTGCTATTTAGACCTGGAAGCATTCCAATGTTGCATTTTTAAGGAGAGATTCACTTCTTTATAATGACAAATTTCTCCTCCTCTGAGAAATGGGCTGTATCTAATGATGACTTAGGCTTAGGTCCTTCGTAATTTAAAAACACATTTGAGTGATTTAACTGTCTAAATATCTATTGTAGATGTCACCCTTCCCCGTCTCAAGGCCTTCATAGCGCAGCTGTTGTCACGGTTACACATCGAAGCTCTTCTCCATGGCAATATAACAAAACAGGTTGGTGTGATACTTCCTTAATAAAACAATTTTTACTTAAAAGCAGCATAAAAATGGAACAGTAGTTTAATCTTTGCAGATCTTAAAGCAGTTTTGCCAAATGTGATTTCATGATTTAACTTTGTACTTTTTTATCTTTATGGGAGTATGAGAGTGTAATTTTTTCCACTTTAGATTTATTAGGCTAAGTGCTGCCTCTATATTGCTCTTGGAAATTTAATAAGAACAACTTAGGATCTAGGTATTTTAAAGTCTGTTGCATGTCATTACTCTGATCAAGCTGCAAAAGGAATGATGTGCTGCAGATCTTGCTTTTTCCCATTGAAAACTTTCAGAATAACTAGCAAAGATTTAAGAACCCAATATCCTTCCAAATCAAGTAGTTTGCGCATAGCTGTACAGGAATGGTGGACCGTAAAAAAGCCAAGTGTCAGCTCTCAGTTAGGGGAGTAAAACTGAGAAAACATTTGCTTTGTCTTCCATTAAGATAGTAACAGTTTGTATTTGCATAAGAAATATTAGGAAGTACTTGAATATACATGCCAATACAAAATGTAGTCCTTTTCTTGTATGTTTTTGCATTCTTTTTCATAAAGCTTGTTTACAGTATTTTTTTGTTAGAACAGCTCTGGGATAGCAGGAGCTGTTAAAACACTGCTAGTGACTGCTGGATGTATGGAGAAGAAAATTAACTAGTAAGGAAGGAAAAAAATAGGATAGGAAGGAGCTAATAGCATGGAGAGACAAACTTTTCTTTTTCAAGAATGTCTCTAAAGTACTTGTTAAATTTTATAGAGTATTCTTCTTGCAGAGAAATTTAAAAATAGTCTCTTTTTCCTTCCTTATTTCTTTTGTGTTTGTATATGAAAGTCAGTTCCTTCTGGAAATAGAGCTGAATGCCCAGATTTTTTCGATTTCCGTGATGATGCAGTTATATCAGAGAAGTGTATTCTTTACTTGGCATAGTGGGTGGCTACTGAAAGTCCTACAGCTAAAGAACTGGGAAGGATGTCCTGGTACACCCATAGCTGTGTAGTGTTTAGAAATCATAACTGCAAACCTCCCTGAATAGATGTGAGTAGGAAAAGTTGTCTGTCCTTCAGTACCCATGATGGGATAATCACTGGCAAAGCTCAGCAATTTTAACCTGAATCTAAGATTTTTTTTCCAACTAAAATTAAACCAAAATTTACACTGTCTTGTGACACCTTTCAATAATGAAAAAAATTTTTGGTGAATCTGGACTTGAAAAATTGGATTTATCTAGCTGCTTAAAATTCCCATTTTTTTCCTTTGATTTCATTCTGATACTTCTTTGTTTGTTTTTTTTGACAATTTCTTTATTTGCTGCAAGTGGTTGAACAGTAAAGTAATTCTGTTCTGAACATCTGTCTGAGCAGTCTTCTTGTCAATATTTTAATATGGTGACTTGATTGAAAGAATACATAGTATTTTTCTCTAACTTTTTAAACTGTGGTTTTTAGACCTCAAACTTTTTGTCTTTGATATTGTGTGGGGGGTTTGGAGGTGTTGGTAGAGTGTATGTTTTTTAAGTTTCCAAACCTTTTGCATGTTTTGGATAAAATCACTTGTGTTGTGTGAGTTTATGGCAATGCAGGGTGAGAGATTTTAGCTTTCAGCCAAAACTACTTTGTAGCAAGTTAGTGTAATTTCCAGTGTGCAGGCTACAATAACACATAACCCTTAAGAGGTGAAGCTATTGAAGTTAAATTGTTGAATGAAACTAATGAGTTTTAATTTTTTTCGCTATTTATATATATTTTTAAAATTATTACTGTAATCCATCAAATAAAAGAAAGTATTTGGGCAATGAGTCTTAACACCACCAAGACATCAATGAAATGCATCCTTGACCTCAACCATTTGTTTTCTGAAAATTTTCATCTACTGAAATGCCATTTGCTTTGCAAACACGCATTTAAGATACCTCATTTTCAAACTTTGAAAGATGACCACATCAAGTGGTGGAGGGAAAGTGGACAAAAAAAAAGGCAGCCCATTGAGCTTTAATTTCAGAAGCACTGAGCACTGGGGAGAAGTAGAAGTAGTTAAACACGTAGACAATTTAAACATAAAGAAGGCACAAAAAAACTCTTGCCCCCCACACTCCCACTATCTCCCATCTATTTAACTTCTACTGTATTTATATTAAATTACAATATCCCTACTTTCTATTCCTGATTTTTCTTTCTTTTCTATCACAGCACCATCAATAATTGGAAAGTCTTATCCTGCTGTTAAATAGAGAATAACTAATGATTGTTAAAAATCCCCTTATGTTTTCTTTTCCAGGCTGCGTTGGGAATTATGCAGATGGTTGAGGACACTCTCATTGAGCATGCTCATACAAAGCCACTCCTTCCCAGTCAGCTAGTGAGATACAGAGAAGTGCAACTTCCTGACAGTAAGTTAAATGATTTATTTATGATATTTAAGGCACATTAAATTGAGATTCTCCTTGCTAACAACATTTTAAAATGCATATTACTGTGTTGCTAGGAGTGTGCTTTAAAGGCAAACTTACTTCAAGTTATTTTAAACTTCAGAAATATAGTTAGGGTGTGGTTTTACTAATAAAATTATGTACTAATACATGATCTTCCTAGGCTACTTGAAAATTAATTTGATTTCATTTTTAATTTATGTATGTAAATTGGACTTCTTGGGATGACTTGGACAATCTTTTAGGTGACTGCCAACCCAAAGCCCTTCTATGATCATATGATTCTGCAATTCAGTTCTAAGTCACTTGTTATAATTTATGGAAATAAGAGCCCTGCCTCACTCTCTCCTACACATAGTATATACATTTGAATAAACACCATTCTTTGAGCATTTCTGAGTATTAATTGACCATTAAGAATTGCACGTAATGACTCTTTGGAAAAATGAAAAGTTCTTACACAAATAACTTTTTTTTCTTACACAAATTCTTTTAGTCTTGTAGTGCTTGTATGCTTTTACTTCCATGGTGAAAAAAGTGGTTTTTATAAGAAAGGAGGTTCAAGGTATTGCTGGGAGTGATGACATATGTAGCTATACAGACAAAATAAATTACCCATAGCTGATCGTCTGTGGAAGCTACCATATACAAAAGAAGTTGTTGGTATTAAATGCTGAATTATTTTCAAAGTTCACAATAGTTTCTGGCAGATTGTCTTTAGAAACTGTTTACACAGTAGGGGCAATGCAGAATTTCACTGAAGTTCCAAAAATATTTGCTTGAAGAGAAGCAGCCAGTTTCAATTTACTTGCTGATATTTTCAAGTGGCGACATTTTGATGTTAAAATAATACAGTCTTTTCTTGTCTCATGAAAAGTATGCTCTTAGTGGAAATTCTACTTTAACAGTCCTAAACCATTTATTGTAATTCCATTCCACACATGTTAGACCAGTATCTTTTTAATTGCGGACAATAAGAATGTGCACTTTCATGAGCTTCAATGTTTTAACTTTGTCTTTTAGGAGGTTGGTTTGTATATCAACAGAGAAATGAAGTTCATAACAACTGTGGCATTGAAATCTATTACCAGACAGACATGCAGAGCACTTCTGAGAATATGTTTTTGGAGCTCTTTTGCCAGATTATCTCGGAGCCGTGCTTCAATACTCTGCGCACCCAGGAGCAGTTAGGTGAGTTCTCCGGAGTGCTCGCGTGTCCGCGTACACACGAGCGGTCACAGTCACGCGCTCACACGAGGCCTGGGGAGGTGTTCCCTCCCTGCTTAGTGAATGCCATTTAAAGGGCACTTGGTAGATGTAAATCATCTTAACTGCTGATGACTCAAAGAAATTTTACTGTGCACGGAGTCTAAAATAAGAACAAGCAGGCATGATTTTTAAGATGTCTGAAATATCTGAAATCGACTCCAACTAAAAAAAGTGCGATCACTGTACAGAAATCTTCCAAAAGGAGATGAGATCGGTTCCCTAAATTTCTGGATCTTCTTAAAGAACCAGTAGTAGTCTGATCTTTTCTGCTTGCGATCCTACTTCTAGGTGCACTTCATGATGCATAGAATCACAGAATCATTTATGTTGGAAAAGACCTCTAAGATCACCGAGTCCAACTGTTAAATTATAAGCCCTATTTTAGGAATACTGCTGTGTGGGTAATAGTAAGCTACCGTGTTGGTGAAGACCCAAATGCATTTCAGGCTTTTTAAGACTATAGCTGTTCACCAGTAAGCACAAATAATTGTTACCTGAACCGTGAGTCTGAGAACTGGTGAGGTATTCCAAACAGAGTAAGAAGGAGAGACAGAGACTTTGCGTGACAGCTCACAGGATTGAAATACTGGTGAGGAGGAGTACAGGTTTCCCAGAGGTGAGAAGCAGACAAATATTTCAGTGTGATGACTGCCAGGGATGTCAGGCAAGATTAGGCTTTACGTGAGCAACTAGCAGAACCAGCCATACAATATTCATCAGAGGAATTTCAACTATCTATGTACCTGCTGAAAATAGGATAGAACCCAGGTTACTTAACAGATTTTTGAAATGTGCTGGTGGCAGGCTTTGTATAGAATTTGGAAGTAACAGCTAAGGAGAAAGGGGGGAACTGAGGAAGAACTGGTTTAGTCCAGCACTTCATAATTGCCAAGTGATAGAGCTCACGAGACTTAGGAGGGGAGACAGTAGAAATACCATCAAAATCCAGTAAACTTCATGGAATTGTTAGTAAGATTTCTGAGAAAGCTTAGGGAAAAAGAAGTTCAGGAATTAGCAGTTTGCTAAACAGTAGAATTAGTAACAAGAATTCTTTCAATAAACACTTCAGCAGTATGAGAAAGTGGAGGAGAAAAGTTGGCAATGATGGAAAAAAAAATCAAAAGGTTCAAATCATCAGAAAATTCGGGATGGCTTAGTTTTCACTAAAAATGTCAACTGTGGCCAGATGACTTCCAAAATAAACACTGGTGATCAAAGTCTGTGTCTTACCTTTGAACAGGAAAGTAACAGATTAATCAGATTAAATTAGAAGCTTTTAAAAAGTTCCAAGTGTGATGAACTCTGCATTCTATTCCAAAGAACGAAATTAGGAAATCCTGGAATTAGAAGTCTAATAATGGAGAATTTGCGGATGATAGATGGGGGTATTGGAAAGATAGACACAGCTAAATGCTACATGTTTCCTTAAAAGAAAAGGAAAGAGAAAAAGCAGGGAAATTGTAGATCAGTCAGTTTAGTTCTGATTCCAGGAAAATATGGAATAGATTTTCAAGCTAGTTCTGAATTCATAGAAGGTAACTGAGACACTGTTACTGAAGTACCTAGATGGAAGTGCTACGCATTCAGGTACAGGACTTCGGAAGGTCATGACTGGAGAACAGAGAATAGTTCATTTGGAAAAGGGTATTCTACGGAGCTCTACTGTGATCCATTGTTACATGGTATATTCATCAAAATTCTGCATGATAGAAGAGTGAGGATACTCAATAAATCTTCAGATAATACTAATTTGGGAGAGGCTGCAAGTGTGTGGGAAGATAGAGTTAGAATTTAAATTTAGTTTGACATTTTGGAAACATGACTTGAATGAAGATAAAATGCAATTTGTTAGGAACAGTTTGGCAGGAACAACCAGTGGCACAGATACAAGCGAGGAAGCAACTGGCTAGGTAGCAATTTTGTAGAAAACTCTGCAGGGTACAGTGGATCAAAAGTAGGACATAAATCAGCAGTGTCATGCTGCTGTGTAAAATGCTGGGGATGTATAAATGGAAGCGTTCAAGATGCACTCACAGTAATACTCCTAAATTGTTCAGATAACAACTCTGAAATACCGTAACCAGTTTTGACATGAGCATCAGGAAATGCTAAGAAAACTATAAAACAACATTTAAAAGAATGAAATGAGATAGATTTGTAATTAAAAGGGTGGAGAAATCCTTTCTTCAGTCTTAGTTGTTCAGATTAGCAAATCCTGCAACAAAAAGGGAAGGGAATAATACTTTTTATGTAACTGATAAAATGGGAAGTAGTGGTCTTACATTGCAGCAAAGAGAATTCAGGTGAGATGTTATGAAAAAACGGTCAGTTTCTACTGTTGAGTCTAATGAAGCAGTGGAGTACAGCTTCATTTCTGGTAAGCTGATCCTGATGACAGAATTGCTTTTGTGTTGTCCTAGTCTGCCTCATCTCCTCCTTGCCCCTCCCCTGAACTAATACTGACCTCAGTGAAATAAAGATGTTCTAAAAAAATATGCAGTGACACGTTTTGAAAACCTGCATTATTTTATTTATAATACAGAATTAAGTTAGCATAGCACTGCATTCTTGTCAAACATGCCACGTTTGGCAAATTCAGTGCTGTGACAAGGGATTTCTTTTAATTTGTGGCTGTTCTTGTTCTGCCAAGGTTACATTGTGTTCAGTGGCCCACGTCGGGCAAATGGCATCCAAGGACTGCGATTTATTATCCAATCTGAAAAGCCGCCACACTATTTAGAGAGCAGAGTTGAAGCGTTCTTAAAAACTATGGAGAAATGCATAGAAGACATGACAGAAGAGGCCTTCCAAAAACACATCCAAGCTTTAGCAATTCGTCGTCTAGACAAACCAAAGAAGCTGTCTGCAGAATGTGCTAAATACTGGGGAGAAATCATTTCCCAGCAGTATAACTTTGACAGAGGTAAGACAAATGGTAATTCCTTTAAAACTGAATGCTCTAGTTCGGCTACATTTGTGACTGTTGAGTGTCATATTCGTTTGGGAACAACTTAAACTTTTACATAGCTGTACATAATTTACTATCTATTGCTCTGAGATGCATTCAGATACACACTGACACTCCTGACAGTACACACATTCAGATGAACCCTATTTCTCTTCCCATTGTGCAGTTGTTTTGAGGGAGTGCTGGCAGAGGCAACAGCAGATATCTTAACTAACGTGCAATCTGTCTCAGAGTGGATTTGAAGAAACACTAATTTTTTTTTTTTCATCTGTGATGCTTTGAAGGTTGTAGGTTTGTAGGAGACCAAATGAGATCCAGCTCCTAGTATTATTACTGAAAATAGACTGACAGTTATTTACTGCGTGGTCCTACATAATATTTGAGTTGTATTTCTTTAAATACTGTTCAAATGTATTTTAAGGTTTTTTAAAAAAATCCTAAGATACATTAGTAATACAGTTAGATATATTAGCAATACATTAGATACATTAGTAATACAGTTTCTAACATTAAAAAAATCAGTTTAGGTACAGATCAGCTTTTCCTGACATTTTCATGTCTCAACTCTTATTCACAGCTGCAATTTTCTGTCTTCATGCATAATATGCTTCCTCCATAAAACTCACTCTGTATTCTGTGACTTCTCTTCTGCTTTACGTGCACTGTATTGGCTTTCCGTGATAGCAAATACAGTCTTCTTGCTTCACGATGACTCACTGAGCTGTTTAATAATGAAGAGTTTTGACTTGTCATCTAGCTTGGTCTGGAGAGAACGAGAGCTACTGACAAGGTTTCATGCCTGAGCATAAGAAGTGGCATGGAAACTTATCACTTCAAGTACTTTTTTTTGTGTCTGATGAAATAGTCTGATTTTTCTCTGCCTTAAGTGTTTCTGTTTATACCATAGTTGGATCAATATTATCTCTCTGGAACTTTTTTACTGCAAAGTGTAGCCATATTTTTCATATCTCAGTCCCACATATTATTCCCCTTGACTTTTATACCTTTAATTCCCCTCTCCCCACTAGTAATTTTATATCATCAATGATTATAATATTACTAGAATTGTCAAAATCAGAAATTCAAATTTCAGCCTTAAGAAGTGGAAGGATTTTTTTATGTTTTTACATTTTTATTATTACTACTTTTACTGTTTTCTCCCAAATCTTACCTAGTTTTCCAAACTGTATTGTTGATGTTTTTATTTCCTCCATATAGAACTTCATATTACTTACAGTCTGTCTTACAGACTTTTAAGCTGCCTGTTCTCTTGCACGTATTTCTTCCTTGATCTTCTTGCTAATCCTGAGAAAAGCAAGCACACCTACAACAAGAAACCTTTCTGCTTAAGCAGCAATGATATTAGGTGATTAGTCCATGACAGTTTAATTAATATGGAGGAATGTAGCAACTGAGACACGTTGTCCGCGATACCTTAAAGGTGTGACAATTCTTAAGGGGTATGTAGGCACCATTCCTTAACATTTCTTTAAAAATATGTCCTACCATCCTGTTTCCGTACTGTGAATAAAAGCCATCTATAACCAGTCTGCATTAGAAATGTGTGACTGATTTGAAGATAACATACAGGAGTAGGCATATCTGTTTTAGCTGCTGAATATCCTACAGTGCAATCAGTATTCCTCAAATGTGCATTTTTTAGTAAGTCAAATCAAATAGACTTACTGAAGTATAATTTACTGCCAAGGTTCTACTGACACTTTTAGTGAAGCAAGTATTAACTTGAAAGATAACAATGAAAAGCTTATCATTTGCAGTCAATTACAGCATCTGAATTTGAAAGAAATATGCTTTGTATAAGCAGTGTGCTAATAACCAGCTGTGATCTGCAGACTCACTCTAATTTGTACTATTGTTGTGCAGATAACATTGAAGTGGCTTATCTAAAGACCCTGACCAAGGATGACATTATACAGTTCTACAAGGTAAGTTAGTCATGTAGCTAAAATGTTACTTAGAGTGAGATGGAGGTACAACTGGATCTTCTTTGTGCGTGCTCTGAAGGGGTATGCTGACACCTGCTTTAGGTAGATGATAACATTGATGCAGATACCTTTTATTTCCTGAATGTTACTTAGTTTAATAGCAACTGTAAAAATTGTACAGAGTGATAGGGTTTTGTTGTGGTTTTGTTCTTGCCACCTCTTATTCTTCTTACTTCATTTATCCTTTCTTTATGGATATAAAATGTGCTGCTCTATGACCAAGCCTGGCCAAAATGGCACATTTGTTCTTTTATCTTTTTCTTCAACCAATCAGTGATTCATCTTATTATAAGGGCTCTTTCATGTGGATGAAACAGATATTTTGAAAGCTTTGTTCACTGTAAATCCTTGGGGTTTTTTCTTCCTCTAATGGTTAGGCAGAGCAAAGGAACAGCGTAATGATGCAGTAATTGTACATTTTAACTCAGATGGATATCTAATATAAGGATATCTAATATAAGCAATCAAAATGTGTCCCTGTCCTGTCCCTGTCACCCCCCACCAGTATAAAAAAAAATTGGGTGTCATTCTTTCTGTTTTGTAATGTGTAATAGGTGATGGTATTTCACTATATTGCAGAGTGCTCGTGGAGTTTTATTACTTATGGAGCAGCTGGTAGCTCAGGGAGTTCTTTGGAAAATAAGATCAACTTAAGGTCTTCGGAATTTATTAGTGGATGGAAAAACTTCTGCCCATGAAGAAGCATGGGCATGTGTGTGTCTGTGTTCTTTTTCCTCTCTCGGGCAGAGTGGGTTGTTTACTTTTAATTTTTTTAATAGTATGATAGCATGGGTGAAGATATGCAGCAAATGCGAAGTTGGTAAATGGCATTTCAGTACCTGTTGTTTAATAAATGGTAACTTGAACGAGTGTGCATATTCTGGACTTGTAGGAATCTATACTATTTCACTTACACCAGTGCTCAATACATGATTAACCAACATTCCAGAGCAGAAGTAACAGGCTAGATTGGTGAGCTAGTCCAGCTAATTTAATGATTTTGTTCAGGGTGATGTGCTTCCAGGAGGCTGTTAGGGATTGAAAATTCTGCAGAGATTCTAGGTTGCATTCCTGATACTATGATGGTTAATGGCTGAATTTCTGTTACTTACAGTTTTTCTGCATTCCAAGCAGTACATGAATTGCTTAACTTGATTGTAAAATAATTCAGGAGTACTGTATTGATGACTTTAAATAATATTTGAAGGCACATCTCAAAATTCGTCCCTCATTTAAGGCTTAAATTAAAATTTAAATGCTCTTGTTCTTTTTACTATTTTATAATGTCTAAGGGATACTTCCTACACCTGAAGGACTTGATGTTTTTTACTGTAGGTGCTGTTGGCAATAGATGCTCCCAGAAGACACAAGGTATCAGTACATGTCCTTGCAAGGGAAATGGATTCCTGTAAGTATTGTGCTGAATATGGTATTTAATCAATTCCTCTTCCAGCAAGCCACAGTTACAGATAGCCATGTTATATCATACAAATGCACTGTAAGAAAAACTCAGCTTTGGAGATGACATACCTTTCAGAGGAAAAAGGTGGGGGTTTTTCTAGGTTTACTTCATATGGGTGCTTCAAATTTTTTTAAAATTTTTTTAGTCAAGTTTTTCAGCCATTCTGAAGTATATTGATGATAAAACAATATATCCTAATTTAGCACTTCTGTTTTCAACAAGATATTTTAAAACAAACATAAAACTTTGTAATAATCCTACAGGGGAAAAAACCCCCCAACCAATCCAAAATTAGAAATTGCAGTTATCAATCCATTGTGGTGGTTTTTTTTGCCTGACAAGCATTGAATGTCCCCAGTAGTATTCAAGCACCCTCAGACAAAACCCAAAACCTCTGGGAATGTCAAACATTTTATTTAAACTTAAGAAGGTCAACTTTTATTTAGGTTTTATTTTGAAATAATATAGATCAGTTGTGCATTCTAACTGTATTGTTCCATTTTAGAATGCAAGAAGGAAAAGGCTAGAAGTGTTTCTGGTTAATATGAGTAAACTGAGAGGAGAAATGTCTAAGGTTTTGTTTGCAAATCTTTCACCATTTTATACTGGACTTAAATTCCAACATGCATTTGTTTGCAAAATCAAAAATATTAAAGACTTGTCTGTAGTGCAGAGAGAAGCAGATACTGCGTGCACGTCATGAAACTCTTCTGCCTCTGAAGGATCAACTTTTATGGTAGTGTAGAAATTGTAGCTTTGCAGCTGAGTAAGGAAGACTTGCTCCATAGCATCTTTCCAGTTTTCATGACTTGTAATTGCTAAACAGAAATAGTTCTAAAACGTTTCCTATCTAGGAAAAGACATCTTAAAGTGTAGTAACTGTATTGGTAGATTGGTTATTATTTGCTTGGAATGGTATCTTCCCAAGACAAGGGGGAGCTTGCGAGGCAACCTAACGATGGTTACTTACAGAATTTCTAACAAGTCCTAAAACAACTCCCCAGACCTAAATCTTTTAATCTGGCATTTGGCCTCTCTTACACCATGAAAAAAATTGAGATCAGAAATGCAAAAAGAAGTTTTGGGGTAATTGGAGTAGGACGTGCATGGAGACAGGCAGGGGGAATACTCGGGGTTGCTGTCCAGATTTTTGGTACCTGGAGTAACCTCTACACTTCTGTAGGCAGGTCCTTATCAAATGATGTGCTGTTCTTGCACTGCTCTTGGATGTACCGCTGGCATTTGCTACTGTTCTCACACTTTGTACTGAGAAGCAGTTTCAAGTATTCATTGATCAACAGATTAGCAATTTTTATGTCTCCATTCTCTTTAAGTAAAATGAATAAAAGCCACTGCCTCAGCTCATGTTTTCAAATAAAATAATGGACAGCCATGAAATATAAAAGCAAAATATTTAGAAAACCTTATTTATTGATACTTTAAAATTAAGAACCTGTGCTTTATTTAGATGCCTGTTTTATAAGAGAAAACAATTAATTATGTAAAAGATACTCATTAAATTATGGTCCCAAATTAATTTTGCTGATGTTAAATAGGCCCTGTTGTTGGAGAATTTCCATGCCAAAATGATGTGAACCTGGCACCAGCACCACCACTACCACAGGTAAAAAGAAACAACACACAAAAAAATCCTAACCTGCATTCTTAATCTAGGGGTTTAGTGGCATTAAATACGGGTTTATAGGGAGAAATAGACTTCTGGAAATTCCTGCTGTCATGGGGCTGATGTTTTAGCTCTTTCCTATGTGCATTTTTGTCCTCACTAGCAACAGGGATTTTTCCTGGTTTTTCCCTTTATCAATGTGTCCAGTTACCTCTGTTCCTTTTAGCCTTCTGAAATGAAAGCTAATAGTAGTAGTAAACTGCACTGACTGTCTGCACTATGGAGTAAATACAGATGATTAGTGTCTGAAAATACTGATTGTATATGATCAGGTAAATCAGGTGTCAAGAGAGATGCATACATGCATCAACAAATTTATCATCTTTGTTTAAAAAACCCAAACAACCCACCAACCCCAGAGCAACAACAAAACCAACTACTTGGTCATTATCTTAAAGCCTAAAATGTTAATGCACATTCCTGTCAATGTGTAACTTGTGGAGGAAACAATTCAGCAAATTCTGTTCATACAAGTATTACAGGTTTCACTGTGGTTAGATAGGACAGCACTGGGCCTTTACTGCACCTTCAGGGAATTTTCTTGAAGGATGGCAGTGTTTGTCCCAGTAGGCGATTAACTTTTCACAGTGTGGTAGATCTGTGTTCTTCATCAGACCTTACAGGTGAAACAACTGCCATGGGTCGAAATTTCTGTATGAGTGGTATGGGGATTCATTAGCCATTATGACAGAAATATTAGAAACTTACTTTGTTAGTACATCTAAAAATAATAGTGCATAGAATAGCTATTGTGGTTATGATCTTACTCTGATGTTCAAAGGGCAGGTGGGGTGTTCTGAAGCAGAACTTGTAAATGAAAAGATCAGCTCTGCATTTACTGGAGATCCTGACATTATTAGCAATGCAGTTACTGCATTATAGCTATTGGAAATAAGTATGAAACCGGTTATTTCATAAGAAAAAACATTGTATCTTGGAGGTTCCTGTAATAATGAAGTATGAATCACTAGTACTGTAGAAAAGAGCAAGACAGGTATGTTTATATGTAGCTGTAGCAGCAGTTAAAATGAAAAGCAAGGAATGTGTCACTTTTCTGATTGAAGATACTGAGCAGACTTTTTCTTGCATGCGCTTCTTTGCAGCCAAGTGTGATTGAAAATATGACAGAATTCAAGCGCAGTCTGCCGCTCTTCCCACTGGTGAAACCACATATCAATTTCATGGCTGCAAAACTGTGAAGAACCCCAATGGATGAAGAAATGCAAATGATCAGTACTGACATGGTTTCAGGGGACTTCGTGATGAACAAAATTATTAAAGATCATTGGGATAAATGGTTCTGTTCATTATGAAAGTCCCGAATTCCTTCTTGGTTCATTTGACATTAGCTGTGTGTTAGGGATAGAGAGTATATAAAAATCAGTTGTGGTCATGTGTCATTTATATTACAGACAACCTGTTAAAAACCAAAATCAACTGAAACAATAATAAGTAAAATAAGTAAAAACTTGTAGATGCAGTATATTTTTAAAATAACATATCCCTTCAGATTTTCATTTTGATGAAATAACCCTCCAGAGCAAACAAAGTTGCTTGAAATGTGCTTGTTACTCCTGAAAAACACCGTTTAGTATCCCAATAATTATCTTATTGGGAGTTGGAGGGGGTGAGATAAGTAAGTCCTTTTTGGGATGGGGTCAACAATTTTTCTTAAAAATAGAGACTTTCACATTTTTTTGAAGTGACGTGTTGAATGATACTTTTTTAATTGATCCTTAATGCAACCGACATATTTTCTATTTAAGTTTTATGAAGACCAGTGGGGCTGAAAAAAAGGAAATTTGACAACACAGTAATAGGTGAGAGAATTGTCTTAATGAGAATAATTGAAGATAAGGGCATGATTTTAATCTTTCTATACAAATTTGGGGACATTTTATATTAAAACTAGTAAAATGCTGGAAACACTTTCTTAGTGCATCTTACGTTGTTACCAAAAGTGTTGTCCCAGTCTCTTGATACTGTCAGCATCCCATTCAGTTTTTCAGTGTTACTGTGAACTGTCCATTTGGTATATCAAATACTTCATTTGGTGTCATTTTTTGTTTTCAGTTGCATATGTACTGATGGAGAACACAGTCCGTTTTGCCTCACCTGTTGTGTTTGGTTTCAGTCCAGCAGAGCACTCACTAGTCCAAATAACTTTAAACACACACTAGTTCTTTACTCAAGAACAGGTGCATGTCAAATAGGGGCTCTCTAATGAATCAGATACATCATTATTTTGATACATGTGTGGGTCCTTCTTGTCCTTCAGGAAGGTGTTTGGGACAGTGCAGTGCTGGGGTAGCAGTGCTACAGCACAGCCTGTGCTTCAGGTTACATCACAAAGGGTTTGCTCCTGCTTCTTGGAAGAAGGCTGTGTAGAACTCAGAAGGATCAAGAACTATGCTGAAATAATGTTTATATATATATAGATATATATATTCCATAATGTAGTAAAACGATAAAACAATATATGGTGTCTCGTCTTCACCAACTTTACTGACTTCTGCAGAGTGGTCTTGTGCTTGGGACAGCACCCAAATAGGAAAAGGCAAGGAGCATTAAATTCTCCTACCTCTGTAATACATAAAAGATAAAAGAGATGGCACTTACTTGGACAGGAGGGAGTATGTAAAGCACTGAAGATATAAAATGGGCTCATCAGAGGTGTTAGTGAGAATTTGCTTCTTACTAAAAGAGCCTGAAGGCAATGCCCTGATGTGACAGGCACGTGTGTCAAACATCAGAATCCCGGTATAGTCAATAGGGCTGTTCTGTGATTGAATTGATGTTGGTTCTTGCATTGGCTCTGAGGCCAAATTAAATGAATGCTTGACAGGGCAAGGGCCTTAAGTTGGGTTTATTTGAGAGTTTCTTCTAACTGAATAAATGTGGTGCATTTAGAAATTGTTTTAAAGGTTAAATGGTACGTGTTTCAATGTCTTTTTAATAAATTTGATGAGAGTTTGTGATGTAACCTGTTGCCAGGGAAAGCCACTAGCATTTTTTTTAGCCTGATGAGGAGAAAAAAAAATAAATACAGTCTAAACAAAACCAGTCAAGATGTCTCTGTTCATGTTTTTCATGGATCCTTCACATGAGGCTTTTTGCCCTCTTGCATTTCACTTTTGTTTATAGTTTTCCTTTAGTAAAAGTATTTGTATTATATATAGTAAAAGTTTTGACAGCGTATTATAAAAATATATTTTTTGGGATTTAGTATTTAAACATACCACTCTTATGGTGAATACAATGAAATGGCTCCTATTGTGTGTAAAAATAAATAAATATATATATATTCATGGAAGTACTATCAACTCTAACAGATTATATAAATAAATTGGAATAGCAGTGTATCTAACACAACCTCACAAATCATGTTTTCCAGAGGGAAAAATGTATAACTTCAAAGTTCTATGACTGGATGTGGAAACCCATGTAGTTTTCCAACAACTTCTAATTGCTTTTAAGTGTTCTCCAGCATTTTACAGTTTCTGAGTTTGATATAGCAGTAAATTTTGATAAACTCAGGCATACTAATGGGTTCATTTTAATGGATCCAAAGCTGCAGTGTCTACAAGCAATAAAGAACTACCTAGAATACACTGTAATTCAATTTTAGTGCTTGTTAATTAGTTTATGTAAGAAACCATAAATTATTATTACATAACTGTAATTTTTGCAAGTGCTATTTTAAGCAGTTGATGTGGAATTGGGTGCATGTGACACAGCCAGTATGACAGAGTGCTAGAGTTATTCTGTTTACAATAAACAATCTGAATTTAATGTTTGGAGTTCTTAATTTGTTTCATTTTAATTTTTGCATACTGGTAATGTTACATCTATCAGTCTGTGCATGTTTTTTCTTAGACGTTAAATGTGATTTTCCGCTCTCCAGTTGGACTAGTTAGGCCAAATAGCATTGCTGCAGAAGTGCTCCCAGGCATTTCTAGGGAAGTTTCAGAGGACTTCCCCCTGTGGCATCCCACACCTCTTAGGTAGATCCACCTCTGTTGCCCTCTAAGTGTATGAAAACTTAGGAATATAAAGGTAGAAATATTTGCACAAGACAGAATTTTAATTATCAAATCTGAAACTGTAAATTTAGGGCATGGCTACAGCCAGACTGAATCTTGCCCAGTGCAGCTTTACAGTGTTGCTTTTGAGAAATTACTTTCCCTGGTCATTTTCTTTGTTCTATGCACACCAGAAGACTACGTTTCAAAAGGTTAGGAGTGTGTGATTGTTAAAGTAGTAAATTATGTCAATTTTGACAGCATAAAGATACAAGTCAGCAGGCCCTCCTGCTCCTCTAAGGGGGGCTCCTTGAAGTAAAACGTGACAGCAGCGTTAAAAGAGACAGGTCTTGTCCTTGGCATTGGGAAGAGTGGCTGAATACTCTCTGGGGAGAAAAAAAATGCCAACAGCCCACCTGGAAAATTGTCTGTCCCCAACATCAGAGCTTTTTCCACTCCCAGTTGTTAGGGGTTGGTGTAAGTCTTGGTTCACTGACTTTACTGTCTTGCAAAAAAATCAAGTAATCCAAATCTACTTTAACTAATACTATTAGCCATAAAAAAATGCTTGAGCTTTTTCAGATTATTTAAGCGCTTGGATGTGATCAGCCCTTATTGATAATGTGTTCCACAGTGAAACCATAGCATCTGGAGAAAGCATTACACACCTTTTTAACTTCATTTATTATTATCTAGCTCTTGTTTTAAAACAGGATCAGCAGAATTTTACTTTGCCTTTTCTCTCCTACTTAACTGGTTAGTATGCTTTTACTGCAGATCTGCTGTAAAGTGGAAAATCATTATCTTCTACATTTTCGTACATTTTTCCCATGTTTTTTCAGTATGTGACCATTGAGCTGACATGGTCATCCACAGTGACACCTTGGGCCTTCGCTTGAGCTCCTACCTAATGTGATATTCAAATCCAGCTCTGAAATATTTGGTTTGCAAGTCAGTTTTTAATATTATTGCTAATACAAGGCACCTCTGGGTATTTTAAAGGGTCAGAAAGTCAGGCCCCTTTTGTACCTTGTAATTTTAAAAGAAGCCTGGCCTATGTAGATTCTGCTGAAAGGCTTTTATTTGAAAAATTTCTATTTACCATTCAAAGAATATAAGTTACAGTATGTGCTGTGGGTGGAATATAATGGTAGTAGTGGGTGAAATTTGAATTGCAGTTCAAAGGAACAAAGTGTATATGGCCAAAGGCCCAGCAGAATGTCACAATTAAATCAACTTACTTGAACTCGAGCATCTAAACAGAATTTAAGTTTTAAAATACTTACAGCTTTCTAAATTAACATTTCTAAGCCCAAGTGCAGCATTAAAGGATGTAGACACCACACTGATGAGCTTTTGCCACTGTTAATTTTTAAGACTCTGGCTTTAGTGGTGCAGTGCAAAATTCCCAATTAAATTCCTTGACTGTGCAATGGATGAGGAAAGATACACAGCTCCAAGTACAAGGAAATGACCAGGCTTAGCCAGTGGGAAACTCCAGTGAGAGGCATCCAAGTTTAAATCTTACATCTTTCTGAGGATTTGCCACCACTTTACTGGGCGTTAGATGTGCTTCCTTCTGCGTCAGATTTCTGTTACAGATTTTCACTGTCTGCTCGGCTTCCTTTTCACAAAGGGAAGCAAGGAATTGTGGTACTTGTCCAGTGACTAACAAAGGCATGTCAAATTTCAGTGGAGCAGCAGCTGGAACTCAGGACCCTTTCCAGCCCTTCTCTCCAGCCACACACAGAGCTGGCTGTCCTGTGGTATGTGTGGGCTCAAACACACATCTGCTCTTGTGGGGAACGCTTACAAAATCAGCACAGGTTCCACAGAAGGGAATGAGGAGGTCCTCAGCCTATGTTAATAACCTGGAAAGTGGAAGGACAAGCTAGGGAAGGTTCTAATAGAAAATGAAAATGAGGTTGATGTTTTGGTGACTTCAACTAACCACTGTGTTGTGGCACAGAAAAGCATGTTTTTTATATGGAGTCTGTTGTAAAGGATGGACTCGTGTGATGGGAGAGAGAGAGGAGCTATTTGTGAATTCCGAGCAGATGTAGGAGACCAACACTAATGCATTTTACGTGGTTAGGGCTGAGTCACTTCAGAGCATGTGCAAAAATGGTATTTTGGGGTATTGAATGTAGAAAATCCGGGTGTGCAAAATGTCAGTGAAAACTGAGGCAGCACTTTGAAGATGTGAATTTTAGATGTGATGCCTTTTAGTGAGAGATCTTTAAAATTTCCTGAATTGTATTAAAAGTGGTGCACTTGACAAGGCAATGTTGGAACTAGTTTAAACCACCAGAAAGACATACACGTTTCACAGTAATAGTGCTCAAAAATGGCTCACTTGGTCTTTTTTAAACTTTCCAACTGGCTTTGGAATGAAGCAAGGTTAGCAGGACAGGTTTCAACCCAAAGGATTATTTGTACATGTATGTGAAAGTCAGGGAAGTTCACAAGCTTAGTGCCCATCAGTGCTCTGGAGTTAGTCAGCTGTCAAACAGTTCAACACCTCCTCGCTTTATGCTGTTGTCATTGCAGTAACTTTCAGCCTGCTGATGCTTGTGTGTTCCAAGCCTTCTGCAGGGCCAGAGGAGCAGAAGTGGTTTTTACAAGCAATTTCTTAAAACCCATTACTCCAAGTGAAGTTATTTGTTTTGACTGGGAGATACCCATATCATTCACTGGCACATACCTGTTAAGGGGAAAGTTTGAAGAGTCTGAAAAAAATCTATGCAAATAAATCTGTTCACAGATTTGATTAATATTTATTTCCAGATAAGATTGTAGGAAGAGAAAGTAATAGTGACAATTCTGCAGCATTAAGTGTATTTTAGGAACACAGGAATCTGTATGTATAACTGGATCTGACATCTCCACAAGCTGATTGTTTAGTTCTGCTACTCTGTGTGTCACCTTCAAAGGCAGAGACAGCCACTGCTCACCTCGCCTTCTGTGATGCCTCCCTGGCCAAGGGGAGGTGACCAGATACTGCCATTGTCACACCAGCCCAAAGTGTCACTGGTGTCCCTTTAGCACTGGCACACACTGTGTGCGGGCAGCACACACGTGCCCTAGGATATCGTTTCTGTGATGAGAGCTTATCTTCTAATCACGGAAAGCTTTACCCATGAAATTGTACAAAGATGGCACCTACAGTATGTCCAAGCCTGGAGAGCCACCCTGGACTGCTGCTGGAGCTAAGCAAAGTGGGAGATTTAAGCAAGTAAAACTATTGCAGAAATAATTTAAAAGCAGGTGCTACTCAACTGCAGCAGGAGACATCTGCTGATGTATGCACAACACGATTCTATTGCTGTGAATAAGCTAAGAAAAATGTACCTTATGCAGCCTTTTCCTGGAAGTAGGAAGAGTAGAATATTTAAGACTGGAATAGTTTGTAGGCTCTGTGTATCTTGAAGAATGCATATATAAAGAATGCTTGTAGTTTGGATTGTCCACTTGAATTTAAATGTCAGTAATTGTTAGTTTAAAGATACTATGAATGTGAAAATGCAAAAGATTGTATTAAGCTCAATGTATACGAAGTGTAAGTGCGAGCTGGGGTGCTGGCCCACACTGTGAGCCACTTCATAACATTGAAATGGAAGATGATGCAAATAAGTTGCATGCCATTTTGCACTTCTTGTCTGATAATCATGTCTGTCTGTCACGTCATTGTGTAAAAATTATAAATTCCTGGGAAAAGGGGTCATGTGTTACTGTGTGAACTACCAATGCACAACTGTGGCGCTGTGTAGCTAATAATATGTGTTAGGCTTTTTTAAATGTTGAATTGCGTAATTTAGTGTGAAGACAAGACCTTAATTTCAGGACAACCTGTAGTGTCTAAACAGTCCTAAGTTTTTTTGGAACCCTGAAAGCAAAAGAATAAAATTACCAGAATTTCTCATTGACTTTATTAGCTCTACATTCTCTACCCAACAGACACCAAAAAAATGAAGGCAGTTGAGATAATTGTTAACTACATCCTTAAGTTGGCCTGACAGCTGGAGTAAATGTGTTGCCTCATAGTATACTGATAGCCCTAGATTATAAAATATGTATATCTTAACAAGGGTTTTGGCATAAACTCTTGGCTAGTCATTTAAAATAATCTTAAATACTTTTGGAATAGCTAATAGTCCTGGAAGTCTTGTAACATTCATGGTTTTGTTTTGATCTGAGATCCACATACAGGGTCTTAGTCTTGGATAGAAATAATCAGAGTCCCATAGTTGAACTTGACCTTGTTGGACTGAGCTTTAATTTGGCGACGGTGTCACAGAGCTCTGTGACAGAGATGTGTTACAAAGATGCCAGAGGAGCTGCCTCGCTAATCCCCAGGAGCCGCCATACACCATGCAAGCAAAATAATAATGTCTGTCTACATTTGTGAAGTACGCGTTTGCAGTGTAATCTGGCGCTTTTCCTTAAGCTGAAGTAAATAATATACCTTCTCAAAACTGTGTGGAAAGATTTCATAGATCTGGTTGTCCAGCAGCTCGGAAGAGGTAATTGTTCAGAAAATGGACTGCAACTCAAAATCAAAGCCGACTGTAGGTTTATGTGTATGATAAATAAGACTATAAGGGATAGCACAGTCAGTAAACTTAAACTGTTTTCCTTAGGCTGGTGGAAGTTCTGGTGCATTGGATGTGCTGAGGTGCCCTCAGCAGCCACACCAGAAATGTCCTGGCAGCACCGTGCACAGTCCTGGTGCTCTGGTATTGCAGGAGAGAGTGCCCAGTTTGGGGAGCTGTAATGAGAATGGAGAGCACTGCAGTACCCACAGCAGCTCAGCAATATTTGTGATGTTTTTTCCTGGTCCTGAAAGTGAGAATGGCCAAAGCTATCAGGAGAGGAGAGCGATCCTGCTTTTATTGGCCCCTTGCAATCTCGGATGCTTTGGGCAAACAGTAAAGTTCTGTTCTTGAGCAGCAACTACATCAAATCAAATCTCCTTACTCAACAGGTCTTTCCTTTGGTTTGATTTAATGTTTTCCTTGTCAAAAAGGAAGTTTAATTATACCTCCTCTTTTGCAGTATTTATAGTGCATTAATTAGTGCTATTTCCAACCAGTTACCTGTGCCTGCAGGTAACAGATGTGCATAAGTATTTGAAATTGCCCGTCACA
The DNA here is from genome assembly GCA_013398855.1 of Mohoua ochrocephala. Classification (NCBI taxonomy): domain Eukaryota; kingdom Metazoa; phylum Chordata; class Aves; order Passeriformes; family Acanthizidae; genus Mohoua; species Mohoua ochrocephala. The sequence continues at coordinate 778,215 of VZTA01002948.1, forward strand.
TACAGTTCTTCATCTTTGAAATGAACACCAGAACTGGGTGTTTTATTTATGGTGATGCAAGAGAGTGAAAGACCTGAAGTAGGAATTTTTGGGTCGCTTGTTGAGTCTTTAGAGCTGGCACTTCCCAAAATATTTTTGAAAGTCAAGCAGAAGTGACTTATTGGACAGTAAATTTTGAACTCTTTAGTGCCATTTTTATAGTAATCAATTAAGGAGCAGGACTGTAGGCTTAAAATTTTCAGAGGAATGTTCAAGTTCATGATGTAGTCTACATATTCAATAATTACTTCCTGCTGTTTGACCAGGCTAGGGTAAGGGAACATCAGGAAAGGAAGAGTTAATTTTTGGGGGTTAGAGTTTTTGTTTGGTTTTTTTTTTTTTTGTTAGATTTTCTTATCTGTTTCAAAGTTTAAAATATGCTATGCAAGAAAATAATTAAAATTTAATATCTTAATTTTTAGAAAGTGTAAAGTTTTTAAACAGGTATATTTTAATTTTTTAATGAGAAGCTTAATTTTCGTTGCTTGGGAAACAGCATATACTTCAGAGTAAAAACGTCAGCCTAAATTATTTACCATGAAACAAGAAGCTTTTGTGGTACCTTTCTTTCACACTGTAATTAAAATTCTTCTTGGTGCTATACGATACAAGGTTTGCTGTTCTTCCCTGTTAACAATGTGAAGAGTTGTGCATCTCACCGTTATGCATGAAAATTATTTCCTTCGTTCCGCTGAGGAAAATCGTGTTTGTACGATTCTACACATAAAAATCTAAACGGAACTTTAAATGCTTAATCAGAGAAAATAAACCACTTTTAAATCGCAGAACTAGTCCCGATGTGTATTTTATAAGGAGCAGGGCGGCGTGACGTCCTTATCTTCACCAGGTCCGGACCTCGCTCGCTGCCCGTGCCCTTCACTCCGGGGCTCCTCGAGAGTTTTCCAGGCCTCCCGGCCCGCGGGCTTGGCCGCGGCTCTGCCTTCCCCTCACGCCGAGGGGCCCGGCGGGAGCAGCACCGGGGGGCTCCGGGCGGGCAGCGGCGGGGCCGCAGGCTCCATTGATCAGCCGCCCCTGCTCTTTGGGGACGCGGGGTGTCCGTGAATTACCGGGGCCCGTGCTGAGGCAGCACCGAGCGCAGCCGCGGCTCTGCCCTGCGCCCCACGCGTGGCGGGCGCGACGCGCCGTTCTCTGGGGCAGAACTGACCCGGGCCGGCCATGGCGCCGGCAGTGCCATCGTCTCAATGCACCCAGCCCCCGAGGAGGCTCTCCTGGGGCACTGCTCGGCACTGCGGCAGCTGCCACTGCAGGGACACGCATGAAAACAGCAGCAATTTTGCCTACGGAGCAGGTTTGAGGGAGAGTGGCGCACAGGGGGCTGAGGGAGAGAGAATGGCTCTGGTCCATGCCGGCGTTTGGCATAATGGGGCCGTGATGGTAAAGGGCTCGTAGCGCAGACTGGGAGGTGTAATTGCCAAGTGTTCAAGCAAGAGAAAAGGGAAACTGAAGGGGTCGATGCGGGACAGATTTCGTTCAGTGATACCTCGTGACCCCACGCCCGTTATCTCGCGGGGGACAGCCACGGGCCCCGTCACGTGCAGGGTACGTGTGGCCGTGCGATAAGCACCCAGCGCTGCCACTGCCAGGTACTGGAGAGCAGCAAAGGGCCGAGGCACCCGGCGCTGCCACTGCCGGGTGCTGGAGAGCAGCAAAGGGCCGAGGCACCCGGCGCTGCCACTGCCGGGTGCTGGAGAGCAGCAAAGGGCTGAGGCACGCACTCGCTCCAGCCTCGGATGGTGACAGACCCACGTGTCTTTTCTTCCCGACCATCCCCTCCCCGTCTCCGATCCACGTCCTGCTCCTCTGGCCAGACTCAGTCCTCCTCTCCTCACCCATTTGTCACCTGCCTGCTTCACCTCATGTGTAATCAACAGCCCCCTGCAGCCCACACCCTCCTGCAGCTCCCAGGCTCTCTGTCACAGATTAATGCCCACCAGCTCTCATGCAGTTTTCTCAATGACTCCTCAGTCCCCAGCCTTTTTGTCCTTCCTTCATTACACGTGTTGCTGAAGCCACATTTTATCTTTTGCCTTGGAGTAGGATAGATAAGCAGGGAAGTCACCAAGCGCTCTGGAGGACAGCCTTTTTGCTTTCAGGTCCAGCCATACAGCACTGCAGGTGGCGATAAGGTGCTAAGATCCATCTCTTCTCTTAAAGTGGCCCTTAAAAAACCCCAAACCCTTGGGAAATTGCAGTTGTTTCATCCAATCCCACCTAAGCAGCTTCAACATTCAAATTTTCAGGGTGTTTGTAAGATTCCTCATACAATTCACAAAACACACCACCTCAATCAATATGAAGTCCTCCCTACCACCTAATTTTCAATTCCCTGCTTCAAACTTTAAGACTGTCAGAGACCTGCCACCATTTCCCATTAAGTGTCCTAACTATGACAGAAGAAATCTTCCGTAGTTGCTTACTGGGGCCACAGAGCATGGTGTCTGAGGTTCAGTAAGAATCTTAGCAATTGGAAACATGGTCTTATTAAAGGAATTACCAGACAACCAGGTGGTGGTAGCAGCATTCCTGTGCCAGGTGGAAGTACAGGAGGAGGAAACATCTCCTTGCAGAGCTCTGTAACTTAAGGCTGACATACCCTTAAATGGAAAGGATCCTGCACATCTGCCTTCCAAAAGTCTGTACTAACAGCCTCCTCTTGGCTCAAGACTTACTATTGGGTACGTGCAGGCACGTGAGTGCTGAGGAGAGAGGAGCAGTACGAGCCTTAGAGAGCAAGAAGAGAAATTGGCAGCAGGATCTCATTAACTGCACACTTTGCACAGTGAATGAAGAACAGAATTACAGAGCCACAGGCCCCTTCCTCTGTGCTTTGCAGTGCAGCAGGACCTTCCTTTTCCCCCCGGGTCAGACTTTCTGCTGGGCGTGAGCATCCCTGGGCTGCACCTGCTGTGGTGACTCACTAATACATCTGCTTGGAAGAGATGCCTGGTTTGCACATTGAAAGGATAAACTGCTTATCCTGTTTTCTGTAATTCTGTCACAGAGAGCAAAAGCTCATCTGACTGGTTTAACTTAAGGGTAAATACAAGGCAATGTGGTTGAAGGAGATAGAAAATGGAGAAGGGACTCTGAATCAGCTGATTTGTATTTAAAGGCTTTATTCTGCTTGCTCTCTCTTTCTAAAAATATTTTTTCTGGTTTGGAGAAATAATATATAAATGATACCCTGGCAAGAAGTGCATAAAATCTGACAGACGAATAAATTGCGCACTCTAGAGCTGTAAGCTTGAAAAGAACATTGCAGAGATAATGCATGTTCTTGGCTTGAGAGAAATCCTGTCCATTAGAAATATACGTCTCTGGAGACTGATCTGAACTTTTGAGCTTTCAATTGAATAACTGCTCTTTGAGATTTGAAAAAATTTGAATTATTTAATATCCCGTTCACCAAAATTGAATAACACTGCAGTTGGTGATTTAAAATGTTGTTGAATTAATTATGACATTTTGTTAAATTCCCTTTTGTCTTTCCTTTGTCCGTTTTTTATTTCAAAGGCCTCGGTAATGTGCAAAGTGTATCACCCCAGTAGAGAGGAGAGATGAGTCAGAGATTTGTCGGCTTGAATGGCCTTAGACCTGCACTTATCCCCGCTGACTACCCAGATGCAAGTCTGAAGTGATGCTACTTGCATCTTAAAGAGCAAGACTGAGAAAGCTCAAGCTTCCTTGCTCAGCTTATTCTGACCTTCTCTGCTACGGCCTGTCAAGGCAAACGGGTCAGATTCACACACGCAGAGCTGTAATAAATAATCTAAATCTGGCAGCAAAGGAAAAGCTGAAAAGGGGTGAGTCTGAAGGGTGGTTTAACGAGGTGACTGCACTATTCTCATGGCTGTATCGGAAGGATCAGGCGTGTATGTGCATCCTCCTTTCCAGCCACTCACCTCACGCCGCTGGGCCCCAGTCAGGAGTTGGGAATGGGCCACTCAGACAACTCCTGCCAGGAAGGACAGTCCAAACCATTGTTACACCGGCTCAGTTTAAACCGTGCCCTTGTCTATGCAGATTTATGGGAAATCTAATACGATGTTACACACAGTATGAAAAGAGTAGATGAATGTGTTGTTCCAGCATCTTTCTTCATTCACTTTCAAATTCAACCTTGTAAATCTGAAGTCTCCTTAAATTTTAAAGTAGCAGTTACCTAAGTAACAGCATTAGCCGTGAATGTACAGCCCTATTTGCAATCCTGAACACATGATTATGGCACAGATTTCTATGACTTAGCAATAGGAGAGTGAAATCTGTACACAAACAGCTGCTTTTGAAGCTGGACTAGGCGGCTGCCCGAGTCAGGCCTTTGACAGACAGACTGTGCTGCCAGTCCCTGCCCCTCCCACCCACCACATGAGCTCCAGCGCAGCAAATTTGGTCAAAGCTGCATCAAATATTAATGCTTCAGACCACAGGCATTGTTCAGACCACACTGACCCTTTCATATAATCTGCCTCATATCCACACTGCCAACCAAACGTGCTACCCATACTGAAACAGAAAGGCCTGCAGCCATGACTTGGAGAATACATGGTAGGAAAGGAAACGACAGCTGTGCTGGTGAGAGGCCTGTCAAAGCCTTTTAGGATGTGGCACACTGGTCTGCAACATTTCAAATTTCAGCTGAAGACAAATTTCTCTGTTGTTTTTCTGTATCGTATAGCTAATTTTTGTGTCATCCCTGCAATTTTATTGTTCTGTGGCGTAATTTACAGCAAGCTATTTATGGGACTAAAATAACCGTCAGCTTGGAGAAAGGACACAGTTTCTCTTGTATGTAAAGGGGGTTGGAAGACTGTTAGAAGGTTCCTGTCCCACAATGGATAGCAGTACATGGGTGCCTGTACAGGGAAGGTGGAAAGACTTGTTTCTTACTCCAGTTTCTTGCTATCCCCTAATCTTGTAATGAATAGTCTAATTTTAATTTCAGGATTCTGTATTATCTTTCTAGTTTAAGTATGCCATGTTGTGTATTAACATCATCAATGCACCTAATATTATAGTTGATGATTATTTTTAGATTACGAGAATTACTGTTGCTGTATAAATTTCCCTGAGACATAGTTCTTCATCTTCATTTAAAAGGGCAGGCGCATGTTTTGCTACTCCACTCATCTGCACTTGAGTGCATTGGAGCAAAGTTTATTTTTGAGAAATGGGCTTTGTGTATTTTTATATATCCTTTTAACACTTCATTAATTTGAAGCATCTTTTGATGGGAGAGCATATCAAGAGGCTAAACAGTAATTACCTCCCTCAAATCCCCTATCCCTGATAGAATAAGCCCCCAGCGTTTGGTGGCAACCCCTTCACGATGAAACAGAATGCTGGATTTATGAGGTACGATCCAAAGATAGCTGTTATCAAGACAAGACTTCACTTGATATGCAAGTTTAAAACAAAAGTAATTCATACTTTGGGCTTACAGAAAAAGGTGAAGGCTAGAACAAACATCTACTGATAAAAACCAGTGCCTGCTCATCATCTTGAGTCCTGCAGGCAGATTCAAAAAATCTCAGCTCAACAGCAGGTGCCCACATAAGGGAAAAAAGAAATCTTCCCTTACGACTCAGTCCTCAGACTAACCACATCCTGCTGCTTTTGAGAGAGGAGTTATCCCTGGAACACTGCATTTGCATTGTGTCTGCTAACGTCAAAGCTTAGCGCAGGACAAAAACATCATGAATTTAGCAGAAGTACTAATTCAGATAAGTACAGGCTCAGCTGTTGCTAAATTGGCAATTATAACTAGATAGTCTCTGCTCCCCTGCCATCATCATTGTCGGCGCTGAAGTTTTGTCTCAGTTCAGCGAGTATTCTATTTTCTAAGCTCTCATTTGTCTTCTGTTTGACAGCTTACAGTGATTTTGTTTAGCTGTACTGATGAACTGCTGTCAATGGAAAAAACTCCAACCACCAGAGGCACACGAGGATTAGCCAAAATGTACAATTCTTACACGGTTGGAAAATGGGGAGATTAACTATAAAAGGACTGAACCAGAATACGCGATCAGATCATCTTCTCAGATACTGCATGTGTTCAGGATTGCAAATCCGTATCCAACTATCTTTATCTCTGACCTTTTAAAATAACTTTTCAGCACAACTGCAGCTACTGGCAGGAGCAGCAGAAGCCGGAAAAAGAAAACGGTGCTGGCAAGTCCAGCATTTTACCTGCTGGGGACCTAGATCTGCTTTCAGCTGGTGCAGAATTTTGAATTCCAGCATCTGCTCTAGGCTTACATTGCTGGGATAAGGAGGAATAATCTTGTTCTAGACATTAGATGAAATCAGAATCTCTTTTTTCCAAGCAGTTGGTACAGTTCCAGAACTGTACCACAATGCTGGCACAACACTCTCATTTCTGTCTTTTGTTACTCTGCAGACTCTGAGGCCAAACTGGCTTCTGTAAAGTTGTACTATGGTCTGTCTGCATTTTGCTGTCAGAGCCTTACCACGCACCACTAGAGGATTTTTAAAATATTGTACCTTCTGGGAAAAAAGAGGCCATGAAGCTTGTTCCATAGGTCAGATTACTCTTAGCCCCATCCTTATTCGAAGCAGGTAACAGCCAACTCAGCTGTTTGCATTTTGGCTGTGCTCCTCCCCTACAGCCATGGCACCCTGTGCCCTTTATGCCTTTGACTCCTGGGCACTCAGGCCACAGGACAGGAGCACTGCTGTGCACTGCAGGTGCTTCCTGGGGAGGCGACTGAGCCCAAAGGCTGGAGCATCAGGGTCTCACCCAGAAGATTCCCAGTAGCATCCAGCAGTCTTGTGGAAAGTAGCAATGGGCAAGGTGCAGTAGAATTTGAAGCATCAGGTGGCATATGCATGGCTCATGCAGTCACAAAATTACTCTGTGTGCATCTGCTTATCCAGGAGACACCATTCCTGAGCTGAGTAACTGCACCTTAAACCAGCTGAAATTTAATCTGCAACAACATCCAGCTGTGACAGATTTGTCAGAGGTGCTGGAGGAACCCCAGCCCTCCTCTGTGATCGACAGCTTATGTTGACAGGTGGTTGCTTTGTTTCCATAGATGGAAAAGGGCATTTGTAGGACTTCTGGGACTGAGAAACCAGATTATGCAGCTAAAAGTGGCCCTTGCAGTTACTGCCTCTAGCACCTTGTACACTTGGGTCACCCCCAGATTTTGTCTCAAGTGGTTCTTCATAAGCTCCTGCTGTGCAGCAGCGCTGCTTCCTCCAGCCAGCGGGACCTGCACAGGGTGAAGGGAGCAGAGTCTCAGGGGCAGCATGGCTGGGGCACTTGGCTGCCACTCTGGGGTCTCGCTTTGGCATCAGCATTGAACAAAAAAGCAGGGTTTGTGTGTGTGTGTGTGTGAGCATGGGTGTCGTGGTTTATCTAATACTGATTAAATGTTTATTTTTTTAATGCCAGTTTAAAAGACAAAATTAACTATGTGCATTACTCAAGACAGCACCAAATTCACCTGTTAATAGTACTAGAATTTAATTTCATTGTACAGTCTCCCCATCCTTCTGCTTCCTTACCTACTGCACAGGGAATATTAAGTGTTGTTACGGTATTTTGATGGTAATACTGTTCAGTTCCTCTGTAAGTCAATTAGTAAAAATAGATACTTGACTTTCAAAACAAGATTGTTATAGAAAAAAATGTATTTTGAAGCCATCTAATTGCATCTCAAAAATGCAATCATAAGAAAAGAATTTGCTTTTGGAATACAGGAAATGTTACAATGTAAAAATACACTTCTGGAGTCTGCCTACCATGAGCCATATAATTGTGGTGTATATTTGATTTATCGTAGTTACATTTCAGTATCTTTATTTGCTTTTTGACTGGAGCAGAACTGCCACATGCTGATCAATTCAGCTTGCTTATGCCTTTTGTGTCTCTCCTGGGGTGTGCAAAATGACAAGCCTTGTTCTTTTAAAAACAGAATAGCACCAAACCAAAAGTAAAAGCCGCCATCCAAGCTGCACATCATGGCTGATGTAGAAATACTCCTTTTCTCCTGGTCATGTTCGTAGGTCTGACAATGTGTTTTAACATTGGCTCAGTGGATGCCATTCATAAGGTAAAAGGAAAGGTAAAATGGCTTCCCGGATGATGATTACGCAGCTGCCAAACGGATGAATTCATCTTAAGCACTACTTTTTAAAATGCTTTGTTAATTTGCTCGTGAGGAATATCCAGATGCAACTAATTACCCTATAATGAGGCTCCTAAAGCTGACAGTCTAACAGGCTTTTGAAGGTGTCCAGCTTATTATACAGAATGATTTTTTTATTACTTTTTTTAAGCTCTTCCTATGTGGATGCCATAAATGGCTGTACCCCTCAATAATGAGACACTCTAAGGGAGGTTTATGGGAGTTAATTAATGTGGTAACAAAAATTAAGATAACCATGAAAGACGCCTTCTGATTGTCAGCTGCGGGTTTGCAAATTGTTACTTATGTAACATCTGAGTGCCAGGTGCAAGAAATAAGGATTTGGGCCATCCCATTGAAATAAGAAGCCAGTAACATTAGTTAATACATACATCTCACAGAGTTTTGGGAGGCATCGGCACTCTTGTTTCCCTTTCCAAGAACACTCTGTAATTACAGTATCTGCAAGGCAGAGCTTTATCCCCATCTCGGTACTTGGTTGAAAAGCCAGAGGCACAGAGAGCTCAGTGCTACAAGCCACAGGATGCTGCCCTTTGCAGGGGATGTACTCAAGAGTCACGCTCTGCCAAGAAATGCCCCAATTGTTCAGATTTTTGAAGAGACAAGATGATCTCCCTGACATGTGGGGCAACTTCCATCGTCTGTTGCTGGAATCATCTCTCAAATGCCTCTGCAGATGCTACTAGTAAAGCTGGTTTATGTTTTTCTTCGTCCTAATCTGTAGATTAGGGCAAAATACTTCTGTGGGTTGCTAATAATTCTACTCTTAAGTGTTATATAAAGGGATTTCAACACACAGTGTGTGTCATTTAGCTCAGCAAGAACTGAAATGCTGGAGGAATAGTACAGACTATCTATGATCACCTACTCTGACTCTATCCAAAGAGCTTCTGGCCTCAAGGCTCAGGAAATACAGACAGCTTTTCTGTCATTTGGCATGTAACTCCCCCTATGTAAATGTTGTAACTGTACTTTAAAAATAAAATAAATGGATGTAAGGAGTCTTAGCACTTTTGAGCCCATCTAGAAAGGAAAATAGAAAATCTTTGTTAATAAAGGATCTAGAGCTGAAAAAAGAAATGGAAGCACCCATACTTTTGAAATCACTTGTGAATTTACTCTTTAATTTAGTCTGCATTTTAATTCCTCTTTGAAATGAGATGGGAAAAGAAGCCTAATTACAAGTAAGGTGCTATGTAACATAATTCCACAGCACAATTCTGTGTCTGCAGTAGGAGATGGGGCTTCAGTAATGGGGGAAGGTCAGTTGTATTCCACACTATGGAATTTATGCTAAGTGGAAAGCACTTTGTTTTTCACAGTACCTTGAAATTTAAAAACACGCTGGGGTAGAGAACCCTGCTGTTAAAAGATGCCATTTGCTTTTTCAAAAGAAACCAACAAGAGAACACACAAAAAAATTTGTTTTGCATTTAAAAGGTACCAAAAAAATTTTAAAACCTGAAATCTTGGTTTAATGAAATTCAAACTGAAGTATTTTTATACATTCGCAACAATTTTCTCTGCTCCTCTCAGCAATTCCAAAAGAATTGCTCTTGTCTTGGTTACAAGAAATCCCACTAGCCTTTCACAGCTTGTTGCTGAGGGAATTGGGTCCAAGTCTCAGATTCTGTATGTCAAAATGGCATTTTCTTCTATCTCTGTTTTTATTCCTACACACACCCACCCTACCCCAAATGGCTTTCCTCATGTAACTTGTGTTCCATAGAGCGACTGCAATGTTCCTGATCCAGAGGCAGTTACTGGAATATGTGATCTATACTTAACCAACATCTGTCTTGGATTAATAAAATAAAATATATAAAACCCCTGAACCTGAAATGCAAATAAAGTGGAGAAGCAGGACTTTCCTCCTGCACTGTGGTCTTGTCTGAAACAGAATAAAGCAACAGAAGTGCAGCAAACTATGATTAGTAACGAACTCTGAATTACCCAAGGGAATGATCTAGGTTAACCTAGAACTATGCAAGAGAGGTAATGTGGTAGAGACTTTCTTCCACCAAGTTAGTCAAACAGTTCAGAACCAGCCACTATTTTCCTGCAGAAAAAAGCTCAAAAATCATTCTTGCTTTTCATCAAACTATAAATGTTTTTAATTCTATTCTTATCTAGTCTATCTTCTGTACATGAGAAGCATCTAGAAAATTTGGAAGGGGAGGCTCTTTCAGAGGTAGCTTCTTGTAATGATTCATGTCAGAGAAATGACAATTGCTGACAAAACAGTCTTTAGACATGCAGTAAATACTCAGAGCCGTGTGTTCCTTTATCAGCTCCCATGAGCTGCAGCCAAGTGTTACTGGGTTGTAGTAAGAGCAGAGGAGCAATTGAAAAACACTGAACACCCCAAAAATCAAGCTGTGGATGCTCTAGCATAGAGTGGTCTGAAGCCAGGAGTTGCATAATTTTATTTTTTATTTAAAAGCACAGTACTTCCGATGGAGGACCACTGCTTAGGCAATTGCTTTTCCATGGCTTAGTCATCCCGCATTACATGAGGTGCCTGCACGATATGTTTTGACAGGTGCTGCTGAGCTGTTTGGTTGAGGCAGTTTCAAGTCATGTCTCCAGTTTGCTTTTAGTAGTTCTGGAATGGAATTTTTCTACTGAACGACTTAGTACAGTGCACCAGAAATAACTGCTTTATGCTCAAAATATTCAGAGGAGCAAAAGCAATAAAATATCCAGAGCATGTGAATAACTAACTGGCAAGAATGGACAAAGTGGCCACAGGTCTTCCAACCTTCTGAAGGCATAGGGGCCATAGTCCAATGGATAGTTCATCCCTGTCTGCACAGCACATTTTTCACTCACAGCAATACTTCTTCATGCACATGTTCTGGGAGTTGCCCTTCTGGAGAGTGAGTTGTATCACTCAAGCTCCTGCGTAAGGCTTGAAATTAATTAACAAAGCCTATCTAGACTTCTCTATCTTAGTAAAGCAGAAAGAATGCTGGGCAAATTTTGGCACTCGTACTTCGAAGTTTTACAGGAAAGAACCACAAAAGGGGAAAAAAAAAAAGTGAAGTAGGGGTCCATCTAAATCTAAGAGTTTAAGGCAGAAGATAAGAGAGAAGGGGAGAAGCATCTGCTGTGTATTTACATAATCATGGTGCAGGTAATTTGTGCCCTTATGTTGATGTAATGGAAGCCTAAGAGAAACCAAGTTACAGGTAAGAGTACACTGAGAAGTGCTAGATAACGTTTCATATTCACTGTCCTGAGAGTAATGGGACATAAATTGGCTATCAGTGAAAAATACAATTCCTTCAGCCAGTATTCTCTTTCTTGATGAACAGGGATCAATGTATTGCCCAAATCAATGCTGCACATCAGCCAGCCTGAGGATATATAATCACTTCCAACCCCAGTTCTGTGTTACTGGAAGTTGCCCATATTGCAACTGTTCTTTTGCTTTAAATGTTTGAGAAACACATTCCCCTACATCATTTATTCATCACTAGGGAGAAGGAAAAAAATTCAATGTCAGCCTTAAGTCTTCAAGTAATTCTTTCTTCATCACAAAGATATTTCTTTAGTCTATCAATTTAAAATTAATTATAGAAATCCTTAGGTATGCATTAAAACAAAACACAGTTTCCATTCAGAAGTTTTGCTACAGGCTTTTTGTTCAACTGACAAAATACACTAAAGAGTGTAAAAAATATTTATTCAACCTAATTCAACATAACTATAATTTTCAATACTTAAAAACAAGATTTACAGAGTAATGACCTTTAACCACTCATGTGAAATCATCTTACAGTCCATACAGTATTTTATAATTGTATTTTTACAATAGCTTTAACTTCCAGAGGAGACAATGAGCTTTCCCATGAAACAAGTTTCAAACCCACTAATTTGCATCATTCAATTCTCTCCATGAGACTTTAAAAAACAGTAATAAATTGCTTGGAAATATATACAGTGAAGACCACTGAAAAGCTGTTTTCTTGAAACGAGGAATTCTGTAAGAAATACATATTATATTGTTTCAAGACTATCTTACAGAGTGTATCAACTTTCAGAGGCTGCTACTCAGTTTAAGTTTTATATAAAAGTGAGGCCACTAGGACAAATATAATCAGCAGACTTACAAGGTTATAGTAATTCCTCCATTACAGCAAGAGCCTCAAAAGTATTTGATATTGACTGAATGTATAATTCTTACCACCTGTATAGGTTTTTAATACTAATTGGCCTTTATATACACTTTTGTACAGTTTTAAAATATTACATCTTGGTAATTAAGATAAACATACTATAGAAAAGGTACCTTATTTTGAATTTCTCTTAACATACATTATTGCAGTCAAATAGGAAGTCCTTTCTGCACTTACTTCATTTCTGGTGAAAAGAAATATTTACTTATGAATAATTCCACTAGAAGATTTTTTTAAGCCATTCTCCATGCATTTGACATCCTAATATGAACAAGGAAAAGAAAAAACTCAGAAAAACAAAGAAATTGTTGTTAAGAAAGAACTTCAAATACAAAATCTAGATTAGGTCTGGTATGAATATGCAATGGCCGTATTATGTTTGTCAGAATTTAACTTCACAAAACAGTCAATTTCTGTTGAAATTAGGTTTATAAATACATGAAATAATGGAAGTGCTAACATCTCCCTCAGCTGACTACTTTAGACATATTGGAACAGTAAAGCTTACTGTATAAATAAACTTTATTACACATTTAAGATTTATCCTTTAGTCCTTTACAAAATGGAGCCAAGTTACCTTAACAGCACCTACCCTGGTGGCAGGATGCTCAGCTCAGGTACCCAAAGTGTAGTGTCAGCCCCTTGCAGCCAGCCTTCCACTGGGGCAGGAGAGCCTAGTCCTGAACAGAGCTGAGTTACACACTCAGGTCTGGATGCTTAGGGGGATGCCCTGCTCTGTCAGTTCAAATGGAGCTTTAGTGTTCAAAGCTGTTTTCTCACAGTTTTTCTATGGGTATTTACACAATCTAAAGGAATATGGAAACTAAAAAAGTGTTCTAATACTTAACTACAGAATAAGCAACTGAAATTTACTTCCCCCTTGTAATTATTTTACTGTGGAGGAAAAAAATGCTATCCAGCACCAGTTACAAACCAGTAAAGCCATGAGAAAATGACACTAGGCACTGCAGAAGATACAACAGGACACTGAAAATTACCGGTAATAAAATAGTCACCTGAAAGCCATGCTAATTTTAACACCTAATACTTAGGTGGTTAAAGCTGACATACAAGTCCTGTAGAGAGTGATCTGTCTTCTGCTTTCTCTGTCATTTGGGTATTTCACACTCCCTGTTTGATACCAGCAAAACCCAAGGAAAATTACTTCTCCTTGGTAATGACTCACATTCCCTTTCTAAAGCACTCTCCCTTCACTGTGTGAAATGCTAAACTGAATGACAGCTTGGGTATGAAAACACCAATAGAAAAGGCATTTGGATATAGCCTACATTAACTACATTTAAAATGTTCTGTAGTTGATTCTTTTTTTTTTTCCCATTCAGTTTATTGGCTCAAAGAAAATAATTCAAAAGCCTATTGCCCAACAAAAATACTCAAAAAATAATGAAAGCCAAATCACATTCTTAGGTTCAGTGGTTGCTGAAAGGATTTACCCTGCCACAAGACAGTGCTTTATTGTATTTAGAGAAAAAAAATAGAGGAGCAGCAACTTATCACAATTTTCCACTACTGTGCAATAACAATGGAACCAATACAACATGGAAACCTGTTAGGTGAGACTCTGTGACATCTGGAGGTTACAGCCTTACGCTCCTTCTTGCTCAGGATAATTTAAAATTTTGCGGTGAGCTTGGCGCAAATATTGCTGCTGCTTGAAGTAAACCTTAAAAGCTCCTTTTATAGCAACAAAAGCAATTCCACCCTGAAATAAAAAGATATTTTGAAAACCTGCACAGTTCAGTGTCATGTCATTGCAAACATTCTTAAAAATTTCCAGTCAAAGATGATTTGTTTTCTAAACATATGGTATTTTCCTCTGAAAGTTAACTAATTAGTACAATTCCAAATGAGTATCTCAAAGTTTTCTGTTACAATGCACTATTACAGAGGTTAATGTTACTTAAAGGGATTACATACTGAATCTATAAAAGCTTTTATTTCCTTGGATATCTCACCAATATTCTAAATAGAAAAAAAAAATCAAAATCTTATTTCGAGAACAAAGAAAATGCAGATATGCATCTGCTTTCCTCCATTCTCTGAATATATACTATACATGGCACAAGGAATAATACTGATAACCATTCTATAACTAGACTGTGAAAAATGGCACTTGCCAAAAGTGGAGTAAAATAAAATCTATTTTTGTAAAACAAACTTTTTTCCCTCTAGAAAGCTTTACAATGTGTTTCTCTCAAGTCTTCAAAATGAGACACCAAGAAGCTTTTAGTCTGCAGGAACATTTGCAATATCACTGTTTGTTCCATATAGAAGAGAGGGGTGCATAAACATGCAGGAATTGAAAACAGGGACTGAAGTGACAGTCAGATGACCAGGGATACCATATTACCAAACTCAGTGTGCTTCTCCTTGAAAGGCTGCAACCAGAGAGGTTATTCACAAGGGAAGAGATTGTCATTCCCCCTCCATTTGAATTCTATGGAGAGTTAATTTTCCTCTCCTTATTTAAATAAGAAACGAAGGGTTTCCCTCAAAATCAATAAACAAAAGCTAATATGGAAAGGTTTATAATATAAACCCCAGTCTTCCCTTACAGAGACTGTTCTTAGAAAATGCTGGCTCCTCATCTTCATTGTCAGCCTTAATTACTGCTAAGGCCTGCCTACCACAGTGCCACAGAAAAGTTTCAGCCTTGTCATGAACTGAGATGAGTTTCAGTCATAAAGACAGTCTTTCACACACATGATGTTTGCTAAGACAGGCAACCTTAAAAAACCCCTTCCTTTAATCAAATGCCGCTCTTAAAATTCTGCATCAATTTATGTTCCTTTTGCCTCCCTCCTTCACAACACTTCATATTCCTGTATTATAATAATTTATGAAACAAACAGTACTGAATCTTACCAAGATTGTCCTCTGTAGATTAGAGTTAACACTGCTGAACATCAGCTTGCCAACTATTGTGGCAATAGTAGGGAAAACTAGAGCTCCACACAGGATACGTGTGGCAGAGACGTGATCTGCCAAAGGGTTGGCCTCTGCTGGGATACGAGGAACAGGACATCCAATGCCTAAAGGGATAAGAATGGGGGTAGAAAAGGTTACATAGCCACTGCCTCAAAAAGAACACAAAGTACATTACTGCCCACTCCCCACTCCACTACAAGTCTATAGCCCAACCACTTTTTGAGAACTATCCCTCTTCTTAGTGAATATGCTGTTTCCATTAAATGATTGCAGTCATTTTTACTTTCAAGTAAGACCCCTGATTTTTAGTATCTTGTTTTGTTACTAAGGCTGAACTGAAACCATGTTCCTGCTAGTCCTGGCCCACCTTTCTCAGGACATACCATACAAACACAATCTAAACAGAATGAACATGAAATACAGGGTTGGTGTTAATCACCTCTACTTAAAAATGGCAAAAACTACTTGCCCATCCCCATCTCCTAAAGGTAGAATTCAATCTTGGCATTTCCTTTTAAATTTAATCCCGTTACCTGGAAATATGCTGTTCAAAATTTGTAGCTTATTAGAGTATTTGCGCCACAGTCTGAGCACATAGTCCTCCCAACGGATCATCTTGCCCAGTATGAGCATGACTGGGATAGTGGGAAGGCCAATCAAAAGGAATAAAGGATCAGCTCTCTCCATCACATCAAGACCTTCTTTGTGACCCACAACCTGGAAAATATGCATATAGTTGACAAACATAACAAAGGCCACAACAATGTAACAATGTACAAATGAACAAAAATGTAACTGAAAAAGTTGAGTTTGTTTGATGCTGCCCACACATTTTATGTTAAAGAAAAAAAGAATTGTGTTTTACCTAATTTACTCTGTTTTTCTCTTTGTAGCCTTGGTTGCTTACGGAGCATAATGCAGGTGAGCTACCAGCCCTACTTTGCAAATCATTAATCTTGCAGAGAGCTGTAACACAACTCCCTACCATCTCAAGAGAAGTTTCATGTGTTTCTGTGTAAGGAAAAGCCCAAACATCTGAAACACTAATAATATAGCAGGCTTTCCAAAATGCATTTAAGAATTTACGGTTTTACAATGATTAATTCTGCACTCAGAAATTGATCAGATACTACTGTTCAAAGGATAAACTGACAGTAAGTATCTCGGGATGTTTTAATCACAATTTTATGGGTTTTAGGAATACCTTATGTAACAGAGATCACAGCATTTAACATTATTGTTTCTCTGGACAATGCAGGAAGATGTACATTATTTTCAACTGTAGTGGAAATAGCAGCATATCTTCACATCTACCTTATTTTCAAACGTGGTTAGTTCAAGGGTTTTAAAGGATCATTATTACTGCTGTGTTTACACTTTTCTACTGGCATATAAAAAATTAATCAGACTTTTCCATTTATAAAATGCACATATTAAAACTCTAATAGAACGGTGCCTTATGTCTTCTAAAAAGTACATTGTTTTAATTTCAAATAAATCTAATAGGACTGAGGATAAAAAAAGACATTAGAGTGGTAGATAGCCTCTAGAGCTGTCTCAATTTAAGCAGTATAAATGCTAACAAAGTCCTTGAACTGCTTCCAGGAAGAACAGGCTCTTTCATGACTTTTTCCATAAGAATCTGGGAAGACTAAAAACACTAAAATAATAATTATGTTTGTAAAGCACTGGATTTTCTGATGTGTTTTCATTGACTTCTCGTTTTCCCCACAAATACAATAACTTATCAAGTCTTCAATTGCACAAAAATTAGAATTAGGAGGTAAGAACATGAAACAATAGCAAAATTTAAAAAAAAAGAAAACAACAAACCCAGTACTTCTGGAATAGGTAGGACACAGGGAAGAAGCTACGGTAACGTACCACAGTACCTTCAAACTGCACACTTTTGCCTTGCTTTGAAAACTATTCCATGTTATGCCTCTAGAACAGGAAGTTATGTTATATACCACAGCCTCTAAAAATAGGCATAACCATTACTGTTGCTGCCAAAAGATTATTCCTGAAAAAACATTCAGCATTTGTCTTCCAGCTTCTTCAGTATCTTCTACCCAAGCTGTGAAGTCTGACACTATCCTTTTCCTCCCTATAGTCATTGCCCATCAAAAAAAGCCTCGGTATCTTGTCTCTTTCTGCTTTAGATTACTGTATTTCTCTGCTTTCAGTAACCCCATCTGACTTGTTACAGACTTAGCTACCACAATGTCAATCCTGTATTTATTTTTCTGCACCTGAAGTTTAAAATAGCTTTAAAAATAGCTTTTGTGCTTCCCTCTGGCCCTTCAGCTGAAGAAAAGGAGTCTGAAATGCATCAGGAAACAAGTTGCATTAAACCTAGCAATGCTGGGGTGACAAAAGGGGCGGAACAGTTTCCCTCTACTACCCACTCAATCTCCTCCTTACAAGCAAAAATAAACTACTGTCTTGCCCAGCATACCATCCATACAATCAAAACATTAAATCATGAAAATAGCTAATTTTTCATACCTGGGATTTGACCAGCTGCCTAAACTAATGTTTAGACAGATCCTCATTTCAAAAGCAAAACAACTTCAGAAAGAAGCATTTATCTTTCCATTTGGCTATGGAGTTCTAGGCCAGCTAAAAAGGTCACAATTTCCTACAGAAAAGGGCTCAGTGTAGCAGTGAGCAAGGAGAAAGGACTGGTGCACTTCCAAAGCCTGCTTGTAGTATTATGGATGGTTGTAATGTTCCTGTTGGAGCCACAAGAACAAAATATCCAATGAGAAAATATTTAAGTGCACCACTCCGTAATACACAGACTCATCCACTGGAATGGAGGTGGTATTGAAAGCCATTACACAGCCCTTATGCAGCTCCTTGGCCACACCGGTACAGGGAGACTGCAACCGCTCACTTCGGCTCCGTTTCTGCTTTCGGATCACACAGAAACTGAACCAAAACAGCACACGATCCTGAGAGGGAGCGACCTGCAGAACTGCAGGGCAGTACCACACAAGGCAAGAACTAGTGCCAAATTACTTACATGGAGAAGGACCAGGTTGTATATTTAAAATCAGAACTGCGTAGAGGAGTATTTATTAACATACAGATTTGTTAATTCTATCTACAGCTGAATTAGCATCCGAAATACTTTTATGTTTTCAGGCAAAACACATGTTATGGACTCGATATAGGAATCAACAACTAAAATGGTAATGAAGGTGCTTCTGATTGTACAATCTCTGAAAAATCTGGTCTTGTGGTTGAACTAGAATTGCCATGAACAAGTCTTTCCACAGTTAATAGTCTACCACCTGTCAACATTACTTTTCTATTTAAATAGCAAGCTCACAAGAACAGAAGCAGGAAAAGTATTTTTCCCCTTTCAACTAATCATACAGTCTGAAGTAATTAAAACACTATTAATTTGCAGTGTTTTGCATATCTTGTTTATGAATGAACTGCATCATTCAGAGCATGTATTTTCCTTTATACAATTTAAAAAAAATCACATTATCCAAGAAATAATTTACCATGTTTCAATTTCAACTCTGAATGTTACTAGGAAAGTTTTTCTCCAGGTAAGAGAAAAGGTTAAATCTCATGTCCTTTCTGAATAATTACTCATTATTGGTAGCTAGGTGGTACCTAGCTGGTACCTCTTCTATGAGAACAGAATTGGGTTCACCAGTCTGCCCATACGAAGGGCAGCCAGCTAGAGCAGTAGTGGCTTTTGTTAGGTGCAGACTGAACCATGCCTGAACAGGCATACTTGCATTTATAAACTATGACCAATTAAATGTGAAAAACCATCTGGAATTCACTTGTTAACAACACTGAAAGCAGCTAAGCATGTTTTAAGCCAAGGAAAGAGGAGTCTGCATTGACTTTTGCTTTCAAAGCTGGCAAGAAGAGGGAATACGTGTGTACCTGCATGACCGTCACAGCTCCGTACGTAACGGCCGTCCAGTATATGGAGCCCACCATTATCCCAGCTGCAGCAAAGGGACATGCCTTTGAGATCAGGCGATCTGCAAGATCCAAAACGTAAACAACTGGACCTATGATAAAGGAAAAGTAAGGTTTCAAGATAGATATATATAGATACACGCTATCTATATATAGATACAACATAAAGGCATACTGTAGAAAGGTCAGCATCTATCACCAATAAGAAGAAACAAACGAGGCAGAATACAAGCCTGACATACCACACGTGCTGTTTAAGTGAGAATATATAATTAAAAAGCTATTAAGCTAAACTTGTAACTTCTTTCTACCTACCATTTCATTTACCACATAATCTTTCCACGAGATTGATATACTGCTTAAAGCACTAATTTACCCACTGATTAGCTTCCTTTGTGTTGAATAAGAATTGTTCTTTTGTAGAAACCACTTTAGGCTTAGTGACTTTTTTATTTGTTAGATATTTTAGTTTTCTAAAGGAAAAAATACCCACTTGCTGTAATGTACTTCATGTCCTTATCTTTGACAGCTTCACCTGAAAATTCTGTCACTGAACTATCCTGCTATGCAGTAAAAAGTAGCACAGTTAATACAAAAGATTCCTTCCCCTGGCAGAGGCTGCATTCAGTCTGTTTAGAGGATCACCTCTCAAAACACTGGAGGAAAAATACTCCTATTCAGGTTATTCAGTGCCTTTGACAACAACACATGAATAGTTTCATTGTTCTGTCCGTGCACAACTGCACTTTCCAGACTTACACAGGGCAAGACAATAAATACCCTGACTACCTTTGGTGAGGTAAACAAGGGCAATGCCTGCGTATTTTCTTTGAGGGACTGCAAGAGCACGAGTGAAACAAAAACCAGAACACCGAAATGTATATATGGAACTGAAAAACATCATCACCATAATCCACATTACTTTTGTATTTGTCAATAAATTCTACATACAGACTGTCCTCCCACAGCTCATATGCATGAACAGTTCCTGTTAGCTCCCTCCTACTTTTTCCTACCAAAATCAGTGACAATTCTCAAAAGCAGCCTACAGGCATTCCTCAAGTAACTAATTCTCCATGTCTATCAAAGTTTACCCACAGTGACAAAATTGTGACTCCTGTTTCATGACTTAGTTAGTTCTTCTTTTTCTAGACAACAGCTCTATTGTGAATGATTTCAAAAACCCCAGTTCTACTCAGCTCAAGTCAGCCAGTGAAAAAAAGCAACAGGAACATCCAGTTCAACTCCTCTAACAGTTGTGTTTGACTTTCCAGAACACACTTAAGAAGGTGCTGGGATGTCTATCAATATGCTGGAAGTAACAACAAGGTCATAACTGCAAGTACTAAATGCACAGTAGTTTACACATCTTGACTGTTTCCCAGAGTCATTGAAAAAGTTGTTTGGTTGTACCATTTTAAAAACTTGTGTTTGAAGACAGGAGACTCAAATGACACTGAAGGTTGCCTTGTAACACTACAGGTACTAACAAATTGCACCTACTGGTACTAATGATTAAAAGAAGCCTGGCTAGAGAATTGGGAATAGAATCTTGAGACAATACTAGAAAAAAATTATTGAAACAATCTTTTTAATTAGCCCTTAGGAAGGAGGTGAGAAAGGAGGACAAAACTGGTTTGTTTTTTAAGATGGTATTGAGGAAGAAACAGGAAAATAAATATCACTGATACTCAAATTAAAGAAGGAAATATGAAACAAAAATATTTTTCATTTTGAAAAATATATCATGCTTTAAAGAGTTTTTCTCTGCCAAACTGTTTTCTGTTTATTAAACTGAAATAATGATCTAAGAGATACTTTGGTTACTTTCAAAGTGGTAATAATGTTTTCCTATTAAGTGAAAGTTCTCAGAAGAGCAGAAAACAGCTCGCGAGAACATAATTACCACCAATCACCAAAACTGATAGGCACTATCAAATCTGAAATTGAATTATGATTTTGAGATATATCACGAGAGGTTGTTTTGAACTAGTAAATACATAAAAAGACACCTACTGTTACTTATAAAGATATTCACTGATACCTCGAGTTGATATTACTTCTAAACTATAATCATAAATCAGAATTTGTGTTGGGGGTGTCCTTTCACAGAATTTTTAGAAAAAAGTTTCCAGCAGTACATTAGGGAAGTCTTAATGCAAATAAGTTTCTGTACTGTGATGCCTCAGGGAAGCTTTACTCGTTACTTCTTCCCTGCTCAAGTAATTTTAGATTCTTGAAGGGTATGACTAGTACTGTCTTCAAAAGACACCTGCTGCAGAAGAAACAGGGCCACCAGCGAGGCTTCTTGGAAAATTCTCACTGTCCTAACTCTGCCTGGTGTGACCTTGATTGACTTGTAGTTGAATTGTGCTATAACAGCTTTGGGTTACTAGACAGAGCTACAAAAGGGCAAGACTGTCTCACTTGTTTAAGGCACTTCAAGGTGATGATTTATGTTACATGGACCCAGATTCGTTTCCTTGCTCTACTACTGATGTCTTGTGTACCCTTACACAAGTCTGAATTTTTATGCCCTTATCTTTAAAAATGGAAAAAGATGGTATTGTGAGGGAAAATATATCAAAATACATGAAGGGAGTCTCACATATCTGCATGCAAGAGCTAAATGCAAGAATTTTAGGTCAGCTTCAGAATCCAGGAATGTTGGAATCTAAGCTTTCAAATACAGTATGCCACAAACTGCAGGAACAAATTAAAATGCCTGTTATGTGAATGTATCCTGTCCAAATTATAGTTGCTTCCCCTTTTTCCCAATGTCAAAATAAAATGCAAATGCAGCTCACATTACAATTTCATCAGTCAAGATACAAATAAGAATTTTAAACAGTGTCAAGTTTTGTGGTGCATTCTGTGTCCAGACAGAAACGCAGCTTTCTTCCCAAAGCCAATGCTAAATGTTATCGTTTGATGCCTTCTTTATGATGGAGATTTACCTTATTCAGCAAAGCTGAATTATGGTTGTTATATGCATAACTTGCAGTAAGTTTCACACTGGTTTATGTCTTTTTTAATATCAACAATACAGTATTGTTGTGTATGTTTTCTTTCTCATTACTCAGTGTTCTATCATAGAAATAAATGTCATCACTCAAAATTCCCTTCACACCTTAATTTTGTCAGCCCTTAAACTAATAAGAAAGGGGTCCTGTCCCAAAGAACTGGCAGTGAGTTATTTTCAGCTCTTTCATTACTGAAATAAGATACTTTTAAAAAAAATCTTCTTTAAAATCCTCTAAATGCCTGCACTTGCTACATCACCATTTCTTTAACAAGCAGTTTTACTTTTAAACACAATTTAAGTTTCCATGGCAACATTTCATTTTCTTGATTTGCTTAATATATCCCATAGAACACATGGGCAAATGAGGGCTGAAATAACAGCAAGCACTGCTAATTTAAATACGTGCAACGTACTGCGCGTTATCCTACTTGGCTACTCAAGTAAGAGACTCCGCAAGGCCATGTCCAACTTTTTTTTTTCACCTTGACAAACAGAGCAAGAGCAGTACCCAGCAATCATAAATATTCTGCCTCTTGATTACAGGGCAATATTGACTCAGAAACACCTCCTGACCAAAGCGAAAGTATGTTTTTCCAGTAATACCACGTGCTGCTTAGGAAATTCTCCTCTGAATTTTCCCTGATAAGTGTCTCTGCAAGCTGAGTCAAAAAACCGACGTGTTTATGTGCTGTGTGGCAATTGCTGAAAGAAGTCACCTTCTGCTCAACAAGAAAAATAATCCCATTAGCCAGGAAATAATTACAGGTCAATCACAAGATTTATCTCTATACCTAAGTGGAATACATCCAACATTTTTAGAAGGTATTTAACTAAGCCACCAAATAGGATGCAAGCAGAATATAAAGTTATTTCTTTCTGTCTAGAAAAGGGAATAGACAAGTTTTCAACAGAACTGGTACTCCGAGCACAAGAAAGGGGAAAAAAAAGAAAGCAAGAACAAATAAAGAAAGAACAGTTGAAATGATCCATATCTTACCTAGCTTTGGAAATACTATTAAATACTCTGCATTGCACTGAGGACAAGCAACTCTAGCAGTACTGTTTCCTCTTTGCTTTTCATCCACCCAGCGCTGCAGACAAGTCTGATGCACCCATTTGGTAGAGCCCCTGCACCTGCAGGGTCTCACCCACTCTGCTGTCCGATCATCCTCATCGGTAGCAAAACAAACCCAGCAGCTTCTGTAATCACAGGAAGGAAAAAAAAAAAGATATTTTCTGCTACTTTTACATGCTTAAAATAAACATTCACATGTGAAAGCATGCAGCTTTAGAGAACATGCATCTCGAGGAGATGATGGTTGTCACTTCATTCTTAATCACCAGAAGTTAAGTATTTTGTACCACAGCTTTGCTATAAAATCAACATAATAAACATAATTTTACAGATAGCTAAACAACTACTTTATACATTCTGAATTATTAATTAAACTTTTAGATAATTTATGATTAAAAAGCATTGAGACTGTACTCCAACCTTTGAATAATTCAACATATGAAAAATCCGTATTTTTTTAATGTTTTAGCATCTCCTTCTACAACAGACATTTTGGTAAGTTTTGTTTAATTTTAAAAATATAAGCTCAATACTGTAGTCTGTTACTTGGGAAACTAAGTCCAATCCACTTAAATGATAAAACAACACAAACATATCACAAAAAACTCTATAAACAATTATATCAAATTCATTCCCTCTCTTTGAAAAGATAAAGACTTTAGTCCAAACAAGTTGACTTTGTATAATAAAAATTAAGTTACAAAGTACTTCGAGAATACTATTGTACCAATAGAGGAGGAAATTTCTGCTTTGGAGAATTATGTGGACTTAAAAATTCAAGTATATTAATTCTGTAAGGAGAAAAATCTATACAACCTGACCTGAAGTGAGCACAGAACCTAGGAACTCCCAGATATCTGGTCTGACGATTAGGCCAGACTTTTGGCCAACTTACAAGAGAAAGCAAAATATGGATCTAAACTAGGAAAATATCAGACATGTTCAGCCAAGAATTTTTACTGTGAAACAATTTGCTAATTCCCATACTGAAGATATGGAAGTTTACATAATAAATCAGAATTTATCAAAATAAGGATCTTACTATAAATATATATATATATATATATATAATGGTTTGATTTTAAAAAAATATTTTATGCAAGCCACTGCAATCATAGTTAAACCCTTATAAAGGAGCACAGCAACAGCATCCCTATAATTTAACTACCAAGACACAATCTAATTAGACATGGTGACCTAACTGAAATTTTGCATCACTATTTTGATGATGAAGTTTTGTTCTCTTAACAACGTGAGTAACATCATTGAGACAAAACACTAAAAGGTTTCTTGTATGTAACCAGTAACAGACAGTAATTGAGAGAAGAAGAAACTGAGAAATGCTCTGGCACTAGTAAACAAAACAACTTCATTATTTGAGAAACATGACTGTGGATTCTATGCCAGGATGTGACAGTGGTTCATGACGCTTCTCCTCTCACTTTGTTTTTGTTTGTTTTTAACTCCTCCTTGAGGAAAAAGAAGGGGAAATCTGCAATGGGAAACTTAATTTTGTCAGGCTCCAACTTCAAAAATGAAAAATGCTGTTGTCTAACAGCTTTGCTTTTAAGATCTCACTATTTCGGATAGTATTCTATTTGTAAATTCAAAGTGTTTCTTTACAGAAGAATAACCATTTTTTTAAATACAAATAACTGTGCCTATAAAATACTTGTAAGACATTCTTTAAAGCACTGAATCTTTTTAACATCTATAGCAGTAGAAGTATGTTGAAAAAGTTGCAAGTGTGTCAGAGCAGAAGGCAACCTGTAGCAATTTATTACCGGCATACTTGCAAAAGGGTAAATTTGAGATCCAGATTCCAGGAAAGACTGGAGAAATAGCAATTTAACACTGAACAATCCGTAAAATGAACCTGTAATGTCCACATGTCCAGTTGTAAGTACAGAACACATTTTAGTAGGTACAGATGTAAATTTAAACTGTGGTGGTCTAAAACGAGAGCTGCCTCCGTTTGCATTTGAGAAGACTTTTCAGTTGATGACTGACATCTGGAATCAGAACTGTAGCTTCTTCCATTCATCTTAATGGGAAGGTAAAATCAAAGTCTGACTTGGCTTCTTTCTGTCTTTCCCCACACTGGTTTGTATCAAAACTGTCATGCTATTCACCCCTGTAACACCACCCTTCTTTTTGCCTTCATACTCCCAATGTGCATCTACTGCAGTCCCAGATGAAAGGACACATTAACCTTCCTAAGCAGGAGGAGGAAAGACAGACAAGCCACCAGTCAGTAAGAATCTAGATGAAAATGCTGAGACCGCAACTAAGATTTGTAAGGATTACAAAACACGGCTGACATTTTGGTTCATTGCACTCAATATCAAGGAGTTCTTATGGAACACAAGTTCTTGCATTGTTTATTGATTTTTATTTACATTAAGACTCCCCAAATTTACCTTAAGAACAAATAACACCATACAATATTACTGATCATTGTTCCTCTTCAGCAGGTTTTTTCTGCATTACAGGTAAACATTCACTCATTCACTCCACATCCTATTTAAGTCTACAACTGCTCTAAATTTGTAATTCAGATTTTTATTTATAAATTAAAGGCTTCACAATAGAGCTAGTTAGGTCTGAGGATACCATCACAAAATGCAAGTCTAGAGTTTATGCAAATAATGACAGATTTAAGCATGAACATAATCGCTACACTGCAATTTTAACTCGTGAATTTGTCCATGACAATGGTTATAGATTAAATTCTGTTCTCAAGTTCTCCGTCAAGGTTAGTAAGTCAAGAAAAATATGCATCTTTTCTTTAATTGCTTCATCCAATTTCTTGCCAGCCAATCATACCTGAAAACCTGAAAGACCTATGAAAGGAATAACAAAATCCTTTACAGACTTAAACCTTTAGCAAGTCATGAATAATGAACAGTAAATTCCCTCTATACTGTCATCAGCTTTATCTCTTTCCATTGACAGCAGCTGTAGCAGAAAGGACTAAATAAAACCATTTCAAAACAGGTATCTAGGCTCTTGCCAGATTTTCCATTTTCTTGTACTGAATAAAATATGACCTTGATTCTTACCACTGAATCAGGTTGCTACTCAGATAACCTGAAATAGAAAGGGCTGAAAAGGTGGAACAAAGCATTGTTTCTGATAGAAACTCAAACCTTTTTCCTTGATGACTTTCTACATAGCCAAATCAATAACACTAATGTATTTTTCCACACTTCCTTGGCTCAAAAAAAAAAAGAAAAAAAAATCAAAACAAAACATACAAAACCCCAGACCAGTATCAGTACTGCAGCTTTGAATATAAGGTTACAAATGCCTTTTAGATTCAGCTCCCCAGCAGAAGAAGCTTTCCAGTCTCAAAAATTCTATTCTGACTCTGAGAATAATGTGAGTTTTGCATCTTTTTTTTTCTCTAGCAAAGACAAACTCTTTTCAGGGCACTCCTTGTTTTAAGAGCAAAGCAGATGGGAAGAAAGTTGTATTGAAGATTAAAGATCCTATATGCCAAATGTTACATGAGTAATCTAAGAAACCAAGGCCTGCCTAAAACTAGGTTCCTCCAAACCACAAGTTTCCTACCAGTAAGGAGTCCACTCTCTCTGGTACCCGGTTGGAGCTAGAGCTCCACAAATCTGCAAGATCTCCAGTATCAGACATACCTAAACTGCTCTCCTTTTTACTAAACGTTACTTTTTTCCAAAACCAATCTTAGATGGGAGGGAAGACAGAATCTAATTCATGTTATTTAAATCAAATCTGACTCAATTTGTGAAAGCTGAATTCATCATGAAACAGCTTTGTTTTCAAGCAGGCATGACTGTGTAAAGCAATACAAAAAAGTAATTTACAAGCAGTATGTTGATTATATATATGCACACACTAGTAAAAGATTTGCAGAAATTTGCAGAAAAGTCCCATAAGCCCAACAGATATCCCTGTATCCACAACGCTTAATGGAAGATGACCTGCTAGACTGAGACAGCACAGCTGTTTTATGATCTGGTTTCAAATATTCAGTACTGCAAGTGAGAATAGAAACATCTTGGAATTTTCCCCCTTATGTTCAGTGGCATACAAATATGAATGGTCAGCAAAACCAGAAAACTTCTCAGAAAAGAAAGTTCTACTAGACTTTTAGACCTAACTCTTACTGTGGGAAATGCAAATTTGAACATGCATGACATGCTCTAGAATTGTGAGCTAAAAACGCATTTTCCCTCTCATTACAGTTCTTTCATAAAATAAGAAAATTTCTGCATTTCTCCCACACCATAAAGCACACCTCTTTTCCTTAAAGCGGCAGGATATCTTGCTGTAAGAGTAAAGCATCCTTGCCCTGCTAAGCACCAAGTGTCTGAGCAGCTCATCGCAATTAAATTTCACATCCAAAAAGAGGGAAGTGAAAAGGCTGAAACATAACTGATAGCAACGACAGCACAGAGAGCCAAGTCAGTGAGGGGTGAAAACACACCTTGGAAGAAATGACTGAAAGCATTCCAATAACTAGCCATAAAAAGGCACTGTTCTAAAGGATGACCCACAAGTCTGCTGTTTGGAAGATGCAATTTTTCATGAGCTTCTATAACAACATTTTATGTACAGTCTATGTCGACAGATAAAATATCTTTGATGACGAATAGTGATAAGCTTTACACTAAACTTGCCAACTGCACTCTAAGTACTACAAGATCATGTTTAAGTTGGAAGACTAGGATGTCAGAAAAATGGAGTTACCTAGTAGCATTGGGCTGCTTTGGAGCTGGCTGGAATTTTAGTAGGGGACAGCAAACTGTTCTCTCAAAAAGCAAGAGAAAAGACCATATTGCAAATGCTACCACTAAGCATTTCCTTTTCCTGAGTGTGAAGAACCAGCAGCAGTAAGATCTCGTGCTAGAGGGCCGCTGCCTGGTCACAAGAGAATGCAAACCTAGCCTACAAACCCCTGATAAAGGCTACAAAGAGGAATACCATTAACCCGAGAAATGTTAGCTTATGTCATGCTTCACAGAGGAGATTAAGTGCCAGAAGAGATGAACTCACTTGGAGGATTATAGATGGAACACCGCTCTTTCCCCAATATTTTCCTGGGCATCAAACACAGTGGAAAATACTTTTATCTTCAATCCAAGACCGACCTATCAAACTCAAAAACCCCTTACGCTATCCTAAGGGGAAAAACACACAAGGGAAATACACTGAGTGAAGAACAGAGATAGCAGTGCAAAAATAGCGGTCTTAGATGCTCCATCGTGACTTTAGCGGATGCTTTTAAGGCAGCATGGCATAGCAGCCATATGCCAGCCTGTATCACTCAGCTAGAAAACATGCTGTCACCTTGAAACAAAGTCTGAAATTCTCAAAGGAAGTCCTGAAAGTCATCTGAACTTATACCCAATTCTGCTCTGCCTAGTCATCCAGGATAGGGTGTAATGCTGTGCAAAGGAGATATCGATAAGAATCTAGACATAACAGTAACTACACTTTACTACAAAAGCAGTGCACTCAATAGAAACAGCTTAAGTAGAGAATAGCAAGCTCATGTTGGTGTGAACATATGGTCACACAAGTGGTATTCACATATAGGTTCTGACTTCCTCTAACCTCAGGATGACATTGTATAAACTAGATTTTAGAAAGCTTTTAATAAAAGCATGTGGATAACTAAAACCCAGTAAACAAAGACATTAAAACCCCGTGGAATGATTAACTAGAAGGTGCACCAGAAAGATCTACTGATTATCAGAAGTTCAATTCAAGCTTTATTATATTCTCAATTATAAATTAAACCAAGGAGAAATATTTTACACTTGAGTTCATTGCACTATGTAAAGGCAGAGATTCAAGTAAAGGACAGTTCACGAAATCCTGCTGGCTGCTTTCTAGCTTGTGGATAAAATTAAACCTTTGACTGCCAGGCATCACCTATTGTGCTTAAACTGGGCCTTAGGAGGTTTTTATGGTCTTTGTTTCTAGCCATCTTAGAATAAGGAATCCCTCCCCAGATCTAGCTATCTTGTTAGGTTTTAGTCTCTAGTTTGCCAAATCTAGACTGTCAGTAAAAAAATTAGCTTTCATTCTGGATAATTCAAACTTTTGCAACCAGTTTTTCAGACATATTCCTTTTGCAAAGTCTCCAAAATTCAGTTATCTTAAAGGCTTTAGTATTACCATACTCTTACTTTTTCAAAAGGAAAAGCTGAGAAGTCACCAAAGCTCAGTGGCCTTGCTGCCAGCCTTTAAATATACAATTAATTTTGATGTTAGAAACATTTGTTTTACTTCCCAAGTGAGGGAGGGAGAACAGGGCCCTTCTAGACACGTACAAAGAATAAATCAGGAAAAACTATTACTCATACAATAAGCACTTTATTACTTAACATTATACATTTTGCTAACTAAACTCTTACTACTGTGTATTAGCAGCTTGGCCTACAACTAACAATTTAAGCTACTGAGTGCCTGCTGTGGGGGTAACACTGATTCTTACCACCTTAGGAGGAAAAACAAAAGTGACTAAAACTAAATGGCAAAAGAAAAACCAACCAACCAAAACCTAAACAAAGAAACCCATACACACACACACACACAAAATAATTTACTTCTAAAACTGAAACATGCTTTGAACAACATGATTTGAACAGAAAGCTGACACGCAGTCAAGTACATACATACATAGCAAACAGTGAAGAATTCTAATAGCATTACATTAATGCTTTAAAAATTTAATGGATTTTTTTATAATGCAGACAGTATATGATACAATACAGGGAAAACATTTTCTCATGCGTTGTTTGACAAATCTGTCAATAATCATAAACACAGGAAGTAACAGAGATGTGAAGCAACTGGGAAATTACATTTTAGAGGCTATTTAAAGTTACTTCCTTGAATGTGACTTTAAACATCTTAATTACTTATCACCTCTAAGATGACCAGACTCCAAATGAAGACAAAAATATGTAGTTTCTATTAACCAACATTAAACAATCCCATTTTGCACTGGAGGAAAGGGGGAGTTGCATCAGAAAAATACCAATACCGGTATTTGTGGTGCATGTACAGAGTAGATGACAGATGCTACAAATATCAGGAGCGACCTACATACAGAACAGACCAAGTCTGACCTGCCTAAAACTGTAACCATCCTGACATTAAGCTGTTGCGGTGATAAGCAAATGATAAGAAATGCAAAGTTATTCAGAGTCTGTATCATGTGAGCTCAATCTCCTGCAGCCATTTTCCAGTGTCACCCAGTTAATGCAGAAGTACAAATGAATCTTTAAGCAGAGTAGCTTTAGTTACAAAAGTAAATACATTAGTGTCGCGGGTTGACGCTGGTTAGGTGCCCAACACCACCACCTTCCAAACCACCACATTTAGCACAGAAATCTGTTAGAAACCAAATATGGCTCCTTGCTTTACATTCAATTTTTAGGGAAAGTGCTTGTGAAATAGAAGTTTGATTTTTTTATATATTCCTAGAGAGTTTCATGGTTAAATTGACCATAGAGGGTAAGCAATCTTCCTGTTGTCTTCTTCCAAAGAAAAGAGAAGAAAAAAAAATGGAAGTGTAGTCCTACAATTGCAAAAAGTGGAAGACTCCAAAGAAAGCAAATTGCTTTGAACTCAAGAGTTTGTGACAGACATTATTACTCAAGTTACTCTCAGTTTATAATTTCTGGTTTTTACCAGATAATTTACAGTACAACAGAACAAACCAAAAAGCTCTACTTAAGTCAGTCGTCTTATATAACCCTAATAATAAAAATTGGAACCACTTCTGACCTAAAAATTACCAAAAAGCTTTAAATGCCAACAAGATAAATTCTTGGGATGTTATTACCTCGAGAACAACAAAAAACCACCTATCAAATGTGGCAGACATTGAAAATTTGGAAATGTCTTTACTCTGAATAAATATGAACAAAACTGCAAGGTGTCTGATCATAACATTAAGTAACTCTCCTCGACAGGCTGTGGAACTGACTGCATGACTCACCAGTAGAACAGTCACAAGCACCCTGCACATGGTCTTCGGTAATTATATCCCTCACAGAAAGCTAACTTATGTTGGCACATTTTGGTCCAATAAAAAATATCCACTTCTAAACAAAAATATTCACATTCCAGGAGGAGGCACTCAGAAGAAACAAATGAGAAGAGATCTGGAAGGTATATAATGACCACACTGCAGGTTTAAAATAGAGGGATAGAGGGTCTTGTCTTTATCCTAGAAAGATTGTGAAGAAATAATAAATTATATCAAAATGGCTTAAAAAAAATACCACTGAATGCCAGCCCCTCTTGTCCATGATGACTCTATTATCTACCACACCTTCTCACTGTGCTAGTAGTTTCTTTTAATATGTACACATTGAAGAAGAGCTGCATGGCCATAGGGGGAAACAGGCAGAGATACATGACCTGAGAACACTAAACAGTCCATACTTCTCCTCAGCAATCACCTGAAAACCTAGAAGCACTAACAACACTTATCCAAAAAGTTTGTTTCTGTGAGAGTTGTTTCCAAACATAAGCACATACAAGAATTCCCTGGTTAGCCCTTAAATCAACTGGTACTTACTTGTTATAGGGGAAACTATAACAAGTTTATATAGCAGGCCAGTTTAATTTTTATCTTAACTTAGAAACAAATGAACAGCTAGTCCCTGATTTAATACAACTTCAGTGCATTTTTTTTAAAGCAGCATTTAAAAGTGAACATTTTGAATGTAAGTTTTCTTATCCTACAGTAGTGTTAGGCAGGAGATGTCTAATCCTTCCCCCAGAATCACTGACACAAAAATCCTGAGCATAAGCATTTCCATTGAGTTTTAGAAATTTTTGACAAAAAGCACTTATACCAGCATTAACATGACAGGAGCAAAAATTCTTAAGAGAAAAAAAAGCAAGATCCCAGTTCAACTAGACAGGAAGTTATCTTAACTTTTAGGTACAAATTTCAGAGCCGGTGCTAAAAAAGGCCAAGTGCAGATTTGCTACAAGGTGTCAGTGGACTGTACCTCTCTACTGGCACCTCCAGCATAGTATGCTTCAGTTATGCAGTGCAAATGATACTGTGCTGATTTCCCACTTAAACTGGGATTGCATCTAGACCTGGCATCACAGAATTACAGGTTGGAAGGGACCACAGGTGATCTTGTCAGACCTCCTGCCCAAGACAGAAGCAATACTGAATTCAGACCAGACAGCAGAGCTGGGTCCAGAAAAGCTCCATGGGAAGAGATCCCCATCTGCTCGGGGCAACCTGTTCCCAAGCTCGACTGCATCACCCCCCTCCTCACATGCTGAAAACCTCTCAACTGTAAACAAATTTACAGTTGATTCTCATAATCCTGCCAGGAACCTCCACGGTCAGTCTTCTGAACAACCTCCTTGGTAGGCAGAAGGTTATCAGATCTCCCAAGCCATCCCTTCTTCAGGCAGGCTTAGTTCCCTCTAGCTTTTTCTAGTAAGTCATGTGCTCCAGCCCCTTGACCAACTTATGTAATCTCAACAGTTTCATTTAGAAATTATCAGCCAGAAGCAGTTTGCTTTAACCACTTCAGATTGAGTCCTCTTATTCTTTTGCACTGACGACGAATTTGCTCCTTGTGGTAAACTACAAATGCCAGTAAAAGCATGAGCAAGTCATGCACTCTTTTGATAAAGCTAGGTATTACATCCTATAAAAATCTAGTACTTGGCCCATTCTGCTGCTGAGAGGAAAAAAAAAAGGTGCAACAGAAAGCACTTATTTTCACACCGGCAATTTCCCACCCTCTGTGCGGTGCAGAAAGGCCATAAACAGCTTAAGATGTCAAAAGCAACAAACTAGCCTAAAACAGCTGGTATATTCATTACCACTTTAAGTACTACTTTTAGAAAGATGTTCCAAAATTGATACCTGAACCTTTTGATATGTCTGTAAATTATTATACATATATTTATTCAACACATTTGCATTAATTGTCAGAAGTTTCAACTTCAGTGAGCACTTCAAGACACCATGGCGAAGAAAACCATTAGAGCTTTAAGCATTATTAGAGAGTCTGAACACTTTTATATGGAAGAGATCAATAAACAGAGGTTTGTCTAACCTTTTTAGATAAAGTGAACACAACATATGAAAATATTATTTGAATGCCTTCATAATACATGGGATACCAAGACTTTGAGTAAAAAAATTATAAGTTGTCTCTTAGGAGTTTCCCCACACTTAAATAAGAAGAATAATTACCTACTGTCTGCAGGTAGAAGTTAATTGTAAAGCAGCAATTAAAACATGTACATTTCTTCCTAAGCATATCAAAGCAGACGTCAGAGATTAAAAAAATAACATACATAAGATGACAGTCAAAAGGTTAAGATAGTTTATAAACTAACATGCTGACACCTGTATATTTCACATGGGCAAAAGGCAGTGTACAGGTCTGCATTAAAGTCTCCACTAATCATCTTTACTGATAAGACACAGGAAAAAGTCAATCTACGTAGAACCTTCAGCACAAAGTGAAGCAAAATAGTAAGGGATGTACCTGGCATGAAGCAGTAATGAGAAAGTCAAGCTATTACAAAGTTATTACTGTTTCAAACTTTCTGTCTTGAAACCTACTCTCCAAAATATGCATGATTTTACTTTTTCCATCCTGTATCAAGATCAGCTTCCAAATAGTTGGGGTAAGGACAGTGAAAAACAAACACCTTGTTTTCTTTCTGGTAGATATTAACCAGAAAGCACGGTCCATTCTTTACTCTTACACAGCCTTTCCTTTTAAGCAGAAATAACCTACTCTCAAGGAACAACAGAAAGCCAGGTACGTCCTGACACTGACAGACTTCGACCAGGAGTTAGGAAGACCTCTCTCAAAAGAGTTTAACTCTGTTGTGAAGAAAGAAAATAATTACTTCAGATAGGACAGGGAAGAGAGACATGCTTAATCAGTACAAGTACAACAAACAGACTGAGTAACTGCAGAGATGGCATTCTGTGAAAAATAAAGATAATACATAAATCCTGTATTGTGTTTTATGTTGCTTATTACTCTGCATATCTTATCTGGTTGAACTCCACTCCTACAAAGAGTTACTCGTGTGTCAACTTCTGTCAGTGAGAGAAATCAGAGCTCAACATCCAGTACAAGTTTAAGATGTTCAGAATAAACACCTTCAATCAAGGACCACACTGCACTAATTACACTGTCTAGCTTGTAGCATTAGGGTCTTAATCCAAAACTGTGTATTAGGTTACGAAAGTATCAACAGTTAATTGTGCAAATAAAACTAAATCAGTGCCTGCACTTTCAAAGAAGGAAGGAAAAGACTGATCTCAACGCAAATAACACCACAAATGGTGACTGGAATGGAAAGAGAAACTGAAAATTATGTACAAAACCATTGCATACTCTTTTTTCTTGGAAAAAAAAAAACAAACAAAGAAGAGAGAAAATTACCATGGAATCAGATGACAGTTCAAAAAACTGAAATAGAAAACCAATGCTATCTTGCAATTTTTGAACTACAATTGCTAGCATTTTTTCAATAAATCAGTGATCTGGCAAAGAGAAAATTTAGTTGCAACAGTACTCCTCTCTTGATAGTATAAGTCATTTCTTAAGCAAACTACAATTTATTCTTTAATTGCTTTTAAAGTCTACCTCCAATTTCAGCGCTCGTCTCCTTTCAATAGGGAATGGCAAGGGTAGAGAGTTGAAGTCACATCCTGTTGCTCTAGTTTTTATCAAGGATACTGACCACAACTGAGCAACTACGATCCAGTCAGAAAATGAAGAATGCTAATTCAAAAATTGAACCATGCTAAAATTACCACTATGTTGATTCTTCAGCATGTACCTGCACAAGCCTTCAACAGATTATCCACCAAATTTTGACTAACATCTCTGAAGTAACAGAAAGCAATGGTGACCGTGTTCCGACCAGGTGGCAAATACATGGAAAGAAGGGAACAGTTGTCTTTAATTTGGACAGTACATGAAATACCACAAATCACTAGCACAGGACATGCTGTAAAAAACAAAACCCCAGCATCCTGAAGCCTTGGCATAACCAATTGCAAGAGCAATCCACACGTAATTCAGCTGAAGTCAAGAGAATAAAGCTTAAAAATATGAGTACATTTTAGCATTACAGCTCACGTTAACAGCACATAAAAAACCCATTGCCACATAATTTCAAGTTTTAATGAAGATTACTATAATTCTGTAATTTATGCATTAAACTAACGCGAACAAATAGATTAAAAATAATGAAATAATAATAAAATCTCACCATTTAGACAGATCCCTGCCTTCAAGTGTACACATTAGTCCAGAAACATGGCTTTTTACCATAGATTGAAAAGATTTCTGCTTGCAGAAAAGGATGGTATTTTAAGACTTATTATCTGGAACTGTTGTTTGAACATGAACGAGAAGAAAAAAATTATAAGGGGGATGGAAATTCCAATTTTGAGGCTAGAAAAGATCATGTCAGTCATATGGATTAGTCTCCTACATGCTGCATATGAAACAACTCCACAATGTAGTGTCACTTCACGGTCATGCTGCTTGTATTTATGCTGTAGCCAATCCTTCAGGTAAGTATAAAATCCTTAGCTAGAAGTTTTGAGTAACTGATTCCTTCCATCTTAACAGCTATTTACCTTCTTTGTTATAAATCCATGGGTTGCTTCTAGACTGAAATTATGCAGGGAAAATAAAGGATGGAGCAAAAATACATCAAAGAAAGATGAATCCCGGGCAACAATGTGGAGATGCTATCAAGTCAGTCCTCGCACTGGAGAAATCCAACTTGTTTATTAAGGGAAAAAAACGTGTAATCATACAGGTATAGAATCTAAGAGTCAAGAGAAGAATCCAACTATTCCCTCTCACAAACAGAGAATTAAAGAACTTGCTCTGAGAGCTCTGACCCTTGTATACAAAGCGGTGCATGCATTCAGATCTACAGCAACACCTAATTCCTGATACAACGGCGTGTCACCACTCTCGGTGGTGATCTGGGTACTGGAAACAGAAGAAAACCCTTCTTTTTCCCCTCCTTAACTATTAGAATCCAAATGAAAGTCACCTTCACTGGAAAGCTGTTTTCTGCATCCTGCACTAAAAGATCTGTATTTTATTTTAAAGTATGCACTTTGTGTTAAGTTATAATGCATTAGCAATTACTCTTAAGCTTTTACATATCTATTTTTTTTCTCACTGAGAAAAACAAGTGTCTGTCATGAGCAAAAAAGATAACAGGATAGAAGATGTATTTCCACAGATAATTTAACCATGGGGTATGTCCCTTAAGATGAAATACTGAAGGTTTATCTTGATCACCACTACAAACAACATGACAACAGTTATGTACAACCTTCAGAAACATCAGATAAATAAAAATCTGTTTATTCAAATGTATCCCTGCTCCATAAACCCAATATAAACCAGAAAGATTATTTACATCAACTGCATTTTCAGATCTTGGTTAGTCCAAAAATCCTTCTACTGATGTTGTGCTAGACTCTGAATTAAAATAAAATCCTAAATACTTGGTTCCTTCTTACCACTACACTCACCACTTGTCACACTCCTGTTTCTAAAGTTTTCTACACTGAGCCCAATGAATTCTTACATGGAAGCCACAGCCTCTCTTCATACCTCCTTTTATGCTACTTAGGTACTTCAAATTCTTTCCCTGCTGTCCTTGTTATTAAGGAAATCAGAGACACTTTCCAATTTTTTCAGATATCAAGCTACTTCAAGTACACTAGAAGAAGTCTTTGAAAAGAGCCACAGACACAAATCGTAATTTCACAAACTTGAAAGGATACAAGAATATTAAATGTACATCAAAACCCACATCTCTCTTACAGGTAACAACTGAAGAACAGTAAACTGGTTTAGCAACCAGCTAACTAATTTCCCTTTTTTTTTAATTAACTGTTTAATTTAACAGTTGGTCACAACAAAGAGTATAAACGCCACCTTACAGCCATTTCCCAAGAGGGTGAACTAGGACTTCAGAGTGTGATACAACAGCCATGGGCAGCAGGGCATCCACTCAGAGTATTATGGTTTCCTAGAACTCCAAAACACAAAATACTATATGCTACTGGCCTACAAAACTCAGGATGAAGATGAAAGTTTGTTGTTTTGGTTCGTTTGGTTTTTTTTTTAGTTTAAGAAGGGTTGATTCTGCAATACTCTTATAACCTGAACCATCCCTTTGTCATCTCTCACTTTCTGAGTTTTTCTAAAATACAAACTGTCCCTCCTCAAATCACTTTTATCTTCTTTCTACATCAAACTGGAATTTATCCTCACCTTTCCAGGCTGCACAAGTTCTACCCCTGCCTCACATAGTTTGTATTTCCATCACATGCCTGATGACAGGCTGTATTTCATTAAATACTCTTTCCTTAGAGGCGACCTGGAAAGGAGAAAACCACCAGGGTTCTTTCTGCTTCCTTAAAAACTTGACAGGTTCATAAAGAGAAGCCTGATTGCTTCTGGGTCCCCATCTTCTGAGATGCCAGGCTATTACAACTCCTGCAATAACAGGCTGTGAATGTGGTTTATTATTTGTAGGGACAGGCTGCAAGGGCTTCCTGGATGAGTCAAAATTACACTTAAGGGATCTTAAGTGCTCAGTGGAACAGGGTGAAAGTGCTACATATTCAAATAAAAGCATAAAGAGAAAACAAGTATAATAAACAGAATTTACAAGTTAGCAATTATTGAAGAGAAAAGATGCTTAAGTCAAAATACTTCTAAGGTTGTAATTTTTAAGAACGCTCCAGAAAGCAATTGTAGGCTTTCTTCAGATCATAAAACCAGCAACAAAACACAAAAGGGCGGCTAAGCTTAGGTCATCTCTTGGTGCCTCACTTTACGTGCACGTCAGTGCGTTCCACACCCGGAGGCTCTCCCAGACCCCGGGACAGGGCCAGGCTCCTGCAGACCCCCGGCTGCCCCGGAGCCCGTCCCAGCTCAGGCACACACACAGCGCCTGCTGCCCGAGGGCTGCGGGAGCCATCCCTCCGCGCCCCTCAGCTGCCCGCGGTACCTTGCGCTGCTTTACGACAGCGCTCGCACAACTTCTCCCAGACCACCGAGGATTTTAGAAGGCAAAAAATGAAACCGGACTCGCGACACCGGGCCCAAACCCACCGCGGGAGGCTCCCAGGCCCAGCCCGAACGTTCCCTCCCCGTACCTGTCCATGGTCTGCGGCAGCGCCAAGCCCGTCTGTTCGGCCATGGCCCCGGGCGGAGGAGCGGGCCCAGCCGAGGGCCCGGAGCCTGACAAAGGCGTCACGCGTGCGGCGGCGGAGACAGGCGGGGGGGGGGACGGGAAGGCGGCAAATCCGCCCTATCGCGGGACGGCCGGGGCGGCCCCTCCTTCGGCAGGCGGGACGCGGCGCAGGGCCGGTGGCCGGGGCAGGACGGAGCACCCGGGCCGCCGCGGGGAGAGGCGGCGA
>VZTA01002948.1:817420-929419 GCA_013398855.1 Mohoua ochrocephala
GGGGTGGCCGAGCGGGGTCTGCGGGGGGAAGGTCCGCCCCTCCTGCCCCCGCCGCCGGCCGGGACCCCTCACGGGTGGAGGGAGGGAGGGAGGGAAGGAGGGAGGGAGACAGTGAGAGAGGGAGGCAGGCAAGCAGGCTGGCTGGGCCGCCTACTCTGCCCCCTCCCGCAGGGACGCCCTCGGGCAGGAGCATCCCTCATTCCCTCCCCTGCCGAACAGGTGCAGGCGGCCCCCGCCTCTGCTTGGCCGCCGGGCCCCGGGACCTGCCCTCAGGGCGGAGGGGACCCTGCCAGCTGCCAGCCCCGAGCGGGCTGCCCAGAAGGGCGGTGGCTGGAACGGCGGAAGGGAAATTAATCCGTTTCAGTGGTGGTGTTGTCAATGACAAGGACAAGCACCCGGCGCCCTTGTAAGTGGCACTTGGTGCTAGATGGAGGCCCGATGACCACTGGCTGCTGTGTGCAAGTGGGGTGAGGGATGGCACGGCCCGTGGTAATGGCAACGCTCTCTTTTGGGTTTGTTGGTGTGCTTCCAAATGGGAAAAAGTTCTTCTAAGGTGCTTTTAAAATTTGTTGTGTGTTCAGAAGTCGACTTAGAGCATCACAATCTGAAAAACTGGAAATTTAGAAGCTGAAGAGCCAAGCTTTATAGAGCAAAGAGGTGGATAGCAACTGGAAAGAAGTTGCCTTTCCAATTATCTCCACCATGGGTGTCTGTCTCCTGCCCTCACATCATGCTCCCCCAGCAAAGGCAATAGCCTTTCAGAGGCAGTTGTGACACGACAGATTCTTGGAAAGATTACTTAGTAAAAACCAACTTCTAATTTTCCTTTTCAGGTTATATTTTTAAAGAATAGCTCTTGTCATAAGTTTTGCTATATGAAACTAGTCTCTGTACCTTGTGTAAATTACACTGCAGTTGCTGTTCAAGGTTGTAATTTACAGGGCCAAGCCCAGGGTGCAACTGTGCAGCTGCATCAACCTACAGCTGTTCTTGGTTGAGATCAAGCATTTGCATGTACGTGATAATAGACATCAGGTGGAATAGGAAGGCAAGTTTAGGGAATATACTTGATTCTTTGATTCTGCTGCCTTAGCTAGGGACAATACAGTCCAGTTTTGAGAGTCTTTGGGGAGAGAAAAGTGTTGTCAAAATGTGTGTAAAACACCTGGACTTGGACTTGTAAGCAGTATTATGTGCATAATATTAAGGGCATGTAGAAAGGTAGGAAGGGTGTTATTTTCTAATTGCTACAAATACCATAAAGAGGAATGCTGAAGTATTTACAGAGATGTAAATGTTCCTTACAGGAGGAATGTATAGAAACAGGTAGGAAGAAGGCATCGACATCATGTCCCAGAAAACTTATTTTGTACTTATTCTTGGGACCATAAAATTCAGTGTTGCTGCCACTATTGAGGAGTGCTGGATGTACAGTAGTCTTGAGTAAACCACATGGGCATGGCCTCCTGGAAGAGATCCTAATACACACTGTCCCAGTTACAGCTGTCCGTGGCATGTAAGAGCAATATTAGATATCGAGAGTTTCTGGTTCCTATTCTTGGTCTGGACTAAGCTCATTGTCTATTGGCCAGAACACTGAGCAAGGCTAGCCTAGCTTAGGGTTTTTATTTTTATTCTCAAGTGTTACAAATGGAAATAGGGAAGCTGGCTTTATTTCTAGGAGTATGTGGTTTGTGCAATTTCTGCATTTTTGCTTTGGAGTTGAAAGAATATGCTAGTTGCCTGCCATTTATGATAAAGGTCATAGTGACTAATATTTACCTGACGAAAATATTCTAATTTTTTTTCCGAACATGAGAAATAAAAACGTAATAGGATACATAAAAGCATAATTGGACAAGCTTTAGTGGTTTTCAACTAAAAGAGGGTAGGTTTAGATTGAACATAAGGAAGAAATCTTTTACGATGAGGGTGGTAAAGCACTGGCGCAGGTTGTCCAGAGACAGGGTGGATTCCTCATCCCTGAAAACATTTAAGGTCATGTCAAGCAACCTGATCTGGTTGAAGATGTCCCTACTCATTGCAGGGAGGTTGGACTAGAGGAGCTTTAAAGGTCCCTTACAACCCAAAGCATTCTATAATAGCAAACCCCTTAACATCTCATAAATAGCTTAAAGATTCTGAAATCCAAAAACTGATTTGTGGAAGCTATTGGACAGCTGGGGGTATGTGTTCTTTGTCTGCTCTTTCCAGAATCAAAACGTGATCCTAAAATACGTGTATAACCAACTGGTTTTAAATTTGAAAAAACCACTTCCTTATTCCCAGACAGAGCAAGGGTTGTCATTCCATCCTTCTCTGTTCTCCTTAACAAGACTGGATATGCAGCTGCTCTATTCAAATGCTTGCTTTAGTCTCCCCTGCAATCTCCTCCTTCACTCTCCCTCATCCCCCTTTTCTCTTCATTTTCTTTCCACTTTTTGTTCTTTATGCTTCCTTCTTTGCATTGGCAATTTCCACTATAAATCTCAGATTGCCTCTTGCATTTTTTTTCATTTTTAAACTGTCGCTTCCTATGTCATCCCTTAATAGATCCTTCTTTGTTTCTTCCTTCTGTTTCTCTGATGTTCACTGCGCTCTGCCTCACTCTGTCATCTCTTACCTGCACCTGGTAGTAAGTAGCTACATTTGAGCCGAGGGAGAGCTCTCCTGGGAGCAGGCTCGGTCTGGCCAGTGTAAAGTGAGGGAAAGTGGCTGCTCTTCCTGGAGGTTTGCCAGAGCTCAGCTCCCGGACACTGACTGGAGGTAGCAGCCATTTTGAATTAAGTAAAAATGCACATTTGAAGGCAAGTACAGAACTTAATGAAAATCACCAAAAGCAATATAAGCGATTTAGGGCTTAAAATTGAGCCCTAAAATTGGCTAGCAGATTTACTGCAAAATATCAACTTTTAAAACACTAAATGGTTTGATAACAAATTTATACAGATGTAAGCTTAATAAAGAAGTTGACAAGCAATTACTGAAAGAATTACATGGAGGTAGATTAAATATACATATATGACTGTTTCAGTGAGGCCTGAAAGAGGAAAAGAGGACAAATAATGAAGGAGCTGTAGAAATAATGAAGGAACTGTACCTCAATACAGTTCTTCTGACCTGACCATATTAAAACTGTAGAAATTATTCGCTGTTTTCAACAAAGCTAAGTAACCCGGCAATATAGGAATATTCTATTTTGGCAAATCTAAATGTTAACTGCTATGATAGTAGTATGTAAAATTAAATTACAAGATCAGTTAGGCATTTTTCATCTACTCGGTTCCATTTTTTAAAAGATAAGTAGCCCTCAATTAGGCTAAGATGAAACTAATTAAGCTGAAAAACATGTTTCTACAGTAAAACTTGGGTTTTTTTTCAGTAGCATAACACTTCATTTTAACCTTCAAGCTAGTTGGAATAGTCACTTTCTGTCAAAAAGACTAGCATGGTTTGTTAGTCATATGAGGCTTAAAGAGGCTTAAATTGCTTCGTAATGAATTTCTTAAAATAAAAGTACACTTTATACATTGTTAATTGAATTAACTTGGCTTATTTGGTCCTTTCTTACGTTTGTTTCTTTGGAACTGGGCCAGGTCAAGTAATTCAGATACCAGATTGAATTAAGCTCTGGTGTTCTGATTCAGCTATCGTTACTGTCTTTTAACTTCCAGTTATGAGAGAGTTGGTTGCTAGAAACAAAAAAAAAAAAAAAATTTTTCTGCTAGTGGCTAGTTGATCAAAAACTGCCTTTTCATCTTGATTTTCTTTGGTTCTGGAGTGCTTTTCCTTATCCTCATGACTGATCTACCAAGTGAAACTGTCTCCTGGAAGGAACTGACAGAAACAGTGCGGTCCCTTGCATGCGAATCCTCAAATCATGTGAAAAGCAATAACCCACAAGTAAATAGGGACATAAAGGAGGAGCATAGAATGCCTAGAGCCAGCCCTGTGATAGATGGGATAGTTCATAAAATTAAGTATTTTCAGTTGCTGTAAGAAAGCAGTTTTGCTGCCTTTAATGTTCCAGAGTAGCACAAACAGGTTAGAGCAAGTGTTGAGAAACTCTTAATTACAGCGTTGATTTAGGGCAGGCAGACCATAGAGTCCAACATAAACAGAATGCAGAAAGGAGAGACATAAGTGTTAGAACAACTCACTTTCAACTGCCCTAATTTATCTTCCTCAGCTTTAGTCATCTCTCTTTCACGCACAAAGCTATGCATATTTCATCCTTGGAAAATCAGCCTGCACTTTTATTAAACACTGTTGTTTTCACACTTCTGATTTCAACTGTGTATTTCCATATGAGCATTACTATTTGGTCTGAATAATTAGTATTGTGAATTACCCAGAATAAATATGCAGAATAATTCATGGGCTAGTGCAAAACAGAACACCAGGTGCCAGTGAATGAAATTCTGAAAACTTCACCTGACCTACATTAACGATCACATTATTAATATCTTATGAGAGGAACTCCTGTCAGGAACTCCTGTATATTGATGTGGAGGCTGGAGAGATGTAGGTGGTGGGTATTGAAGGGGAGGGAGGTGAAGTGTGGCACCACAGTGTACAGAATAGATGGAATGTTAAACAGTAACATTCACACCTTGATTTTTTTCTGAACAGCTTATTTTTTTTTGGTAGAACTTTCAGTGTAATAACAACTCAGTAATGAAAAAGTTGTAACTTGAAAATTGGAAACTATTCAGATAGTACAACTTTTCACCTGTGTGCTGATTTTGATTTGTTTTTAAATTTTCATACTTGACCTATTTGTGTTTGAGCTTCAGAATATATTTAGAAATTATATTATGACACGTGATTATTTCATATATTCTTCAGCTACGCAAAGTGACACCATTTCCTTTGTAATAGCTGTAAATTTTATAGCTGGTATGAGCTTATAATTAATTTCTTATGCTAGGAGTTTGTAAGGGAAGTTTGGAAATACTGTAACTATTTCTTTGTCGAGCAGTTGTTCTCAATAGGTGGCTATTTGATCCGGGCTTCTAAATCGAACTGTTTGAAAGCTCATCTTTAGTTAGTCACTTTCAGCTCCGTCTGACAGATATTTTCTCAGAGCTGATGATTCAGATTGCAGCAGTTTTCCCTGGGAAGAGGGAGTGTGCACACATGTTTTTTTTCCTCTCGAGCTCTCCTCCTTTCAGGAAGCAGCAGTGAAATGCTATCTATGGGTAAGACTCCAAACCCCATGATTCCTTGGGAGAGCATGCGCTGAAAGCTTCCAGTTGTCAAAGTGCTCTTGCCAGACTGGTCGACTATTTGTCATATACCAAACCTGAAAGAAGAAAATAAATATACTGTCCTTTTGTTGATCTTTAAATACAGAAAATCCAAAGGTAACTGTTCCTTAAACATTTCTGTGTTGGCTGCGTGGGTTTCTGCATGCAAATGGAGCTGGTATTGCTATGGGGGTATAGATTTCCTGTACTGGATTGTAAATTTGTACAAATACACCAGCAAATAGTCAAGAGTACTGCATACTAGCCCAACATTAGACATTGGCTGGCCTGTCTTTCAAAGTCATTTATTAACCAGTATTTTTTCATTTGGACTGGCTTCATTCATTAAAGGGAAGGTCTTGACCTTGACAAGAGGGTTGAACTGTGCAGTGATTTTTGCCTTTAAGAAGCAAGATGGAAGGGAATGTGAATCACACTCCTTAGGATAAAGTTCAAAACCAGCTAGCCTAAGTCAAGGTACATATTTGAAGCAACTGCTGTGCTAGCCACTATAGATAACCTGGTGACTAACTAATTTAAATATAACTTTATTGACGACAGAATTTTAACATTTCAGCTGCTATGTTTTTTTCTCTAAATGTATTTTTATACTGATAGCTCAGAACCAGGGGAGAGGGATACACATGATCCTTTTCCCCCTCTGATGTG
The DNA here is from genome assembly GCA_013398855.1 of Mohoua ochrocephala. Classification (NCBI taxonomy): domain Eukaryota; kingdom Metazoa; phylum Chordata; class Aves; order Passeriformes; family Acanthizidae; genus Mohoua; species Mohoua ochrocephala. The sequence continues at coordinate 823,339 of VZTA01002948.1, forward strand.
GAGTCATCAGTAGTTTTATGTAGCCTTAGGAGTAATAGTGATGTGGGTAGAAGTGAAGCTAATGGAAAGTTACACAGACAGAGCTTGGTATATTGTGGTTTACTGCAGTATTGCTTTCAAATGCCTTGCAAGGTTTTCTGCACTCCCAGCAGCAGCAGCAGCAGCAGCAGCACTGCCTGGAACAGATGCAATGGTTTACTCCGTCCTTAGGAGCTTAGTGCTGTCTCACAGCATGGTCTGCTCAGGGAGCCTTGCTGCTCGCTTTACGTGTTGAACTGGTAAATAAGGGAGAGCATAAGCAGTGACTTACTTGATAGCAGAAACCTCTCCTCGCATTCATTTTAACTAAAATGTGTGTGTGTGCCTCAGAAGATATTTAAAAGAAAGAACAAAAAATGTAGGATAAACCTGGACCGTCTGATGTCAGAAAGGACAGTGTAGACAGTTTCACACTTTGCCACCTTTCTTAAACAGTTAATTGATTGGCTTTACATTGTTACATTACAAAAACAATCCTAAAAAAATACAGTCTTAGGCATGTAAGTGTCATATGATTAACTCAATAGAAATGCAGCTAGGTATTCAGCGATGGCCATCTTTGACATAGTTAATTAATGTAAGTGATTTGGGGCTCATTTAAAATACTTTTGAGATTTAGAATGATCTCTTCAATTGACTAAAAGCCTGCAAAATGTGGAGGTTCCTGTTGTGATTTCATACAATTGCTGTTCATTGACGTCTGTATTGTATTAGTACTATTGGGTCTCACAATAATAATAAAATTATATGATCTGCCTTGTTTCATATGAAGCACCTTTTCTAGCAGATATAAGCCTCAACCATTCTATATGCATTTCCTTTCTAAAGTTTAAACTTATGTATTGATTTAGCAAATAATTTGCATCACTAGTCTTTGTCTCGTGCATATAAAGATGGTTTTTAACGTGCAGCATGTCTATATTGTAAGTATTTCGATTTTCCCCGGTTTTCTATTTAATTTGAAAGCATCAGAGAGATCATAGTCTATTAATACTTCCCCCGTCTGCTGATTTTGACCTTATGTTTTTGTAATGAACAAATTGCCGGTGATTTCATGTGTATGTGTATAAATAGAGCGGGTATGTATATAAATAGAGCGAGTAGATAGCTGTACCTTCAAGTAAAGGACCGCTTTGATGTAAAATAGCATTTTACGCGGAGAGATCGTAAGGTCACCGAAGGCAAATCTAACACCCATCGGTGGCTTTGTACACGGAGTGTCTCCGCCCCCCCGGCCCCCCTTCCCGGCTGTGCCATCGCCTGCGCTGCCCGGAGCCGGCGCGAGCTGGGCGCAGGGACGGGCAGGAAGCGATTGTGCAGCGAGGAGCCGCTCCCGTATCAGTGCGAGCGTCCGTGTGCGCTTTCTCCCTGATAAACCTCAGTCGCTGGAAGCTTGCTCGTTAATTAAGGAAAATCGGTACCCGGCTCCTTTAAAGGTCCCCTAATAGAAAAGGGGGTGGAGAAGAGCGAAGACTGGTGTCTTTTTAACCTTGCTGAAGGACGCAGCAGTATTTATTGACGTATGCAAATAACCAGGGGGAGGAGGTGGAGGAGGAGGGTGCTTGGAAAAACAGGAACCAGAATCAGTTTCTCATTGCAGGGTGAGAGCTCTGAGTTCCGGTGTAAGAGAAAAGAGACGTGGCGAAATTGCTGTATATCTCTGCCCTATAAGCACATCTCTCATTTAGACTGAAGGGAAACAAGGCATCAAAAAGGGTGAAGCATCTTAAAAAATATTTTAAAGGCAATCTAGCACGATCAAAGGTTACATATTCCTAAATGGGGGAGGGGGAAGATTACGGGTTTGCCTTGCAATATGCTGTAGCATAGTACTAGCAATAGGACGAGATTTTTGGCTGGCAAACGATTGAAACAGACTGGTTTGTGGTATGAATGACAATGTTAATAATCTGTCTTTGTGGTTTTTTCCCCTACTGTTTCAGCTGCGCAAACCATGCAGGATGATTTACTGATGGACAAAAGCAAAGCCCAGCCCCAGCAGCAGCGGCAGCAGCAGCAGCAGCAAGATCCAAACTCAGCAGAAGCCCCCTCTACACCCATCTCGTCGGAGACACCCAAACCAGAAGACAACAGTTCAGTGACTAGTATCGGCACATCGGCTCCTTCCCAAAATAGCAAGGAGAAGATGCAGATGGAGTCTCCCATTTTGCCTGGCTTGAGCTTTCACCAGCCTCAACAAGAACCTGCAGCCGGCACCTCCTTGTCTCCCTCGTTTGGCAGCACCTGGTCTACGGGGACCACAAACACGGTGGATGATAGCTTTTTCCAAGGGATTACTCCAGTCAATGGGACAATGCTTTTCCAGAATTTTCCACACCATGTCAACCCTGTATTTGGTGGCACTTTCTCACCTCAGATTGGCCTAGCTCAGACTCAACACCACCAACATCAGCAGCAGCAGCAGCAAGCTCAGCAGCAGCAGCAGCAGCGGAGGTCACCTGTAAGTCCTAATCAGGCACCTTTCGCCCAGAGAAATGCTGCTTACAGCCATCAGCCCATCATGACCAGCAAACCGTCTTCCTCCTCTGCCTCCTCTTCTTCCTCCTCCAGCTGGAATAACCATCAAAACGCGGCTTGGAGTACACCTTCCAACCCTTGGGGTGGGCTGCAGGCTGGTAGGGACCCTCGAAGGGCAGTTGGAGTGGGGGTTGGCGTGGGAGTGGGAGTCGGCGTACCCTCCCCCCTCAATCCCATTTCACCCCTTAAAAAACCCTTCTCCAGCAATGTCATTGCCCCTCCGAAGTTCCCACGGGCTGCACCCTTAACCCCCAAATCCTGGATGGAAGACAACGCGTTCAGGACGGACAATGGCAACAATCTGTTGCCTTTTCAGGTAAATGACTACATGCACCTTCTGCATGGTGACAGCTATTGCAAATTTGTATTTTTTGTAGAGCTGTGCTTCTTGTTACTGTTCTCTCTGAGTGGCATCTCCATAACTCATATTTGCATCAAATAGTCACCTTATGTGAAAAGAAGTGGGGTTGAACCTAGGGAGTGCGTACACAAAGATTTCCAATTCTAGCTTAAGGTTTAAAATCCTATTTGTCTTGTAACTTATTGTTAAGTGTGGCATATGGGGGTTTTTTTTGTTGTTGTTTTTTGCCCTTTTTTTAGCATCTGAAAGGTAGTAGCCTTCATGAAAAACAGGTTCGGCAGACTACGTTCCCTTGGTGCTGTGTTAGAATTTTTTTTCATATTCTCCCATATGTGAGGAATCTGAGATGTTGAAATTGCTGGCTTCAGTTTTCTAACTAGGCTGTTAATTTTAACCAAAGATGCTTCTTGACCTGAAATTCAGTTAATTATTTTATCACCATTGCAATAACTAATTGTCCTTATGTTGTGGTGGTGGGATTTAACGGGGAGTCTGTTCGCACAAGGTGTCCATATGAAAAGCTGTGTACATCTAATACGTACACCCTGCTGTTATATTCACAGTGGACGTTTTGAATACATCTCGAAGCAGCGTGGGTGTGTATGGAAAGAGTGGCGTATCTGTCCTTTCCAGTAAGGAAATGCCTAATACAATTGACATGATTTAGAAATGACAGGGAGGTATTGTATAAAATAAACCGTTTTATGCTGTTCAGAATATTTGCAGAGAAAAGAGACAATAGGACACGACCTTCAGAGCCATATTGCAATGGAGTCTATTTACTAGCTACATAGCTCTGAAATATTTAAAGCTGCAGTGCCCTTCACTGTTTTTTTTAATCTATGACGACAAAGCAGATCAATTGCAGCTGAAACTGGGCCAAGTGGAAGATTTGCAATTTTAATGCAGAATGAAACCTGTCATGGTGTGAAATCCATTTTAAGTTGAAAAAAAGCAGAGCTTGCACTTGCAGTTATATCTATACTAGGTGAAGTGAATCTCAGACTTTTTCTAGGTTAGCTGTTTTGGTGTCAGACAAGTCAAAATTTTCTGCTTTGAAATACAGTTAAATCATTCATACATGCTTGCTCTTTAGGTAGTTGTTTTCTCAGGAAAGTATGATCTCTCAAACATTTTTAACTTAAGAGTTTGGTAAGAATAGCATTTAGATTGACGCTTAGTTTTAGAAACACAGTAAAATAATCAAACAAATACACCCCCACCCCCATTATTTTAGGAGACTGTTGAAGTAAAATATGTGCACTTTCCAGTCCCATTCAAAGAGGACATCTTATAGTCAGCCCTGAAATTTCATTTTGCTGCTTCATTCTGTTTAAAGGGAGAGTTGCAATTTTTTTATTGGCTGCCCTAAATGAAGGTGGAGTGGCTTCTGGTGAGCTGCTGGTTAATGTCTCTGAAGCACTGAAGGCTGGAGGAAGATTACACTTTAGACACAATATGCCTGCTGTAAATACTATGTTGCACAGAGCACAGCACCACAAAAGCTAATAGCTCCCAGTCATTTTTTAGGAGTGGGAAATGTGTTTCAATTTACAAGTATTCTTAATTGTCTACATGTAAGGCATTACAAATTTTGGTATATTTGAATTAGTAGTGAAAACAACAGTAAATGGTCTTATTTCTGTGGTTTGGTTAGTGAGATACATCTTTAGTGAATACAGAACTTTATTATTGTGACTCTAAATTGGCACAAATTAAACTGGCAGATATTTACTCATCACTAGGAAAAAAAGTAGCTCACTGCTTTTAAAGAAGAGTACTTTTGATTTTGAAATTAGGCTTTCGAAAAGCTAAATTATTAGCCAGTATGTAAATTTGGAAACTTGTTTTCTTCTCTGTGAATTTAACCTGTTATTTTCACGTTCAACTGAAAGCAAATGCTTAGGCTATTCTCAGCACCAGCTGGTATAACAGTCTGATTTCAGAGACACGGAAAACTTGTATTTTTTTTTTCCTATTAGGCTCCTTCTTTTTTTTTTTTTTTTTTATACAAGCTGCTGAATTTTGCTTATTAAAAATTGTAATCTGGGTTAATGTTGATTGCTGCTATACTTAACGAAATGCCAAAGACATCTTGAAACCATACTATTGGTAGGAGGCAACTGTTTAGTTACACTGATAAAAATGAAATTCAAATTAGTCTAAGAGTTTAATATTTGCTGCCAAGGTTCTGGTTGTCTTTTTTCTTCTTCCCCCCACCCCGAAATTGGGCAATATGTTGACACAGTAAGTTCTGCTTGTCAGCACTATCAAGTAGTTCTGGCAGGTTTATCCGTGTACATCTGCCACCCTCCATATCTGCGTGGTTTTGAGCTACTTTAGAAATACCTTCCAGTAAACTTTCTAGCAACCCACTTACGCACATTAGCAAGTTCTTTGTGTTAACCTGTTATTTTATGTTAAGATTATGAGGCTTTCTAAGAAAAAAAGAAAACTATTAGCATGTTCACTGTTTGAAATAACATCAGGGAGAGCTGTTTTGTAATTCAGGTCTTTGCAGTGATCACAGATTTTAATCAGAGAAGATCTGTAACCGAGATTTGTATTCTGAGTCTATAATACTTGAAGACAGTTGATACTCAGCTATTGATATATCTTGTTCTAGGAAAAATGTTCAATTTGAAAATGTTTCTCTTAAGAACGTGTCTATAAAGCAATATGCTAGGTATTTTCATCCCTTAATTTGAGCAATACTTTAGTGCATCTTGTATGTCAAAACCAAGTGGTGTCCGTCCCAAGGAGTCGTGCTGCAGAACATAGCAGAAGATTTAAAATACCACTTGGTAGGAATTCTACTGGTGTTTGCCTTGTGATTGGTGTTGAGAAGCGACTAAAAATGCTTTGAAGGAGACTACACTCATATACTTACTGGGGAAAATTGATTGCAATGTAAAAAAAAAAAAGGAGATACAAAGCTGATAGTTGAAAGGAAAAAGAGAAGAAGTGATTAGTCTGGAATGAAATGTAATGTAGCAAGTAAGAGTTGGAGACGAGATCATGGGAACAGATGTGGAACTAGGCCAGATAGGAAATACAAAAACATGGCCAGTTTGTTCTTCTGAATGTTCTTTGGCTTCTGAGTGGTTCAGGTGAAGGGTCTCTGACTGTCATGGGGCAAGCAGTCGTGTTGTGCTATTATGTTAGGTGATCCTCAGCTCTGGCGTTGGAGGCTGACATTAACTGATTGTCCCTGGGACACCATTCTCCCAGCAGTGGCTCAGTTCCATTTTCCAGCAGAGTCATGGGGCTTGTAGAGAGCTATTGTTGTCTCCTGCTTCTGAGCTGCTCCCACTATTCTCTTTCCCTTCACTTCTCTCAGGTAAATAGTGTATTTCTTTTGGCTTTTGGCCATGTGAAGATATTGGGACACAGCTTGTGGGTTAGGAGGATTGATAAGTGCCTGAAATAGACCCTTGGAGGCAAGGATAAGAAATTCTCTTTGCAGGGAAGATAGAGAAGGAATTAAATGTTTGCAGACCAGTATTCTAATTAAGTGTGTCTACCTTGTGGATTTTTAATTATAGCAACACTGTAACAATTTTCCAGAAACTGTGCTGAGTTTTGATGTTTTCCAAGTAATGTTCTTCAGAAACAAAAAATGCATTGCAATTTGTGCTCTGAAGATTCTGGCATGCATCAAATCATTCTTGGCAGCTTTACTGATAAATATTTTTATAAAAGAAATAAATAAGGTGGTGTTTATTGTGTATAAAGATAGTTTTGACGTGCTGTCTTTTGCAGGGAGACTGAGAAAGAATTTGGGTTTTTTTTTAGGGAAGTGTTTTGGTGTGGTGTTTTTTTCCTCATTGTTTTCAATGGAATTAGTCTGGACCAGATAAAATTATAAGCTAAATATAGAAATTTTATAAGACTTCAATATTTCATACTTCAACAAAATGCCAATTCTAACATGCAGTGAGTTTGTGTTTAAATGTAAGTGTGTATATATGTATAAATACGGAGTTCAAGTATTGGAACATTCACTAGTGTAACAAATAAAGTTTTGTATTTATGAGCAAAGGAGTTTTACTGGCTAGTACACTCTGGTGACTAATTTTAAAAACTTTTTTTAAATCTAGAGGGTTTTTTTCAGTCAGAAACAGTTGTATGCAGCAAGTCTATTTAAAGATTAATTTTTAAAACACTGTATTTCTTTAGTCTAAATTTGGCATTCTGGGCTCTAGCTTCTTGACAGTTTAATAGGTAACCACACTTAGTAGTGTTACTGTTACCTTAAAAACTGTTTCTTAGCACGTAGTCCAAGCTTAATTTTTCTTGCGTGCTGATGCACAAGTACTGGCAGCCTGCAACTTTATGGACAGAAAAAAAAAAAAGGAAAGTACCTAGGTCTGCTTTTTTTCCCCCCCACATTTGTTACATGCTTCTGTTGGTACTATTAACTAGCAACATTTGTAGCTGGATTCTGAATACTAAAATGTGGGAGCATATATTGTGGTGTCTCAGTAGTCTTCCAGTGTAACAGATACAAGTAACACATGACGTTCTAGCTTATTAGTTGTGAAGTATTTTACAATTTTTTGTTAGATTTTAAATTTGATTGAATTCTAAATGTCTGCATGTTCAAATTAACTAAAACGTAGTAACAGTACAGGAAAAAAAGCACATGGCTGTTTCATATTCAAAGTATGATGATTGAACACTAATTGCTTATTGATTAGAGTTTTGATTTTAAGTAACCAATCATAGTTAAGCTGTCAGAGTTAGTGAAGGCAGAGCAAAGGTCTGAGTTCAGTAGGCAGCTGATAATCTGATCAACTCCTTACATAGACAAGACTTCCTTAAAAACATTAAAGGTGTTAATATCAAACAATAAATCAATAATTCCATCTTAAAGATTTGATAAAGGATTTGTCTGTCTTTGGGAGGAACGGTAGAAAGGAAGGTGAAGGGCATGGCAGTTCATTTTGCTGTTTCCCTTCTTGGATCATCTCTCCCAGTTTTCATCTTTTTGCCTAGACTGCTTTTGTGAATGGAGTGTAAGACGAAGAGAGACCTGGAAAAGTAGTGTTTTCAGGTTCCAGTGGTTTTCAAGGAAAAGAAAGAGTTTGCTGAGTGAATGATGAATATTTCCATTTGTTAGCAGTTGGTAAAATAGCTCTCCTTTCATTAAGGTCACTCATGAGTAATTCCTAGCAGACTTATACTAAGGGGAAGCTAAAATATAGCACTGTTTAGTTTAAAGTTTGAAAGCGATCTTAAACAGTACACATCTGAATTTTGCTTCTATTCTAGACTTTACAATTTTTAGGCTATTGTGATATTTTATACATTCTGTACCTAAATTTAGGGTACCATTGCCATGTTTTGTTTCATTATCTTTTTAACTTAATTTTTCCATGTTTCACAAAAGCATTGCTTTTAAGCAGTTGTTAGAATGCTGCACATACTGATACTAAGCAGTTGTCTCAGTGGTTAGAAGAATGTAATTAGCATTAGAATTGAAGTAGATCTTCATTTGTGTAATCTTTTTATTATTACACGTAAATTTTAGAATTTTAAAAATGCAAGTTGTGAAAGGTCACAGAAACTTTGCTTGTGTTTGTTCAGACTTGGTCAACATTTTCATTTTCATAAGTTTCAGTTATATGATTCTGTCTTTTCCTACAAGCTACAAGTAGCATTTGTAAATCACAATTAATCGATGCCTTCCTTTTCCTCCTTGTTGTGGACAAGTGGCTTTGTTCCTTTATTGTATGTTTCTCAACCTCATTCCAGAGATAAAGTTGTCAATTTTTCTAAGATCTTATAGGAGAGAAGCACTGTGCCAGTCAGGATAGATAGAGATCTGCTTTGTCACAACAGTGTTAGAAGGGTGATGTGAACTCCATTCTACACAGGTAAATAAGAGGTACAGAGTTCGGGAAATTAATTTTCTTCTCAATGTTCTATCTGAGAAAACTAAAAATTTGTAGTTTTTTTCTGAAATATTTAGAACATAGGTCTTTGAAAATAGAACATCCACTGCAGTCTCTTAAGTTTGCTGTTTGTGTGAATCTCAAATTAGGCATGAAAAAGTGAGGAAAACAAATTGTTTCCTGTGAAAACTTTTAGTTCACGTTACATACCAATTACTCAGAATTAAGAACTTTTCATCAGGGAGAGAAAAGAAGCAAAATATTTAATTTCTTTAACTGATTCCCATTTTTCCTTCAACTGTGTATGTCGTTCTCTGTACATCTTCCAGATTCTGGTGAAGTCTTACTCCTGCTCTTCCTAATTCTTTTTTTTCTGGATGGCTTTGCAAAATTTGCAAGAATTTGCAACAGTTTTCTTTTAAATTCCTAGACTCTAAATAGACACTTAAGCAAAACCACAGATTCTGTTGCATGTTAGGATGATAAACTTCACATGATTCATCACCCAAGTGAAGAGGCTTTTGATCAAATCTACAGTTCTTTGTTCTTGGTTTAACAAAGTTAATGAAAGTTATGTGTACAGAGCACCAACTGTCGATGGGTTTCAGTGGGCATGGCCCCTTTTCTTTGTTTTATCCACCCTTGAACCGTTCAACTGCTTTCAAACATCCCTTCTATTTCTTCCTGTTCCTGATTTTTGATCTTTTTTTTTTTTCAATGAGGCTTCTCGTTTGAGTTGGCCTCCCCTATTCCACCTTCTGTGTCAAAGCTTCAGGTCACAGAGGAAGGCCCAATAAATCCCTGTAGTCATAAGGTGAATCGTGTTCACTTAGTCCTGTGCAAAATTAATAGCATGAAGGGTTTTAAGTAGGTTTAAACAAATTCAGGGAGAATGGAATTTCCAGAAATACTGGCTAGAAGTTCTAAATTCTAGAAATTTAGACATTTTAACCAAGTGATAACTTAGTGTGAACATGCAGAACTGATTTTCTTTCCCCGTGCCCAAACTGAGCTTCCAGAATGTGTGACTTGGGGTGGATTTTCACACAAGTTGACGAAAAAACACTTCTGACATAAATGAGAAAAGCATTATGGCTTTATCATGGACATTTTAGGTATGATTTTGTTTTATGTCATAATCATAAGTGGATGTTCTGGTAAAATTCATCTTTCCTACATAGAAGAATTATTGTGAAGGTGCTCATCTTAAAAAGATTCATCCTGAAAAGTTATTTTTGGCAACACTGTAGGCAACTTAAAGCTGATCTTTTAATGAGAAACGTCAGACAACAAAGAAATTCACCCACCAAAGCTCTCTGGGTTTTATTCTCTGAGTGGTAAAGGCTCTTTTTTTGCAGGTAAGACTCATTTCCTACAGAAAGTCTTTGGAATTGTACCTTTTTATGGAAATTGCTGAAATAAAACAGAGCAAACATTTTGTTTTAAAACACTTGAATGGTTAAATATTGTTCTGGATTAAATGAGAATTCCTAATTCCTTGTTGAAAGTTGCTGCTTCGTTCTGCTGAAGTATCTTGCTTTGTGAAAGAGATGTGTTAAAAGCATTAATGAATTAACATGGAGGTAGCTAGTGTTACACCCATTTGCTACGTGACCTTTACATTTGTAAAGGGTTACCAAATTACTAATGTATTAACTGATTGTTAGCATGTTAACAGATGGCTTATAACCAAATCTAATATGATCTATTGATGTCCTTAGTAAGCATTAAGGTGTGTAATAACCAAGTGTGTAAAATGTTTGTAGCACACTTTGTAATTTTTTGAAAATTGAGTTTGAAATTTTTTTAAACCACTTATAAAGATACCTTTTAGTTTTAAATCATGATGCCCACAACAGTTTGACCTAATTATTTCACCTCGCTAAATAATTCTCTTGCTCATGTATTCTCTCCAGGATCATATTGTTTCTTCCTGTGACAATTGAAAAAAAAAATTGAGAACAGAGAGACCTCTCAGAGTAACTGAAAGGGTTTTTCTTAAAACTCACAAAGCCTGAAGTAGCAGCTGACTGTGCAGCAGGAAGACTAAGACAGAACAAGAGAGTAGAGGAAACAAAAGTCAGGAACAAGAAAAAGTAGGACTTTTATAGTACAGAATGAAAGGGAAGCTGTGGCATTTTCAAATGTGGCAATCCAACGTGACAATATACCCATTCACTTTCTGTGGATGAGAATTTCTTCAAGTAAAATCTTGCAAAGTTTGGGCCAGATTCAACTTGTAGTGGTAAGGGTCCTCAGGTGGGTGGCTCCTGCTACTTTTGGCTGCTAATAAGCAAAGCTGTACCTGTGACTTTGAGTAAAAAAATCAGCCGTAATTGTCAGCAGATTTTACAAGTGATGTTTTGATGCGGGTTTCTGCAGACAGTTTTACCTCCCTCGTCTGAACAGGAACACACTCTTCTGACTTGGTTTTACGAAGTAGTAGATTACTTATGTAACAGTTTTTTCTTGCTAGGCAAGGGAGAAGTACCTGATGTTGTGTATGTCATTCAAAGCTAATTGAAAAATGACTGTAGTAAATGTTACAGGTTTTTTGAAAGGCTTCACTTTGTATAGACACTGGAAAGTTTTCATGCTATTTCGCTTGCACAGTAGCCTTGTTTGAATAGAAACTTGAACTGGTGAATGTCTCAAAATATAGCTCAGTCCTTGGCCTCACTAGACATGTAGAACAAGGGGAGTTAATTTAAAAGAACAAATACAGTGAAAATAGCTTTTTTTTATGAATACAGGCATGCATAGATGCAAAAGGCAACCATACGAGATGCATAGTTTTTCATACAACCTACAATTTTGTTTACCTTTTCACACACAGCATTTATAATTGTCCAGAAATCGACTAAAAAAATCTTGTATTTCTCCTTTCTGTGTTATTCTTTCTGGTTGATGAGGTTCCAGTTTATAGTGAAGATTGGCACCCTGAGCTCATGACCTTGTAGTTAGTGCTATTAAATACTGCTTCGCTGCAGTTTTTCAGTTCTTTTTGTATGATGAGCTTATCTCCTCTGGGTTGATGATATCTTGTAAATATTATTATTGTTTCTACTTTAATAACCGACATTACTCATTTCAAGTATCTCAAGTGATCTCAACAAAACTGGTCTCAAGATTTGCCCTTAAGAAACTGCACTATTCACTTTTCTTTAGCAGATTCTCTTGAGCACTAGCAGTTCTTTCCCATTTTGCCATTCTCTTTCTTACCTCAATTGCACTGGTTACTTTTTTTGTCCCCAGATACGTGGTTACTTTGCCTGTAGCACCATGTGAAACGCTCTGTGGAAGTCCTTATTAGATCAGCATATCCTAATATTTCAAGAACCAGGAATCATCTTTTCCAGGGCATTGCGTCAGTAATGCCTAATGCTACATTATTTCTGCACCGTATTTCATAAGAGAAGAAATCCTTGAATTTCAGTCATAAAAACTGGAAACAGTATTTGTCATCTATAGTTTCATACCCTGCTTCAGTTACTGCAGTTCTTTCATTTTTATTTTGCTGGTCACATACACACAGTACTGACACTGTTAATTGGACTAGCTTCAGTGGTTCCACTGCCTGCCTTACTGACTCTGGCTCCTTTTGATTACGATGTTGCCATGTACCTCATCTGTTATTGACTTGGATAGATGATATTGCTTTCTCTTACTATTTATCTGTCTTCTCTGTTTACTGTTGTTTACCTGATTTTCTTCTGTGAATGTGAAGACCAATTATATAGACTTCATTATTTTCTCCTGGCTTCTTGTGGTGTTTTTAAATTTTTTTATCAGTCTTGCTAGACTTTTTTCTAGACATTTGTTGTCCCAAGATATTCATGCTGACCTTCTTACAGTTTCCCTGAAAATACGTAAGTGGCTGAACATCCTGGTTCTTTCCTTGTAGCAACACTTTCTTAAGATGTCTGTCAGTTTTTATTACCTTGTGCAAAAAACGGGAGAATTCTGTTGCAAATCAGGCAGGCTTTTATCTCAAGACATTTTTCCTGTCTGGAGCAATCTTTACTAAATTTGCCATGTGCTAATCAGTTTAGCTCTTATGATGTAAAAGGAGAGTGCTTTTCTTGCTCCCATGAATATGGTTTTCAATTTCTGCATAAAGGTTTCCTTTTGGTTAATTGGCTGTTCACACTTGTACTTGTGTATCTTGTAAGTGATTTCTGAATTATTTTAATTAAATCCAAATGTGCAGCAGTAATTTGAATGTATAACACCTACCTGACAACACAACTGCTTATGGCCTCTTCTCATGTAAGAGGAAGAATTTTTAATTCTGGTTATTTTAAAGAATTTTAACATAAGTATTCAGGCACTTTCTACATGATACAGTTAGTTATTCTTTTCCTCATATCCTGTATGCCTTTAAGCCCCTTAGGCAGTAAAAGAGGGAAGTATGCCCAGTTTGATTCCGTTACTATTTTAATGTATTACCATATGAAGTAATATATTTAATAAATGAGTTCTGAATTTATTATTAAATTGAGGTTTTTTTCATACGGTGGATGATTCAATATTTGCCAATGGAAAAATTCCTTTGTTTATAAAATTTAATCTGAAATGGAATTGCTCACATATAATTGATCTGAAGAGTTGCTTCTAATTAAAACATCATTTTGGACTGGGCTTTTTCTTGCTCTGCTTCTGCCCTTCCTTCCTCTAAGCTTGATGTTACAAGTGGTCTTTGTCTTGCTGCTGTCTGCTGTTTCCTGCCTGTTCAGTTGCATATACGCAGCCTTTGGTGATTTTGGAGATGATCAAATACTTAACAGCAAATATTTTTAAATTAGGGTTTCTGACATAATGACACTCTAGGAAAAGGTTTGCCTGGTATCTCACTGGCTATACAGGAGTCTTCAACTCATATTTAGAAGTAGGTGCACAGCTTGAGAAAGCCTGTAGTTCTTTATCCCTTACAAGAAGGTGTCTGAGACAGCTTGGGATTCTATGATTGATTATGTCCTTGCTAAAGTCCCAGGATGGACAACATTTGCTGCCTAAGCATTCGCAATCCCGTTAGGAAGAAGGTGACAGAGTGGATTGCTGTGTGCCTCAATTTGTCATGCATGTTAATCACGCTGTAATGGTATAAAGTTAGGACTTGGGTAGTTCACATGAGTAATTGGTAATTAATTAGTAATTAAAAGTATATTGAAACTAATAGGTTAAACTTTTTCTAAATCCTGCTGGATGCAAAGTGACATCACACTGCAAAGGTCACCTCCTTGTCTTCTCTGGGAGCTGTTTTTCATTGCGAGTGTTTCTGGTCTGGTTCAGGCCTATGAGTAAAGATTGGCGAATGACTTCAGCTCCCCCCCAGCCCTCACGAACAGCGATCCCCACTATACCATTTCATGTTCTGAAATGGAACGTGACTGTCCTCTCTAAGGATAGTTCTCCAAACCTGTAGGTGAGGGTCTTGTCCTGTGTGAACAGATGAAACGTGGTACCTCTCTTTTGTTGAAATAGCTACTGGAGTTCCGACACCTGCAAGATTTTTGTCCGGAGGCTCTATTTCCTGAGCACAAGAGAAATGGATCAGGAGCGTGGCTTGAAATGTACCAGTTAGATGTTATTTTAGTCACATTTTTCTTAAAAGCACAATGATTTGGGGTGAGAGACAATATTTTATTTGTCATCAGGCTTAAATATTTCAGTGACACTTTTTTTTTTCCTCTTACCAATATATTCCTTGTCACTGATGATCAGTAACTGTAGACAAAACCACTGTTTCAGAGAAATCCTTGAGTCTCCTTTTCTTGGTGGCCATAGTAAATGAATCTACTGGGCAATGATGCTCAGACATCTGTTTGACAGTGATTACTTGTGTTCTTTTCTATCTCCCATTTTGTCTCATTATGCTACCATACCATGAGACAGACTGTAAATCTTTGAGACAATGGCTTCCTTATACAATATGTCTCTACTGTCTTTTACATTCTGTGGTCCAGCCTGCAAAGTTTGATTATTCAGATCCTTTCGCGCTGTAGCATCCCCAGTACTCTCTCCTCCCTTGCATCTCTGTAGTGCTTTCATTTTGTGATTTGAGGTTTGCACTTGTGCTGATTCGTCTGGCAAGGAGTTCTTAGGTCAATGTTAGTTTTTCCTTGCTATGGGACCCAGGCAACGTTCTGCTGAACAGAGTGGCAGAAGCCCAAAGGTAACTTATCAGTGCTGAACTCTTGCACAGCAGGCCAATGAACCAGTTAAATTATGTCATTTTAATAGCTCAAGGGTATAATGAATGGGCTTGTAAATTCTACTGCTGACGTCTTTTTTTTTCCACTTGCTTGTTTTTGTGAATTGATGGTCATCTTGGGTGTAACTATGTTAATCCTATATTTTACAAGTGTTAGAACTGTTTGTTACTGGTATCAGTAACTATAATAGAAACTGGATGCATCAGCTTTTTGAGATGCATTCAGCAGCAGGACTGATGAGCAGATTTTTATCTAAAGCATCACATTGAACAAAATATGACTAAACATAAATCCTGTCACTGAGTGCTCAGTCAGTTGTACTGTCTGCAGATCATTCCCTACACTAGTGTAATGGCTGTAAAAATAATGGATGTTTTGTTGATTCTTCTGATTTTATTTTTTGGTGGTGTTTTTGTTTGGGTTTTTTAAATACATTGTTTAATTGTTTTCATGGCAAAAGATGATGTTTGAAATATTAATTGTATTATATTATCATATTTCTGTTTGCCAAGATGGTAGCGAGGTAAAACATGGTGTTCCCCATTGGAGCATTTGACTCTTCGTGCTTTACTGTCCTTGAATGGAGAAATAACACTGGTGATCATGAAAATAGTATGCTTGGCATATTATAAAAATCTGTATTGGGAGAATAACTAAGTTATCACCTCTGTTTAGGAAAATGCAGGGTAAATTCAATTGCTTTCTTTCCCCCACTTTGCAAGCAAATATCAAATATTCAGGAACTTGACAGGATATTCTGTTTAGTGAGTATGATGCCAAGTTGTATAAAGACTGAACTTTCTTATATATATTTTGAACATATATTAAGGGTGTACAAAAAGGGAATCTCAACTGCATAGTTAAGGGACATTAGACCTGAATAATATAATTTTTATTGGTTTTTGTAATTCTGTATAATGCTGCTTGTATCTCTTCCTATTTCTGTGCTTTTTAGTTAATCTGAAAATAAAAATTCCAAACATTTCACTAAAAATTTTTAGAACTCAGAATTTATAAGGGGTTAAACTTTGGATACAACTTTACCTTTCTTTGTGGAAAAATTGCTTGAGTAGGTCAAGTTTTCAAGGCTTTTGGATTCAGTCCGAGTTCTTGCATGTTAACTATAAAAGTTTATATAACGCAGACAAGGTGACTAAATATTAACTAGAGTTTTGAAATGTTATTTTTCAAATTACATGGCAATGTTTCCATAATCTGTATACAGTTAGAGATTGTTTTATATTTGTATTAAACTTCCTTATTTTTCTTAGAAGCCTTCTAAATAAGCTTAAAAAAATTCACCTTTTGCCCAGTGAACTTCCGAACACCTATGAAAATAAAATGTGCTACAGTCAGTAATGTTGAGAAA
Organism: Mohoua ochrocephala; assembly: GCA_013398855.1. Lineage (NCBI taxonomy): Eukaryota > Metazoa > Chordata > Aves > Passeriformes > Acanthizidae > Mohoua > Mohoua ochrocephala. The sequence continues at coordinate 839,758 of VZTA01002948.1, forward strand.
AGACAAATGTATGAGAAGCTGATGTGTTCTCTGCACATTCCAAGAGCAACAATAACATAAGAAAGCATTCCCCAATTTGTTCCAGTAAAGGAACACAGTAAATCCAGCTTAGTTTACTACTACCCAAAATTAACTGGAAAGATAAAAAAGAAAGTGGAATTCAAATAAAATTCCACTAAGACGTGGTGTTAGTAGCTATGTGTCATTATGGGCATAGACAAATTTACCCTATTGTTCCATCCTACCTACATTTTATGCCTTCTTATTTGTTTTGGTTTATTTCATTTTTTTATTAAATCCAATATAAGGAAGAATTACTGCCATTTCTGGTTGTTCTAGTTCTGCGTGCATCTGGGTTGTCAGTCATGTTGTTATTGGCAGCGTTCCAGCACCAAGCTGCAAAGGAAGTAACACTTGCTATTTACAATTTTTTTATTCTTTTGTACAGTGATAATTTTACTTTACCATGTGACCATGTTCCTCAGATTTTCTATATTTTGAAAGATTTTTTTTTAACTTCACTGAGAATGCAAGTGGGATTGCATCCCAGCTGAAGCTGCGAGAAGCGAACGACTGCCCAGCGAGCATTTAGAGCATGCTGTATGTGATCATTCATGTGCACCATCATGGCATGTTGAGCATGTCCCAAGCTAAACTTTAGAATACTTTTTTTTTTGCAGTTGTTGGTTTTGCTATTTTGAATTGAGATACTGGAACAGGACAAACTTGTTTTCCTTGTGTTCTTAGTAATAACCTGTGCTGCAGGTGCTAGAACAGAGTGAGCGAGCCCTGTTTGAAACAGTGCTGGCATTTTACCCTGTATTTATTCAAAGCTGCGCTTCCATTGACTTCAGCTTTAGTTGGCAATGCTTAGCAATCCTGTCCAGCCAAATCCAGGTTTATGTCGGGCACAGAACAAAACACAGCAGTGACCCCTGTGAAGAAGTTTGTGTTGATAGGAAAGTTGTTTAAGCCATAAGAGTTTTAGCTGTTCCCTAGATCTCGTTCTTCTGATCAAAATACTACGTGTAATGTCGCAGGCTCTGATGGCTTCTGTGAGGCTCGCTGGAGTTGTGGTATTCTGGAAACAGCTAATATTTCAGTGAATCGAAGCCATCTTGTTGCTCAGCAGAGTTGGGTTGCGTTGTGCCACATGCTGGTGCAGAAAGCTGAAAAATCTAGGGCAGCATGAAAATGTAGAACACTGAAATAAATTACCGAAACTGAGATAGTGTTCAGAATATAGGAAGCTTGGAAGCTGAGTAGAAAGTCAGTGAACTGAAATCTGTAGACCCAGGGAAATGTATCTTTGGGAGGGTCTAGATACCTGAGGATTTGTTGCTTGCACAGTAACAAATATGCAGATGAGGGAGATCTCTCAACTCCATGTGTATTTTATGCTATAGGTGTAGATGACCATGCCAACCAGGATTTAACACATGCAACCATGTGTTTCGTGGTTAAGGATTCTGAGTATGGATGATAGCTAGGCTTGGGCAACATGTGTTAGATTGCTGACATGCATTCTCAGGGTAAAACCTGTCACTTTTTAACTGTACTTTAATAATTAATGGTCAAGTGTCTTTTCTGCCATAATCCTCTGCAGAGGCAAAAGAAAATGATACGGCTTCAGGTTTTGGAGCAAGATGCATGTTCTCCATGTCTCTGCCATGGGATAGGTCAGTCATTTCCTTTTTTAGTTTTTTTTAATTCCAATTACTTTGGGGTACCTTTTCAAGCTCAGAGAATAAGTGAGGAAATCAGGCTGTATTAAGATCCACTTCTCACCTGTTATGGTCCTAGCTATAGATTTGGTCTTGACATTGTCATCCATGATGTAGCCATATATTTTTTTCTCATTCTTTATCTTTCACTCTCAGCAGTAAAGACACGGTTTGTGTATCTACTGGGAGGGAACTGAAGTAGTGCTTGTTATGCCCTGCCCTTACATGCCCGTGCTGTGAGTCTGAAGGGGGCAGAACAAAGGCTACCACGTTACAGGGTACTACAAATGGGAAAACGTTCTTTTTTTTTTTTCAAATGTTACAAATGTGTCAGTACTTCAGGCACTGCTAAGTAATATTTGTTTCATAATTAAGGTAACTTTCAAAGTTACTTTTCCCCTCCTGGAATTTGCTGACACGGGTATTACAACTGAGCCATCTCCTGGAGTAAGCAACACAGGCATCTGTCCTAGAGATAAACAGACCTTTTCAAAGCACTGGTTTGATTCATTCCTAGAGCTCGTTCATTATGTGTGTTGGATGGAGACTGGAGACCTCTGAATAATTATTATGGTTGTGTAATTAAAGACTAGCATAATACATATGCACAAAAGTGTAAGATTCAGATAAAATGCACATTGTTGTATGTTCTCATTTTATTTTGGTGTATTGACTCTGCAGTTATTTTTGGCAGTTACTCTTTGGTTTTGAGGGTTTTTTAAAATTACAAGATTATAGACACTGCATTATGTGACATTTTTAATCAGCCTTTCAAGTAAGATATTTAGAGGTAGAAAGTTGAGACCCAACTCCAACTAAAGGTCCATTTCACTTTGTGATCCTTCAAAAATCTGATCCTGATATGCATTTGTAATTTTTCGCTATGCTTAACATGTCCACTTTGAGGAAGTGTGTGGCATGGATGAATGTATAGATAACAGCTGTGAAGGGCTGGGATTTAAAGTTTTGGGACCCATCTCTTCTCTGAGAGCTCTTATTACTAAACTGTTTTTTTTCTTTCAAGACTAGAGAATTCTAAGAACTGAAATATGCTGTATGCCATATACACCAGTAGCTAACAAGGAAGGAGCTGCTTTCTGCACACAGCAGAAGTACAATCCAATGTGGGCAGGCTGGACTTAATCTTTTGCTGACTTAATGATTATTCTATAGCCAAAGGCAGTGCCTGGTAGCTGGAGATTTCTCTTTTATCCATGATGCAGTTTATCTAAGTAGGTCTTAGGAGCTTTGTCTTCTTTAGGAAGATATCCCAGCAAATTTTCCAGACTTGCTGGATTTTTAAACTTCTTTTCCAAGTTATTTATTATGCTTTATCACTCTGTATTTTGTATATATTTTGATTTTAGTTCACGGTCCTAGTCCCAGAACTTTCTTGCAAAGTTCTCGTGCACTGCTAAGGACCTTTATGAATTGTTTCTGTTGTTGGGATTGTTTGGCAATAGATTGGTGGCCTATGGAAACAATGCAAAAGGCAAATCCAGGAGATGGAAGAGTATCAGCTCACAAAACCAGGAGAACCTGTTCATGCTGAGAAATGAGGAAACATAAATGTGTGTGTGTGTGTGTGTGCAGAAGCACCAGACATCTTGGAAGAAATTGCTGAATTTTGAAAACAGTTTTCAAATCTGCTGAGTACAAATGAATTACTACTGAAATGAAAGTTACTGAGAAAAATGGTAATAGCCCTTTTATTTAGGAGCTAGAATGTTAGCCCTTACTTGTGTTTTATCACCCACACTGCAAAGTCTGTAGTCAGCATGCGTTATACTTATGCTCTGCCACAACATACTCGTAAAATCTGTTGTGTCTAAAATTTCCTTTACTACATTTATCTTGCTCAAGTACTATAATGGGAAGTGTTATAATTGTCTGGTGAAGGGTTTTGATTAAATCGATCTTCCTGTGTCTAATGTAGGCCTGTTTTAATCTTGAAAAGATATTGCAGGTTTGTATGCCCCTTAAAAGGTTATGAAGATGCAGCATTCTAACAAGCCTGCCCTGCATAACCTTGCCACGACGCTACAGTTTCTTTCTCCCTTTTTCCACTTGTGTCCATGTGCACAGCTCCTTGGCAGGTTACAGAACAAAGTAGGACCACCCAGGGATTTGCTGCTATAGCAGCATAGTTAAAATATTACATACATATGTTATAAAGGACAATTAAATTCAATTTCTAGGCTGTGTCCTCTTCTGAACTCACACCTTCTGACCTCTAAGACTGTAATCTCAGGAATGTTTAAAGTTGGAATAAACTATCATTGTGGCAAAAGCAGCAGTCCTGCCCTTTTGCTCTCCTGCCAGTGATAGGTGAACAAGTACTCTTTTAAATACGATGTACAAATGTTGGCATCCTAAGCAGCTGCAGAAGACATAAAAATCGTCAACAATGAAAATTGAAAATCAGTGAGCTCACTTGAACTTCAGCACTTAGTATAGCTTCTGACAGAAATCATGTATTATTCTTTGAACATCGTGTTTGACTGCCAAAAGTGCTCAATAGATGAAATAAATGCGTATAGAAAATAATGGTAGTCCACTTATAGAAAATACAATATTAGCACATTGGATGAGGGAAACTGGGTCTTCAGTTTAGAGTAGACACTGTGGGAACATGAGATTTTTGACAGTAAGACTATCTGTATTTCAGAGTTTTCTGTAACAGCAAGCTTTTAATGATGTGTATTTAAATTTCAGAACAGGAATATTAAAAGAAAGCTTAATTTATACCAGTGAACTCAATTCTCTCCTTTAGTTTTATTTAAAGACAACCTAAGAACAAGAAGGTACAAGAGAAGTAATATTTATTAAGAAAAAAATTTTATTACCTTTTCTATGGATACTTCTGCTTTTTCTCTGAGGATTTTAAATTTTAGTTTTCCAATCAAGAGTATCTTCTAGTAACCAGCACGGGAAAAACATTGTTCCAGGAATTGTGGGAGCATATTACAACGAAGGCTTTGGTTTGCAGAGTAGAATGTTATACCATTCTTTATAATCTGTAGCATAATATGGTATAAAACCCCCCCCTTTTTCTGATAGTGATGAGAATAGGAAAACTAATGTTTTTTTAGCAACAGGACGACTACAAGGGGCCATTCTGTTATGCTGTCTTATGGTGTACAGTACTCTAGATACATGGGCATTGGTGGATTGTTCCTGAACTTTGAAACTGGTTGTTCTAGTAGGCCTGCTAAAGACTGATTGTGGTTTTTGTTTTTCTTTTCTTTTTCCCTTTTACTTACCAAAAGCAGAAGCAGAACTACAGTGAATTAAAAATGGGAGATTCAAACAATACAAACCAACCCTTGCTCAGGTTTTTGAGAGCCCTACGGTGGAAGTGTTATCCTAGCTTGCCTTTATTTTTTCTTGCACCTAGTGTACTTTCCTTGAACCTGTCAGATTAATGTTAGACATTTGAAGAATTAATTGGTACTTTCTGGAACAAAGGTGCCTGCTGGTGTCTTGAGCATTGCTTGCTTCCGCTCTGATATTAAGGTAGCGCAGTGACAGAAGGCAGATGTTGGAGCTGTGAACCAAAAATCTCTGAAACAATTTCACTTCTCCAGTGTAAGCATTAATATTGCTTTATTTCTAAGTTCTTATTTAAATGATAATGTTTAGAATTAGCTGTTGCTTGTATGTATATTTTTAGAAATATTTAAAAGCCTCTGTGCATAGCTGTACTGGTGAAAACTGCAGTTGCAAAATTAAGGGTATAACTTTAAGCAACTCTAGACATATTTATAATTTTTTTTTCTTATAAAAAGTTCCATCAAGAAGAAATGTAGAATTGGATGCTGGAATTTATATAACAAGAAATGAGCCTATGTTAGAAAATTAAGTTTTTCAATAACACTTGTTGTTTTCTTCTTTCTTTTTTTTTTCTTCTAGGACCGGAATAGGCCCTATGACACTTTTAACTTGCACTCTTTGGAAAATTCCTTAATGGATATGATAAGGACTGATCATGAGCCTCTGAAAGGTAAACACTACCCTCCCAGTGGCCCACCAATGAGTTTCGCTGATATAATGTGGAGGAATCATTTTACAGGTTAGGAATATTCATATGTCCATGCTTGCTTGGTGTTTAAACAAAAAATCAGCTTTTCAGTATTTCTATAAACTTTTTGTTAATGAATGAGTTTCCAGTTATGTGAAATTTCTGTTTTCCCATCTTAAGATAAACTTCTCTACTAGGAAGAGAAGGTGAAATGTGTATACATTTATTGTAAGTGTACAATCATAGTATTATCTAACTGGCGTATCTGAAACATGGGACTTTGTATCAGCAAATTGTAGAATGAGATCTCTTGCTGCAGTCGCTTCAAAAAATGTTTCGTGCAACTGGAGTCCAGTTGTCGTGTTCAACATCTTTTTCAAAGGTTATACTTCACTTATGTGTGGATTATCAGCTAGGATGCAGTGGTCCCAAACCAACCACTGTATCAAGGTTGCTCTCTGTAGTTATTTCAGGTTTCTTTTAAACAAATTTATTTTAATTTGGATTTCAAATTGTTAGGGGGAGCCAAAAGAGATTAGATGTTGTTAAGTGCTGGGAAAGTTTTGATTATTTATGCTGTTAAACTCTGTTCGTTCTAGCAGGTGTTGTGTTAGAGATGAAACAATTTCTAATACTTCACTGGTAGTGTATAGCGAAAGGTGCGGCAGCATTTCTTTGAATTCCTGATCAACCTGCACCCTCCTTTGTCTTAATCTTTATCTGAAATTTGAAACTTTGCTTGGAACATCACCCTTCTTGGCATATGTGCCCTCTCATGTCCCAGCAGATACTTGGAACAAAAAATAATTCTCTTAGGATGGAACGAGAGCTCCAGATTAGAATGTGGTTGGGAGGATTAACCATAAAAGATTCTGATGGGAAGACCAAATTGAAATGCTTCTGGGATATTTTCTTCTTGTTTTGGGGTCTGAGTTCCTCGTGCTCTGTTTGGTTCAGAGGAGGTAGTGGAGGAGCTCGAGGTGAGAAAGGGAGAGTCTGTCCTCTTGTTTGTAGTAGCTGAAGCTTCATTCCCTTGTCTCAATCTGAGGTATGGTCAGACTTTGCCCTGTAGGCCATGGAAATTGAGTTTATTTCAGGGTCACCAAAGCACTTCTTTTAAAGCATGATCCACTTGGCCTTGAGAGGGCATGTGATTAAGTGACTTTTTTGAGGAGGGATTTTTTTTTTTTTGCTTTCAGGCATGGAACAGAGCAAGTCTGACAGATTGTTAGTGCAGCAGAAACTATCTGATCCTCACTCTTGCAATATTGAGTTACTTACATTGAGCGAGTGCTGACCCAGTCTGATTGGCAGGCTGGCTTGGTGCTCTCCAGCGAGGAGAGCCAGGGTCACTCAGTCACTCAGTTCTTTTTGTGCATTTCTTGCTGTAAAAGAGATTTGAAATCCAGCTCTGAGGTTTCTGGACTTAAATTACCAGCATATCCATCTAAGTTGCACTTTATCAGGAGCCCAGTCTTGGGAGAAGGTGCTCAGTGTCAGCTCTTGTTTTGTTTCTAAAACCGATTTATTTTTCTTAACCTTTTCTGCCAGGTAGGGCTGTTCCCCATGTCAGTCATAACAAGGCCTCTATAACAGAAATGTGCAGTATCTCCTAAGATGTTTTTCCTGAACGGTCTTATTTATTTTCTGAGTGGCCAATAAAATATTACACGCTACAAAAATATGAGGGACAGTTTTGCTTTAATGAGGAAAGGTTATATTTGCCGTGTTTTATAACCTTTTTTATTTACATTCTGCTTTGACCTAAAGCTGTAGGGCAAAAGTGAATTATCAGAATAGCTATGGATAGATGCCACTTATCACTGACCAGAACATTGCTTTCCTACATAAAAGGGTCTCCTGTCTGTGGTGTAATATGTCACTGTTGCAATATGTTTATCCGTGTCAAACTATTGCATTACAACACAAACAGAGGCATTCTGGTCTATAAAAAATATTTTGATCGGTAGTAACTAGCAGCTGCCTTTGTTCTATTTTTAAATAATTAAATAAAATATTTCAGCTGTGTTAGATCATATGCTGTGCACATGTGCTACTGACAGGTCATGCAACTAAGTATAAAATTGAGGAGAGAAATCATGTCCTTCCAAGTATTTCTTTTAAATTTACTGTTACACTAGATAACAGTAGTATTTGGGTTTTATTCTAAATCAGAACAGAAACAAACTTTGTGATTTACAAATCCCCACCTAACAAAAATTCTGATTATTTTCAAAGTATTAGTGTGACACAACTTCAAATATAAGTAATCGGAGACAACACATGTACAAGGAGATTTCAAGAGTTGGCTCGATTATACCTAATTTTAACAGATACCATACTGTAGAAAGATACATAAAGCATGTGTTGATTGTGTCATAATATTTCAGTAGAGATCAAGATGCTGAATATAAATGTACAACAGTTCAGAGGCTTGTAAAGACTCTATCAGGTCATATGAAAACTAAGCAAAATTTAAGATTTCTTGTTTATGTTTAAATTAACTACATTTTGACAGCCAAGTGTTTGAAGATTACATGCAACTTAGACAGTGTTGTAATAAATACAGAATGGACCTTTATGTTTCCACTTGGATTTGCATTAATTTCAATACATGCCACCTGATTTTGTCCAGCTCTAAGTGTTCCTAAGCCTTTTGTAAGCAAAGCACTGAGTTTGCCACATGACCTAAGAAAAGTGAAGGTGAATGGATCGTATTTGTGTTTGCAGTCAGCAACTGAACACAAAGGTCATGCAAATAGAACAAATGTTGTCATCTCAGTCCTAGAAATGGTGCTACCCTGTTAGAGCTTTTTGCAACACTTTCATTAGAAAAAAGCGCAGTGTACCAGCATTTCCCAAAATCTCCATGCTCATCAGACCCCTTTCTGTAAATGCTCATGGAGAAACAGAGTGCAGGCAGGTGTGTTTTCACCTGTATTTCTGTTTAAAATTAGGCCTCTCATGCTAATCCTTTAAAAAGGAGAGTATGTTGCCTTTCAGTTTAAAACTCTGCTTATTTAAGGAAATCCTCTTTAATATATTTTTTCAGGACAGAATATGGTCATTAAATGGTTGATAGTTCTTAAATAAGTGTCTTTTCCAACAATCCTGTAGTATGATCATACTTCCTAATTTGCTGCTGGCAACCACTATGTCCTTGTCTTTGACCTGCTGAATCTGTTTGGTCAGGAGTGGTGGGGTTTTTTGTTCGCTTTGTTTAGTTTAAGAAGTGGTTATAGAGATAGCAGATTTTCCTTCTCTTTGTTTCCATTTTTTCATTGTGCTGTTGAAGACTGACCTCACAAAGACCTAAAGCTGTTTTGCTTTTTTTCTTTTTCTCTTTGGTACTGTTTTGAGGGGTTTGTATATTTTAGTATAGCTTGCTCATGGAAGAGTCTCCTTTGATATTGTTTTATTTTAGTCCCCCCAAACACTCCAGTGAAAAATACCAATATTACTCTTTTGAATACAGTTCTAGAACTTCATGTAGAATGATCATATGTGTACAAATACTTGTCTACCACTTACAAGTAATGCCAAATTTAACTTTACATTCAAGTCTTGCTTTCAAAGTACTGTTATTTTGAAAATATAGCTGTTTTCAAGCTAAAAATGTTTGCCCTTCTTAAATGTATGCAAGACCATTGTGTTTTATTGGATTAATGTGATTTACTTACAAAGTCTGCATTTCATTGTGATGTATATGCTGTTTTATTTTATAGGTTGCTTTCCCTACTGATGGGATATATGTGCTTACTCAGTGATAGGAAGAAGTTTTATTACTGAGATTCATAGCTGATAATTATACACTGTTCTTCACATTGCCACAATATGTTTTTGCACAGTTAAAGTATATACATGTGAATACAGTAATAGTTCTTCATATTTCCCTTCTGGCAAACAATAGTACTTTTGTTCTGCTCAGTATTTTAATTTTTTTAAAGATCTGTAAGTGTAGGTGTTTAAATTATGGGTGTGAACAAATGGCAGATAGACGTAAAAAACAGGGGGAGAATAAAGTCAATAAACTTCTTCAGAGAGTTACCTTTTATTTTTATAATTTTTTATGCAGACCCTTGCTTACAACATTGTTGGTGTTGAAATTGTCTTGGGCCTGTATGTTGAGTTAGCGTAGCATAGTTTCAGATGTCTGTAATTTGGGGGGAAAAGGAGAGAGAATGGTCTAAGGTCTACTCAGGGTAAAAATTATTGAAAATCTGGTATATGCGCACGTGCTTGGTGTTTTGTGGCCAGTTGTGAATCCTGGAGCGCGCACTCGTGGCTGAGCTGGGGGTGTGGGGAGGTGGGGGGGATGTGTGTGGAGTCATAGCTTGTGCTGTAAACTGGGCTCCCAAATACATGTGAGGCAGATGGATAATCTTGTTTCACACGTTTGGGGTAATGTCCTGGTCTTGCTTTGATTTTTGCACTCTTCTGTGGCTAAACTTTACCCTACCCTACTTGTCCATCCAAATAAGTATTTCTGGTTTTTAGTGCCTTTTGTTGGCACCATCTTGGAAATCATAGAAAAGATAAGATTGATAAAGGAGGTGTTATTACTAAAGAAACAGAGCAGACCTAGTCCTGTTGCCGGTTTCATTTGACCTTGCCACAGGATTATGTAGTCATAAATTGTAATCGATATCAACAGTGATCTTAAGAATTGTGTGAGAGGAAGTTCTCATTCCATGGAAGTTCTCATTCCCGGAAAGTTCAGGACAGGTCAAAAGCAGGCCAGCTTTGCTATTTTATAGCAAATCTTATGCCAAATACTAATTGCTGAATTGGTATAAGTAGTCAGTCTTGGTGCAAATCATGAGGTATAATAGTGCAAAAAGTTTTATTCAATCTATAACCAATGAACATTGTTTCTTGGAATGTTGATTGTAACATGAAAATGATGAGAATAGGCAACTGTAATCTTAGAAGTCTTTCACCATGTGAGTGTTCATATCCAGGGGCTGATTAGGGCTACACGAGTTCAAAAAGCCATAAAGCACTTTGGAAGAGAAAATGAATAAAGGAAGAAATGCAGTAGTGGTAAAACTGTCTCTGATACTCATGTTTACTATTTCTGGAACAATATTATTTCTCAAAACTGATAATGTAACTCAAAATTATCTCGACAATTTAAAAAAATTTATTAGCGAAAGAATCAATAAAGATTCATATGTGGGAAGGGTAAACTTCCTTAAGTTGTTAGAAAGATTTCAGAGTTCATTCAAGATCATTACTCTCTTTTACAAAGAACAAGGTAAAGTTAAATTCTATTTAACATCTCATTTCCAGTGTAATACAGAAGAGAAGATGCACAGACTTGATGTGCTCTAAAAAGGAATTGGGCTCTCTGCCATGACAAGTATGATACTGAACATGCAGCAGAGCACTCAGGCAGTCCAGCCAGAAAAGTCTCTCCAAATGTTGTTAGGAGAGAGAATTTAAGAAATTTAATGACATAAGATAAGCAACAGTGCAGCCTGGGCTTTACAAGAATCATTAAGCCTCCATTTATGCTCTGAAGTGTTTAAAGAGCCAGAAGTATACAACTAGATTTTTTTCTTGCTAAACTAGGAATTGAAAAGATGTAAAAGAGTGATGATTGTTGCAGCCTAACTGCAGTACTTTTAAGTGTATGTTATAAAAGCACGTAATTGAAAATATACTCAGTAAATAGTTATGAAACCAAGACAGGCAAACTGAAAATGGCAGATGTACACTGAATACAAGTACTGGGGATGATGTTACTGGAAGGGTTGCTATTTATGATTTCAGTGAACTGCTGGAATCCATAACTTCTGTGCTCTTAACTTCTCTATGTTTCTGTTTAATGTGCTTAATATTCTTGAAAAGTAAAACTTTTATCTAGAGGTTTTGTTTTCAAACTATAATTAGAATATGTGCTTATATGGATTTCGTAAAGGCTCAGGTAACATACATGTGTTTTTCCTAAAGTTGATTGTTTTCCAATAGTCATTTCTGTGTTTCACCTAAATAGGTCTTTGAAAGTACATGTTCTTAATTACACTTCACAGTTTTACATTGCACCTTTAAATTAAAAAATTACAATTTCCTTTTTGTGCTGTCTTGTTGTTCCTTAGAAAATTATGCAGTTTTGTAATCTGCAGATGGCCTCTTTTTTCAGTTGAATAATTTGCTTCAAGCAACAAAATATTAAAACATTATAGCAAATATGAAAGGCTATATAATTATTCATAATTAATTAATTGTCTTATCATTTGTGTATTGCCAGCCTCTTTTGAATGCTTTTAATACAGGTGTGTTTTGAAAGGATTCCATTAATCTGTTTCTGTAGAGTTGCACGAGGAACCTCTGAAGATGTACAGAATTATCCTGCACGCTGGCTTAGCTCAGTGTGAGAACATGTCCTTCTGCTTGTGCTGCTCTGTATTTTCTGCTCCTCTTAAAAGATAGCTGACAAGAACTGTTTAAAAATAGCAGGCCAAGGGCAGGTGACAAAATGTCACACAAGCAGCACCTGGTCCAGTGACAGCCTGGAGGGAGGAAAAAACCAAACCCAGATGTCACAGATAGGATTCTATTTCTGAAGCTGGTCAAACAGCAGAATTTCTGGTTCAGCAAAGGAAAAGAGAAGGGCTCATCCAAGCATTATGCATTCAAATTTTACTCTACTTTTTTCATAGCAGTTTCTTTTTTTTCTTTTCTTTTCTATTCCAAGTATTAATTTTAAGTACATATTAGTACAGACACCTTTTCTCTTTACAAGTAATACTTTACTGTAACCTCACACTCATTAATATATTGTTAAGGAAAAGGGAATTAATGTCCATCTGGAGAGATGTCTGAAGTATTTTAGCAAAGTTTATACTAACTGAAATAATAGCAGCTTTAATGTTTCTGCAGTGCCAGATTAATGTGAAAATATGTATAGGAGAATTATGTCTGTAATTAGGAAATGTGAAGTGGTTAATGAAGATCATCTCTTTAAGAAGCTTTACTCAAGGAGTTGGAAAGTAAAACTGGAGATTCTATTTACCTTCTCTCCCCACTTCTTTCTGGAGGTGCTCTTTGCTTCATAGCCTTACTGTGGTGGCATTTTGTTCTAAAAGAAAGAGAAAACTTCAGTGTGAAGAAAAGATTTATTTACTTTTCTTAACCTGCTTATGACTTAGTTTCAGAAGTATATTGAAACTTCATGCTGCATCTGTTCAGAGAGAATATTCATTACAGCACAGCAGTTTCAGTGACTGGAAATAGAAGGCTTTGACTATCAATAGGAACTAAAAATGTTGGAGAGGATTGGCTTTAGTTCTGCTTTGCCAGAGTTTGTTTGTTAAAACTTAGGTTTGCAAAAGTACAGGAACATAACCATTATATTGGTATTTCAGTGTAGTGAATGGATCCTGAGCTCCCACATTTGAGTGTCCATGTAGTGAAGAAATGTAAAGTGACCTCTTCCTTAGCTCCCAAACTTAACCACAGACCTAGAGACAGGAAAAGTCTATGACATGGAATTACATTATATACATAAAGTTACTTAGATTACTTAGTTGAAATAATTTTTTACATGGCTATAATTATCCCTTTGTATCTTTTTCCAAGTAAGGACTAATACAAGTTAAGGCTTGCAGGTTGTCTTGGGTGGTTTAATTTAAAAAGTCCTATGACAAAGTTTCTTCAGGATTAGGTTTAATACTTCAGCTCAGTTAAAGAGTATCCAAAGTAATCTGAGCAGCACTGCTGCTGTTGGCTCATTTCTTGCTTTAACAGTAAAAGTAGGTTTCTGTGGAGTAAGTCTCCTTTGAGTCAAGAATATCTATTTTTCAAAGTACATATGAATGTACTACTTGAGAACAACATTCCCTCCAACCCAGTGTCTTATTTCAAATGGTAGGTGATGGAAGATTCTTAGGGAAGAATGCAAAACCAGGGTAAGAACTCTCTCTCCAACTATCTGTTAACTTGAGAGCTTCTGGTGCTGCATGTAGTATGAAAAATAGTGATTTATTTTTACCAATTAAATGGAGTTTTGCAATGCTGGACTCATTATTGGAAGCCAACTATAAATGGCATAACTGCAGCAAGGTTGAACTCGCCGTGTTTTGAAGGGGTAAGCATAATGCTTTCTTAGTGCAAAGTAAAGGAATGTATTAAAAATAATGATTTCATTGTTTATTTTGTGATTTTCAGTGTTTTAAGTACATAATACTGAAGGTACTGTGGTGTTAAATATTTTAAATGTGTATTCTTGGGAAGTTGTCTTCGATAGGTGGAAGATTCAGCTACTCTGACTTTCATCCCCTTTAGAAATTTTTCATATTAATGAATTTAATTCAGTTTTGAAATAAAACCATTGAAAATAACTTTTGCTTACATTGCAGGGCGTATGGGAATAAACTTCCATCATCCAGGAACAGACAATATTATGGCTCTTAATAGTAAGTAGTTAATGTCTAGTGATTTATATTGTCATGTTGAGTATTATTTCTTACATCTCTTGTGTGTGTAGCTGCACAGTCAGACATAAATATGTGTAATGTTTGCACAGAAGTTCATGTTCACTCTCTGAAAATGTTTTTCATAAATCAGTCACCTCTGATTCTTTATATTAGCTTTGTAATGGCTTTATGTGTTTCACTGGAAGCTTCACAATGCCTGCTACAGATAATATTACAGAACAGTCTCTCCTGTTCCCTCTTTTGTGGGTGTGTATGTGTGTTAAAGCTGTAACTTTGATTTCTGACATCTCTCCAGACATATTTGTTCCCGTTGGGATGAGCTGTTACAAGTTTTGCATACAATTACATGGACTGATGGTGTTTGCTTTGTTGGTTTCCATTATGTAGACAAGAATGGAGAGAATGTTTAGACATCTAAATAATGAGGGGAAACTGCTCTTCGCTGAGAGATTATTGCATTTTTTGTGTCAGGAAATAAAAGTAAAATTAAGAGTCCAGTCATGAACATATGGATTCAATAAACCTGGCAGAATGGATCTGGAAGACAGTTCCTGTGTGGGGATGGTGGGGGACAGGGTGTCAGGCACCACCAGCATAATGCTGAACTGAACGGTGCAAATCAAAGCAGAATATTTGTCTGTCTAATCCTGAGACATGCTGACTATTTTGAAATGTCCATTTTTGTTTGCAATGTTGTATTAGACATGTTAGGGTTATTTACAAACTTCTCTAAAATTTTTTGGCTTTGCACTGTCTATATAAGTTAGACTGAGTATAGCTGAAAACTGCAGGGTCTTTTTGTGTAGTACCAAGCAAAGAATAATTTATAGATGTGAAGAACTGGGAATTTGTCATAGACAAGATGCAAGGCGTTTAACATTTGGCTTTAAAGGCCAGCTTTTGGAACCTGTAAGACATTGCTTGTGCTCTTCTTAGTTTTACACTGTTAATGGTGAGGTGATATTTTGGGGGGTTTTTGTTGTCATAGTTAGCGTATAAGCACCATTTTCTTATGGTGCATGAAATTATGGGAAATCAAGTAATTAACTAGGAGAAATGTTTTGTTCAATTGAAGACTTTAATAAAAGAGGAAGCTGTTCATGCCTCTGTGTGTGTATAAATAAGTTCTACCCAGTACAGTTGTCAGGTGTTTGACATGAATTCTGGTCTCAGAATGTATTTGTTGTTCTAAAGCGGGCATTTCAACAAGCTAACTGCAATAGAAATATATTTGTGAAGATGGGATATAATGACTGAATTTTGAGTAACCTTTAAAAATTGACAGTTATGATGAAATACATAGTAGTATTTCTTACAAAGTCTAATAGTGATTTTTGAAAGATGGGGATGAAAAACTGAAACAAAAAGTTACACTATTTTAGGACAACTTGCTTTTATCTTAAATGAATGATGTGTTTTATTCTGATTTCTTTTTAACGAAAATAATGAAAAAACATTTTTTCCTGTCTAATTTCTTTGAAATTTTTACAGCAGCTAAATAGTTTATAAAAACCAATGATCTTTTGAAGTTATGGTCCTGGTACACAGTTAAAATATCAACGTAGCTGAGGGACCAAAACTAAATATATTTATGCATTCGCACTATTTAAAATATTATGGGTTTATTGAAATATTGACTGTTTAAAGACTTATTTAAGCGTGGAATCATAAACATGCGATTTATGCAAAACGAAATTCAGCACAAATCATAAATCTGAATAAGTTCCCATATATTTTTCCTCTTCTGCAACTCTTCTCCCTTTCTTTCTTTACTAGGCAAGGCCACACCATTTTTTGGCCATCAATAAGAGCCCTAAGATAGAATTATTGTACTTTGAAACCTGTCGGGTTTTGCTTTTAGATCTTTGAAGAGCTAAGAATAAAAGCAAATATTCAAGTACATAAGCTTAAAAATTACTTTCTGTGATTGAAGTCCTTTTTTGTATGCAGCTAAACTTGAAAAATTTAGAACTAGGTAATTCCCATGTCATCCATTACCTTTGTCATGGGGAAATATAGCAAGGAAAATTAGTTCAAGAAGAAATATTCTTTTCCGTGCTGGAATGGCTATGATTTGGGTTAAAAAATATAAAATATGTAAAATAAAAATTCCCGAAAGATACTTCATCACAGTATTTTTTGGAATAATTTTGGGAACTTATGTAATGTCTTTAAATCATAATACTTGTCATATCTATGTTTAATTTATATGAAACTAAACACTGTCTGCTGAGTCTGCAAATCCAACCTTCACATTCTATTTATAGTCATTGCTTCATAAGCATTTTTCTCTTTTCCTGTGAAGACATAGTAATAATCTGCAAGATTTATTACTCAAAGCTCAATTTCACACTGACAATGCAGGCAATCTTTTGAAGTTGGAAGACAACATATGCTCATGCCAACAGCAATGCAAAACTTCACATGTTGTAGGGAGAGGGGAAGTTTTCTGGGGGATGTTTGTCTCTATCTCCTTCTTATCCTCTGTGCTAGCACTTTCAACTGTACTTCAGCTGCTTTTCCTGTTTACTCATTACAGCCTTTTGAAACTGGGGATTTTCCTGCCTGCCTGTCTTGAGCTGCTGCCTGTTTATGTTGGAGGGCATTATTTGGTTTGAGGGAAGGTGTTGCTTAGCTGGCAGCATGGCGGGAGCATGCTGTCACCGTTTTGTTCATCATTGTGCAAGGCTAAATCATCACCATCTTAAAACACTGATTTCTGAAATAATTAAATTCGTGGGATAAAAGAGATTACTTTTAAATGCACAATTATTATGGATCTCTTCATGTCATTAGTGGCATTATGCTTGTGTACATACAGTTGCACATGTGTATAAACATGTTTATATTATAAATGCTCTTGAAGTTCAGAATTAAGGTTCTGTTGAGGAACGCAATGTTCAAATATTCAGAGAGATCTGAGCATAATCCTAAAGAGCATCTAAACAAAAGGAAGATGCAGATATTAGATTGGAAGCATTTTTAAAGGAGAAATGGTATAGCTTTTGTCTGTGCTAGATCTAAATGAAATTTCTCTAATTGAAGTAGTGTTTTGAATCAATTAGTGACATTAGGTAATTTTTTAGAAGTATCATTCATACTGAGCTAAACAGTAGAAGAGTTTTTATAAACTTCCATCTACAGCACCTTGTTAAAATAATTGATACTGTAATTTGTAGGGGAAATACAGTATAAATTTAACTCAGAGGTGTCCTCCATCCCTTCTCCTGCTAATATTCAATACCATTTGTAGCCATACATTTCTGCAGGCATTGCTTCTCCTGAATATGTGCTCCTTTCTAATTAGCTGAGTAACTAGGAGTGAATGATCAGCATGAATACATAGTCACCTACGTGGTAGGTGGTGAGCTGTCTTTAATGCTTCTTGGGAACTCCAGAAAGCCACAATAACTTCAGTGGGAGAGAAGTGTGGCAGATGAGAAAGGGAGACGGGAATAAATGAGGGTGTGTGATCTCTGTAAGGAAGTACTGAAGTGTCGTGCTGGGATCTCAAACAATCTTCTGTAAAATAAATGTAGTCTAAAGGTAGTTAAATGAACAAATGAGAAAAACCCCTTTGTGAAATGCTGGAATTTTGTTTTTCCTAAAGCTCCTCTGTACAGTGACTTTGCAGTCCTGTTGGGCTTCAAATGTTCCATCTGCTTTCACTGTTCATTCTTCTCTCATACAAAAATGTGTCATCTGCGAGGTCTGGTACTGTTTGCTCTCCATCTGACTGTCTTTTCTTCTTTTCATTAGTGTAATTTAGTTCTATTTATTCAGAGTAAAATAATTTGAAAAATACATTAAGGAAAGGATTTGGGGCACCTTTTTAGATGTCTGTGTTGAGATTTTGCTTTTGTTTTATTAATCCCATTTATATGGGGAAGTTGTCATGCCATGACAGGAAATGTAATGATAGAAAAATTATCTCGTTTTTTTTTCATTTTTCTGTTGTTTTTAAAATTGCCTTGTCTCCTTAAGAGCTATTGTACTTAAGTACAATTAAGTCTCCTTAAGTACTTGTCTCCTTAAGTACTATTGTACTGTATTCTGCTGTGTTGTTTCCAAACACATAGAGTGTTTAGATATTAAAAAAGTTGCTGAAGTAGCATTTTAGATTTAAAATTTTTGCCAACGCTACTGTTATACCTTGGAATAAACTGCTGCAAATAGAAAGCTTGTTGAATTACTTTTGTCTTGCAAGATTTTGGGTTGGCAGTTTAATAGCTAATAAAAGCTTTCTTTTTGTAGTGATAATATTCTGGGTAAATGTGTGACTAAATTCCAAGAGGCATCAATCTCTTCTAATAGTTTAGTTCTTGCCTACAGGAATTTGCCGAACACTTTAGCCCAGTTGCCAGGTTGGGTTACGAATGTGTCACCAGCTTAATAGCATAGATAGAATAACAGAAGGGAATAAAAAACACTGAGAGAAATTGTAAGGTTTGCAAAACTAGGCCTGAGTTAGTTGTGAAAAGATCTGAGTTAATATAACTGGAGGGAAAAAATGACTGATGTGAAGTGTGACATAGCAAAGGCAGCAGGGCTCAGAGGAGTCCCAGAGTGTGGGAACCGTCGCTTTGCACATCACCTTGTTAAGGTTTTCAGAGCCGGCTGTACGAGCCGTTGGTATTGATGCTGCCTCGGAGGCTGTGAGGTGGGCTTGCTGGTACCTTAAAGTCCCTTCTAGACCTATTTAAAATTTTTAAAAAGCATGAAGGGGGAAGCAGGGGAGCAATAGTAAGTACGTGCTTTTTCTTCTTTCTTCCTTTCAGTTTTTTATATTGGCATCTGCACTTCCAGAGATCCGATTTGGCTGTTACTGAAGGCAGTATCTCTTATCAGTGGCTGCTAAAGGCTTTTTCTAGCAGAGGAAGATTTCTTAAATCGTCTTCCTCTTAATCCAACTTGGTAGCTCTTTAATACCTTCTTGTTTGTTTGTTTGTTTGTTTTCCCCACCACTTTTCCTGCCTCACAACCTCACCAATGTGCTTTCCTTTCATCTTCGTGATCCTCTCTATTGTGGGTTAGTGCCATCTGTTTCCTCTGAATTTTAAGATTTGCCAGGCTACTCCACAAGCATTATATATGATGCTAGAAGAGATGAAGCAGCCTGGCTGTTAAAAATGTGAGTTTTATTGTTAACAGATTTTTTTTAACTAAAACAAAGAGATGAAAATAGATAAACCTTCCCTCTTGCAGTTGCTTGGTTGCTCATATGCCTCAGGAAGGGACACCTAAACTGGTTTTGGGTATTGAATGCAGTTCATGTGTTTGATTAAGTGTTTGAGGCCCAGTGAGTGGGACTTGACTGCATACAGTGTGTTAACTGCATACTGCACACATGGAGATTGTGTTTTTCTGATGATGGGATGCAGTTGTATGTGTGTGTGAGCATATGTCAGCAGGGAGGTTGCTGTAACACTTGCATTGTTCATATCGGAAAACAATCAACCAGTAGGGACTGTTGAGGTTCATGTAACCAAATTATTGTACTGCCCATGTGCACATCCAGCTCATCTGTCTGTGGAAATTGAGAACCACCTTCTGACCACTGGTGGATGAGTGTCCATCATCTTTGCAATCCTTCTATATGATCCCTCTCTTGTGTAAAAACACATTGCATAATTATATTTGATTCTATCACCTTCCCCCAGTTCATGAATGCAGTTTCACTGGTATTTTAATTCACTTGTAAACTTCCAGATCCCTAAGAACTTCAGAGACCCTCTGTTCAAAAGCAAAAGCTTGACATATTTTCCTTTCTGATCTTAGAAAATCATTGCATAACTCATAATGTCCTAAAGCAAGTATTGTTCTGAACTGCTGACTGCTTCAAGAATACAAATGAGTGTTCCAAGTTAGAACTAAGATTCTGGTACCTTATAAATCAAGGGGGTTCCCTGTCTTGCCAAATAAACTTTCCTTTAGCCAGTATAGCTCTAAAATTTCTAATCTGGAAATGTTGATTTCTTTTTTTCATAGAGGTAATGCTATTTTAAGTCAATTTAAGATGTGTCTTTGAGATTTCCTTGAAGTGTGCATCTTTGATATTGTGGACACATGATTGCATGAACAAGATAAATACCAGAAGTGAAGAAAGAATGTTCTTAAAAATCTCAAAATACTTTCTATTAAGTCTTCCATAAAATGTGATAATACAAATAAATGTTGTCACCTATTTCTAAATTTGAAATTACATTATCAGATTAATTTTTAGTTATGATATGGAAAGTGTGTAGAACTAGTCCTTTTGAGTTAATGTTTTATGGATTCACAAATTTATTGTTTCCAAGGACTGCTAATTATTTGATACAAATACAAGGTGCAGTTTCAATCCCATGTTATAGTAAAAGAATGAAAAAACCCCCGAAAAGTTCTTTTTCATCAGTTTTGTGTAGCCTTGAGTTGCAGTTAAAATCTGAGCAGTTCATTTGAGTGAGTTTTGATTTATTGCAACAATGGGCAATCTTAGCTGCAGGCTTTGGGGAATTCCAAAGCATTAACACTAGGTTTACTTGATTGCATTGCAAGATTTGAGGTTTGGGGAGTTTGTTCTGCTTGTTTGTTAAAAGCTTAAAGTTCTGTCCTTCAGTATACAGTTTCATGTTCATAAAAACCCCTCAGCTTCTGGGATGAGGCGAGTTAATGGTTTCAGGAGAGTTATCAGCGGGTGAAAAAGAATCTGTTGTTCCTTTGCGTTTGAGGACATGCAATTTGGGACACAGCAGTTATGTAACTTTGTACCTGACAGTTACAGAACGTTGCTAAGGATGGACAAACACCAACGCAGGGATGATCCTGCTGTGAGCTGCACAATCCATCAGTGCACTTTTTACATGGGAAAATGTGCTCATCCCTTCTTAAAGCACCTGTGTTTTCCTTAACACTGTCGTGATCTAGGAGGTACCTAGGAAAGAAGCACTTGGGTTGAATTTAGAAACACTTCAGGAGATGGCTTCTGTGCAAAAGGACATTTATAAGTGGCACCAAAACCAGTACGTGGGGAGCAGGTGCATTGGTGGGGGTACAGTTTTAGGAGGTCCCAGTCTCTTTTGGTCTTCTGTTGGAATTGCCCAAGAGAGAAAGTAACTTCAGATACATAGCTCTGGTAATTTCATTGTTTGTAATAGTGCAGTAATCTTCTTATTTGCTCCCAAATGTCCTCATTCAAGAATAACTTCTAAATTGTTTACTTTCTAAAATATTTACTCAAACCGGAGGCATTATGAAATTTACCTGATGAACCGTTCCTGCTATTTAATCTGCTGTGCTCTGAATTTTGACTTGTGAACAAGATGGGTATTTTTTAATTAACTTGTTTCAAATGACACATTCAAATTTCACATTCGCATTCTGTGTAAGCAGCATAATGAAGTGTGCATTGACGTTCTGACGTTGTCATGCTGAATAACTCTCAGCCTGTCGGAAAAAAAGTAACATTTTAATATAAATACCAGTTGAAACTGAGATAATTTGGAAATTATGTGTGTATAATATACAAAATGTAAACAACAATGGTGAAACTTCACCTTCTTTGAGTATTTAAATGTGATGCAATGTTTTTAAATCAGCAAAAACTGACTCGCCTGTCTTCCTGTTTAAGTGAATTGCACTATTTTGCCCCTGGAATTTACAGACAAATATACCTTCAGTGACTTTCAGTAACTTTTATAGACAGAAAGATTGTGTGTGAATGCAAACATAGGATAAAAGTATTATTCTGCAGTGAAGTATTGCATATAAGTGTTATTATACACGAATAGCAATAGGGTGTTCTAAAATTTACAGAAGTCTGTGGTAGATTTCTGCCATCATGTACTAATCGTGATCAGAACCTGAAAGTTTACATTAAGCATATAAAGCTTTGTTTTCTTCAGAAGAAACACAGGAGTGTCTTCCATGTCATACTGAAACAGTTCTTCTTTATTTAATTTTTAGATTGGTAACATTCTGAGAAACGTCTTTCAGATAAATTGCTCTCAGAATGTGTCCATAACTATACGTTGATACATGCTTTTTTGGGGAATGTGGGCATTCATCAAGACAAGGACTTGCTACAAGAGATCTGACAATGATTCTTTGCCATCATAATAACTAGTAAAATATGGCAGTAACTAGAAAGCAGGAGGACTAATTTTATTCTTGCTGCAAAGCCAACTCTGGTGTTAACTCACTATTGCCTGCTATGCAAGAAGCAGAGTCTCTCTCAGGGCTCACCAAACACCTCACCGTGGCTGAGCAGCTGTTCACACAAAAGCTCCTGCTGTCTTCATGCTAAACATAAATTGCAGAGCAGTTCATCATAGCCCTTGAAATGTTTTAATCCCCCTAATGACATACTCATGTAGTTGCCTTTTTGTGACCTCATGGATAGTGGAAGAAAAAACGTGTAGGTGTATGGTGTTTCTTCAGGGCTTGAGGAAGAAGCTGCTTGGGTAGAAGAGAGGTGCCTTTGCTGAAGGAGGGCGAGCCTTGCTCTGGGTAGCCCTGGGGGCCCTTGGTCAAAAGAAAATTAGACAGGGAATGCTGAGGGGTCTGGTGGGACACCTGAGTGTGTAGGACAGGACTGGAAAGCACTGTGTTAGTTTGGGAAAGAAGAGATGGGGTTGGGGAGGAGCAGGAACAGCGATAGTGTTACAGTGAAGAGAGAAAGAAACAAAACAAAGCTCTGTTACCTCTTAGGTAAGCTCACTTCTGTTGAAAAGCCCTGCTTGACCCCTAGCCTTCCACATTTGATTACCTTGGAAGGACAGATGTTTTTTGTGATAGCTCGGAGATCCTGTGTAGAAGACACGTGTTTCCCAGATTATTTTCTGTCTTTCTAAAATTTCAGATCAAAAATGCTGGTTTTTGCACTTGCCATTACATCATGAAGTACGGTTCTGAAGTTGTCCGACATTGTGGATTTGCCATTGATGCATGTCTCATTGAAATGCTGTGTTAATTCTAGTAGTTACGAAGGCATTTTGTCAATCTAGTTTTATTCATCTAAACATACTGGCTATTGAGTTCATATTGTTTTAGTAGGATTTTAATACTTACACATGGTTAATTAGTTAGATTGAAACATAATTGGAAAACATGTTCTCCACAACTATTTAATAAAATGCAAAATGAGTTCTTTTGATTAGGATTACTGTTGATGATGTTTATTGCCTCTTAAAACCATAATCCTAAATTATTATTTTACAATACTGTCTGATATGCCTGATTTTTCTAATACCTTTGCTATATAGAAAACTTGCACAGCAGGTATGTTCGGGGTTTTTTTTGGTTTGGTTTTGTTTTTTTTTTCCCCTGGCTGTATCGTCTTCAACTTTTTTTTCTCGTCTTGGGTTGTTTGAATTTCATCTTGCACTTTTTAAATGTCTTTCCCTTCTTTATGGTGGGAGGGGGAAAAGAGAAGAGGTAGACGCTACATTTTCATTGCTTTTGGAGCTAAATCTAATGACAGCTGTACCGACAATTTTCTTCTGTGTTTACATGCAGCCAGGAGCTATGGGCGGAGAAGAGGTAAAAGTATTTACTAAATGTTTTGTTTGCTGAATAGTGGGAGAAATAAATATTTAGTTTTCTTGTGATAAGATGATGTTACCAATTTAACATTATTTAGTTGATCAATTGCTTCATATAAATCAATCTCATATTCTTCCCTTGCAAAACAGCTCCCTTTTAAGAGCATCTTAAAGCAATGACGATCCTGAGCTGATAACTTCAAGTGTGTTGCTATTACGAGAGAACTGGAGGATGACTGAATGTAAAGATTCTCGTGACACGTGTTTGTGACTTGACATGCGTAGTGTCCCAAAAAAGATTGGGTTTGGGTTTATGTTTGGTGTGTGTTTGTTTGTTTGTTTTGTAGAAGTGCAATGTTTAACTGCTGCATTGAACACTTGAAAATTCCTTTTTTTCTTACGTGTAACAGCTTTCGCTGAATATTACTCTCTATTACATTGAACTGCCTCAGGTAGAACGTGTGTGAATACCAATACTACTAGTAACTGTCCTCAACAGTGAATACTGATAATAATTTTGAAAAGATATAATATTTGAGCACATTTTAACTGTATTTCATCAGACAACCCTTACAACATAAAAGCAAACTGAAAATATTTTCTAAATGTACAGTGCTGCATATCAGTTTATTCTGAGAGATGAATGAACAAGGACAATATTGAGTCCAATAGCTGGCTACTGAGCAAGCCACTAGTGCAGCTTATGTTTATGTACTGTGCTGTAGCTTACACAGACTGGTTGTTGTTGAGAAAATAACAGTGAAAATAGCAGCTTTTAACAATTACATTTAGGCAGTGGCATCTGCGTGGGGTACTTCAGCATTAGACTTAATTTTATCTTCCTTTCCATGAAGTTCTCTGGCAGCTCTGCAGGTGACATTGCTTCCTTTTCCAAATGTAGAATTTGCACCACATTTGTGAAGAACCTTGGAGACAGCTGTATCCATCACACAGGCCAATAGTGTCTTAAGGGCTTGTAATTTGCATATGTGTATGTATTGAGGTGGTAGGCTGTACAGGCTGTACTAACACAGTTTGCTATAAAGAGTTTGAGCTGATTTTGTTCCGAGCTGACTCGTTTTAGTGTTTATTTCATAGCTAAAGCTGAAACAAAAGATTCAAGTTTTCTTCACAAACTGACCTTCCTATTTTTCACCACCTCCAGAGCTCAGGCTACTGTTAACAGATGTTGAAAGCATCCTAACACTTACACTTTTTCAGTGCTTTCATGGTACTGAAACAAATTGGGAAGTATGTGGAGTATACAGTAAGGTGTACTCTCTGTGCATGTAAACACTGATTAATTTTATTTTAAGATTGTGGCAAGTGTGTCCAGATTGATCAAATGGCACCATAGGAAAGGAGGTAGGAATCAGTAGGACACTATCAACTCCTTGCAACTCATGTTTACTTGTAGAAGCAAAATACAGTAATGTGGAAGTAATTGTGATGAATATAGTTTAGGCTGTTTTATACAGATTTTAGTGAAGGCAGAACAGGGTGAACAAGTTCTGAATGTGCTGGCTTTTCCAATTTTTTTTTTCTCGCTACCAAAAAGCATGCTTCACGCCACAAAACTCGTTTCCTGTGTGAAATGCAGCCTTTTCCATACTAACCAGTAGATTTGCGTGTGTGTGTCTTGTCATTAATGTTAGGGATTTTGACTTGCCTCATTCGTATTAAAGTCTGTGATGGTCATGCTTTATCATTACCTTGACTTTTATAATGTTGGTTTTGAGCTTTCATAATCTTAAGAAGCATGAGATTCTACAACAGCCTGTTAAAAAATGTGTTGGTTATCAAATATCCTCATATATTCCTCTCTATTATTGTTTTTACCATTTGCATTGGAATAATATACAGAGTAACCAGAGGCAAGTCTGTGCAAGGACTCATTTCATGTTTGTTATACTTGGGTATTTTAATTAGTGTTTGATTCTGTCACTGTGACTAAGCATCTTCAGTGAGGTTTTGTCAGACATTTCTTGAGGCTTGCCATGAACTCTCAGTTCTCTGCTTGATTCTCTGTTTCCGTTGAGAAAAGAGATGAGCATTTCTTTGTAGGTATCATGTTTGGAGCTGTTGAGTCATGTTCTTGGTGTACCTTGTTTTTTAACTTTTACAACCAGTTTTTCAGGTACAGATGTAAGCACCACTGTGGGAAATCAACCCAAACTATTTTGCTACACTGACAACCCAGAGATACCCAGGGAGGGGTACAGGAGTATGTTACAAAAAAAGTGCATTTAGTGATGCCTTGCCATAATGTTCTCCCAGAAATTTGCCCCAGGGGTTTTTTTGAGGTGGTGTTTCAGTATTTATTGCTTTAGATTGCATTTTTCTCCTGTTCCTACTCATTCCCTTTTCTAAGCCGACATAAATTTTTCAACATCCCAAAAAGTCTGTAGCAATGGTTTCCAGAGTTTGCCTTGCTTTTTTCAGCCTTGGCATGTACTGATTGTGCTCAATACAGCTTATTTTTCCCTTAGTGGAAAGACCGTGAACAGTCATTCCCTATTCCCTTGTCTGTAGGCTTTCCATTATTTTAAATGCATACTTCATACATTTAGCTCTCTACTTAACTATAAACTTAGAGAACGTTGTTTGCATTTATTTAAGGTGAGTGCAGTGCTTGTAGACTGCCAAGCATCTGGCATGGTGCTTAGAGGTGATACCTTGCTTTCTAAGCTGCTGTGAATTTTTATTATTTCCTTCAGAACTCAGTCTCTTCTGCAGATCTGTATTTTCGTTGGACACCTTGTTATTAATTTGATATGTCATCTTCCACTAATGGCTCATGGTTGTTGTTTGTTTGCTTTTTTACAAGAAGGTAGGTTGATGGGCAGGAATTAGATGATTTAGCTCTTCAGTAATGTCAATCTCTTACAGATATTTTCATATTTCCTGCTTTTCAATGAGTGTTGTGATTTGGTATTTTTACACAGTTATACTATTCTTAATTATTTTTTCTCTCAGGCAAATGTTCTCTTTTATGTTGAAATGCATATGTTTATACATGTGCATGACCTGTTTGTCCATTCATGGAATATTCATCAGAAGTCTTTCCTGTTTTATGCTCTAAACCCACCATTTCTGACAACAAGCCTTTGAAAGGTAGCATCTGTACATCCTGCTCTGATTGTGGCGTTTACCCTGGTTTTTATGTTGATGTGTAAAAGCACGGAAGGATTTTTGCTTCAGTGGATTTTTGTGTCTGTGATCTCTGTCAGTGTTTAACATGAAATATATTCTTTTTAATCAACACTTTTCTAGTGCTTGATGTTTGTAAAAAAAAATCAGGCTGGTGGTGTGTGTCAGTGAGAGCACCTTTCCTGATTTTGTTAGCTTGTTTTCCATATACAGGATTACTGCTTCCTTTTGTAATCTGTCCTTTGCTACTGGAGACAATTACTGATGTTTTCAGTGTATACATTTTTCTGACTGCTGTCCCTCTGTGTTGATTTTTCTTCTCCCTCCTGTTTTTTTTTTTCCTTCACTTCCCTGTGCTGCTAATGCCAGTATGGTATTAATCCTTAGGTGTTGCTAAGTCAGTTTCCCGGATCCATTACCTTTGAATTTAATTCTGTGCACTTAAAAAAGTATAAATACATTTATATTTGTAATCAACCCCCCTATAAATTGTTTGTATCATTTAATTAAATTCCATCCCTGGGAGCAATCCTCCATGATATGAGCGGAGAAGTAGCCTTTTCAGAGTTGAGGTGTGGTTCCCATTTATACATCTCTCTATATTGCAGGATTTATTTTTCAGCTCAGGTATAGGGAATTGTTAAGCTCTAAAGTTGGCATGTTCTACAGTGTTGCTTATTTTCAGTCTTTGAATATTTTTTATGTTCTTTTTTTAATAAATCTGTACTTAAGACAATGTGTGTATACTTTGGTAGTAATAGCAACAAGTTAATTGCATCAGATGGTTACAAATAAATTCTTTACTTTTCATTAGCAAACTGAGTAGCAGCCGTTTATGTTGATTTTTGCTCGTTCATTGCTGAAAGGATGTTTTAACTCTGAGTAACAAACAGTCTGACAGGCTGTTCTAGCTAACAATGTTTTCCTTCTTTGTGGTTTATTTAACAAGATTTTTTTTCCTGTTTGCTAAATTTCTTCACTATGTGTTTAATATCCACAATCCAAAGCTTTTCCATGTTTGTTTTGCTGTTTGCCCCCCTACTCCGTGTGGGCCTGTGTTCCATGGAGGTGGAAGTGCTGCAGCCCTTGTTGTCAGGATCCTGTAGAGCACTCAAAGGATTGTCCTGCTCTGCAGTGCAATGGCTTGAGGGATCTTAAGATCATTCCTTCAAGATCTGTTATGGAAGGTGTAAATCTCTAATAATTGGTTTGAAATGTAGATCTTGAAAAGGTTCTTTCTATAGCTATGACACGTAATTTCATCAGATAACTTGTTTTTCATCGCTATCCATTTGCAAGGGTTTGTTTTAAAGCTAAATGAGGTTTATTGTCTTGTAAGGGTCGTACAGTCTTGGAAAAATAGAAATGATACTAATGAACGTGAATTGGACAACTGGACCACCTAGCCGGGTCCTTTAATGCAAATTCTGTTAAAGTAAAACAGTACAAGGAAAAGTTTTTTACTGAAATATTTCATTCACCAGGAAATAGCGTTAACTCTAGATCCTACAAAATCTGTTCCAGGTCGGTCTTCACTCTTTCCTTTTGAAGATGGCTTCCTAGACGACAGCCATGGTGATCAGTCGTTATCCTCGGGTCTCAGCTCTCCAACACGCTGTCAGAATGGGGAAAGAGTGGAACGCTATTCTAGAAAGGTGTTTGTTGGAGGTCTTCCTCCTGACATTGATGAAGGTACTGTGAATCACTTGTATTCCTGAGATGTGGGAATTGGCTTTCATATGACTTTCAGAGTTTCACAGAAGCAAATGTCTTTTCCCAGGTGTGTCTCTCGTAGCGCTTGTGGCATTATTTAGAACAAACACACACTACCACCCCCTGCAACACCTGAGAGTTTACTTGACGTTCTTTTGTACTGTAGGTCAGAAGAGATGGAGACAGAAGTGGCTGCATAGCAGGTCTTCTGATCTGCATGTCTTCCCATGACTGTAAAGTGGGAAAGCTGAAAAAGGGAGCTTAGTGGGTACTGTCTCTCCTCCATAGTCTTTTGCTATTCTTGGATGTGGTTGACTTTAAAGACTTTCTTAGTGCAGTCCTTACCAAAATACAGTGGGCTTGAAATAATCAGCTCTTATACCCAGCACATATGCAGGGTTCAGGTGATAAATATAGGGTAATAATATGGTTATAAAATAATAACCAACTTAGTAAGGATGGTCAGGGTCTTTCTCAATCATTATCTGCTCTGCTTGTGTGTGCCCCCACAAACCCTTACTCCCAAACTAAAATCATGACAGTTTTTGGTGTATTTTTCATATTATAGCTGGAATCCACCACTGCCTAGCTTCAATGAGCATACACAGAGAATCTGAGGATGCCTTTTTATGAAAAGAGAGGGATCTCTAATCTACTAATCCGAAGCCTAAACCATGTACAATTTTAATGAAGAAATAGGATGAGTTGCTAGTCTGTTTGCAAGCACCTCAAATGCAGTTCCCATGTCACGCCAAGAATTGCAGGGCTGTTGTACAGAGTCTGGTGGGTAATCTGGATTTGCAGCTGTAAGAAGCAACAGCCCAGCAGGCACAACTGATGTGAGCATTGCTGGGTCACTCAGAATCAAAATACATGCCCAGTCTGTCCTGTGAGGAAGTAACACAGCAACCCTGTCACCCTCACAGGGAGCTGTCACCCTCTTTCCTGAGAGGTGTCCTTCAGTAACCCTTTCTCCTTCAGCTCCTCAGGTACACAACATGTGTGCTGTGTCTCCAGATGCTTGAAGAATCTGGCGTGCAGTTCATGGGGTCAGAGAAACTGGACACATCTCAAACAGCAGTCAGAAATTGGAAAACCCCACTGCCTTTTCTCCTCATGGCTTGTCACTCTGATCTATCTAACATTACATTAGATACAATTTAAAACGAATTCTTTCTTTAAAATAAATTTTAAAATGTATTGAGAAAAAAAGATTTAAAAAAACCCCAACTTTAAATACTTTCTTCTGAAGCATTTACATGTAAAACAAAATTGTCCTATAGGATAGCTCGTGATGTGTGTTACATGGTGGTTCCAAACCGATGCTTAAAAAGTGAAGAAAAAACTTGGTAATTCAAGGCAGATGTCCTGAGGGGCCTGAGGAAGGTGCAAGGCCCACAGCGGCGTGACCTGCTGCAGCCTCTTTCTAGGGCAGGCTGCAAGGAGCAGCCGTGCTGACATGGAGCTCCTCCGTCAGCCCCATGTGGCTGCATCTGACCCTGCTTTGTGGCTATAATTAGAAGTAGACCGCAGCTGAAGCATATTCACTTCTGATAGATCATGTTTGCATTTAATCCTGCTGCAGACTTCCACTAGTGGAATGTAAAATTACTTTTTTAATCAGCCGTGTAGAGCATAAGAGATGAAAGAATATTTAGGCATCCTCTATGGACATTATTGCAGTTTTCACTGTTCTTGTTTTGTTTTGTTTTTTCTAAGTAAGACCTTCTTGCCTTGCCAATGTCAGTTTTTACATTCTCTCTAAGGTGCCTCATTTGTTTTTTGTAGACGAGATCACTGCCAGCTTTCGTAGGTTTGGACCTCTTGTGGTGGACTGGCCTCACAAAGCTGAAAGCAAGTCATATTTTCCACCTAAAGGTAATTAGTTTAAAATACATTTAAGAAGGCTGTTCTGGTAAAAGAAAATTACATCCCCAATGTGGAAATCCATTACAAGCAAAGTTTTGACTCTTTGTGGTGAATTTTCTATCTTTCATCAAGCATATTTTCAGCCATTGTCATGATGGGAAAAAAATTGACAATCTGGTTACTGAAAGGGGCTCCTCTGTGTGTACTTCTTCAGCACACCTTGAACCCCTGAATTATGCCTTAATTTGTACCCGGAGTAGGTAGAATTCAAGTTGCAGGAATTTCCTAGTTGATTCTGTTGCACTTTGCACATTGCAAAACCCTCGGGAATAAGAGCTGGAAGTCACTTGGATTGGGCCATTGGATTGGGTCCCCGGTATTTTGCAGGGAAGCAGCTCTAGCGTGTGCTGTGACCCGAGGAGCCGTGATCCTGCTCGGAAGCACGAGCTCCTTGTCAGGGCTGCCCGGGCGAGCTCTGCTCAGAGTGCACCACAGGCTGCCCAGGGCTGGGCTAGAGCGTGTGCAGGTGGGGCAACCTCGTATCTGTCAGCACAACATTATGCAGACCTGTTTTGGTTGAGAAAGAGCAGTTTGTGGGAAACCTGGTTTGGGAGAGGGTTACTTGGCTAAATCAAACTGCTCTTACTGTACCCTGGTCCCTCTGATTTTGTACAATACATTCCACTCTCATTCACATGTGACTCTTGCATGTAGTTCCTGAGTTCACTCATGATCTGAAACAGTAGCAGGAAGTTGTACACAAAATTTCTGGTCTATATGTAAAGATTTTCAGTTCTCATTGACCCTGGGAGCTCTTAATTGCTCATTAAGGCCACTGATTATTTTGGCAGAACGATGGGCTGTTCAGTCAGTGAAACAGCTAATCCTACAATATTTTGATGGATATATTTTGACTGTAAAAACACACAAATAAAAGCCAACTGAATTTATTTGGAAGCTTAATTGCTGGAGGTGAGATAACACTGTGACAAATACTTGCCCTGTGAACAGTATTTGGGACACTTAAAATCAGAAGAGAAACTCATACATGCTTCCTCTTTCCTGTTCCATTCTCACCACTCAGCCTTGCTGTCAGCAGTTATGCAACATCTGTTCTTGAATTTAAAAACAAATCAAGCAGCCCCAAAACCAGCAACAAAATACCCCAAACCTCAACCCCCCCGCAATATTCCTAAGGACAGTTGGTAAAATATACACTTTTCCCTTTTTATGTTATTTTCAAAGGTCTTTAGGGTCTTTCTGGCTAGTGAATTCTATTTGTTCCTTCATTTAAAAGTTTTTTGGGTTTTTTTTTTAAAGTAGAAAAGCCAGCTTCTCCTTGTTCTTATTATCTCTTAGTACTCTCTACTTGTTTTCCCCTTTTTTATTTTTTTGCTCTTATTAATTCAATAAGTAATTATTTGTAGTAGATCAACATGGGACTTCCAGTTTTGATTTTGTTCTGTATCTGACTGTGGACTAGTTATGCCTCAACAAACTTGTAAAATGTTTTTGAGTAAGATCTATTTTAGCAGAAGACAAGGGAATGCAGCCTCACTTCTATTTTTGTCATGATTCTAATATAGGAAACAGCTTTCAAAGCCCCTGCCAGTTGCCCTGAACGTCTGTCTGAAAGTGCTAAACAACAGTCAATCCCAACTGTTCCAGATTTATTTATATCTGACTTCTTAGTTATCAGTCAGGGCTGCAGCATCAGACATCCTGCATGCCTGGCTCTGAGATTCACTTACAGTCATGGTAAGCTCCCTAGGTCAAATGTACTTGATTTACTATGATCCCTCATAGGCAGCACCTACATAGAAGACGGAAAATTATTTCCAGGAGTCACAGGGTAAAGTTTGAATGTCTGGTACAATTTTTTCACAGCTCTTTGGTCTTTATTTAAAAAACCAAAACCAATTTAAAAAAGCAATTTAAGTTGGTGGGCTTTGATTTCAGGTTTGTTTGTTTGGATTTTTTTTACTTTTTTATTTTAAGCTGTTTTGGTGCATTATTGGACATTTCCTTAAAAAATACAGTGAAACAAAAAGAGATTTGAAATTATGCTTGGTGCAGAATTCATTGAGACTTACTCAGCTGTCAAGTACTCATGAATTCAAATGTTTTTTCCTTTCATTTTTCTAGGTGTCTTGTCTTCCTTGTTGCATTACTAGTCTGTAAATTCTCTGACATTTTGAATATGAGTCTTTCAAATGGAAAACATGTCCAAAAAAAACAAAGGACAAAGGAAATTATAGAGGAGAGAATGAGCTGGGATTTGTATGCTAGCAATCTTGAAAGAAATCAAGAAAAATGAATTGTTTGAATGAGTGGGGATGATGCAGAGGCTAATCTTTATTCACACATTGATAAAGCCTGACCTTCAAGGCTTCTCCCTCCTACTTGAATGTGCCCCACAGGCAGTAAAATTGAGCCCTGCTCTTTCTGAACATATGTCATCACCTCCAGATGGACTTCAGTGTCCTTTTGATGGATAGCCTTTTCCATTACTGGAGGGTCAGATCGTTGGGCAGTGTCTGGTCTTTCAGCAAGGTTCAGGATTTTTTGTCTGTTTGCTTTGATCAGTGTTCACTTAGAGGTTTGGGGCAGACAACATCAGTAGGTGATGCTATGGGTCAGCACAGTCAGTTTTAAGTTTTATGCTGGAGCTGCTTCACATCATGGTTTTCTGTCTTCAGTTACATCCAGGTGATGCAGCATCCCCTGCAGTCCTGAGTGAATCAATACAGATTTCCAGTATCTACTTGTTGGTAATTTATTGAATTTTGGGATGTTTGCTGAGTTGGTGCAGTACATGAATTCCCTGTAGTCGCCCTGTATTAGGAGCACTCTGTTGATGTTCTTAGGGCTAGGAAGAGAAGGCTGCAGAAACCATTAGCCATGGCTAATCTGATCAAGCATGAAATCTGAAAGATTAAAATGTTGCTTACAGTCTAGTGACCTCCACCACCACCCACCAGCCCCCCCCAAGGGCTTTTTCTGGTTAGTTTAGTGAGCAAGTCAGGCCATAGATGCGTAGTCAGTTCCAGCAAGCCTTACTAGCTAATTTATTAGTTGGTGTGGTTGATTAGCTTAGCTGTAGTGGCATGTAAACTATCATTGGGACTAGCTGGAATCTAGAAACATTCCTGCAGCACTGAGCTTGAACAAAGAAGGTTTTCCTGGATTTGGCATCCTGAGCAGGTCTGCTTAGGCACATTACCTCCGATTTAGTGCTGGGCCTGATGAACTTAAATGTTTGTGTGTGAAATCGTGCTGAGCTGGGATCTCCAGCATGGCAAGTTACACCAGGCTTATCTTAGTGTGGTGTCAACAGTGCCTTGGGGGATGGCACAGCAACACAGATGTATCTGCAACACATTCTTCAAGCACATCATTACTATCTGTATTAGCCAGGTTTCCCCATTTTCCCAGATATTCTAGGGGTTTGTTACCCTTACTGAATCTTGCCTGACATCACAGAATGCACTGATTTTGTGTTTGTGAAAGCAGTCTGACTTTGTCAGCGTTTGAGTTTTGAGCATTGTAACAGCAAAACCCAAATCATTCTGTAGATCAAGCACACCTTACCTTCCCCTGGTTGCCAGTGAGTTCAGTATTTAGGTTGCTGAGAGAAGAGGGACACTCTTGTCGCTGAAAGTGAATATTGTGCACTTGGGCAGGAGAAGCTGCCAACAGCTGACAATGTGTGTAAGAGGCTCCTATTTCTAGTTCGGAGCATCTGTATTGTTGCCTTAACATTTCTTTTTACCCCTCCTATGCATTGTAAAGCTTAGCACCGTGTTTTTATGTTTGTGTCATGCATGAGGTGGTTTTTAATGCTTTGCCTCTGAATAAGGCTAATTCATTCCCGTTGCCGGAGAAGTCTTTGGATTACTTCCTTTGGCATCTGTTTGGACATGTTACTAACGGAACTGGCAAAATTATAAATGCCATGTGTTGGTCTTGGGTAAGCAGATGCCCAGTTCATAATGTGTTTACTTGGCTTTCACCCCAGAGTTTGGGAACTAAATGTGGTTTGTGGTTAAGTATCTTTTGAGTACGTATGAGACGATGAGAAATAAAGAAATACATATTAAAGGATGCTATCAAAAGTAGTTGTACATTACCATGTCACAGTCTATTTATCTCTGGCAAAATCCAGATAATTCATGTTTTATTTAAATAGAAATTTATGGGGTTTTTCACTTATTTGCTGGTGTGCTGAGTTAAGCAATGCTTATGCTAACTACAGTAATTTTTTTTCTTTCCTTTGTTTTTTTATTAAACAGATGGTGCCAACTGTTTCAAAAACAATTTTTTTCAGTTTTTTTTTTTTTTTTAAACAGATTTCTAGCTTTAAAACAACTTTTAAAAAAACTCTTTACTGGTTTTTCCTTGTGATAACTATGATTTTTCTAGCATTCACTAAAAACTGCACAATGGGTTTTAAAATGCCAAAAATTATGCAGAAGTTCTCCTCTTTTTTTTTTTTTCCATTTAGAAAGATTGATGTTTGGATAGAGATGAGAATTGGAGTTAGAAAATGAAGCATGGCAGAGCTTGAAGACAGGATGGGTTTGGAATTAGAGGAATGCTTTGGCTTTACAGTTGATTTAGATGTGTGATGCAGCAGTCTGATCCTTTTGTGTTTTCCCCGTTCTTCAGTTCATTATCCTGTCATCTGATAAAACTGAGCACATTTGTCCCTACTGCTCCGTATGGGACACTAGGGGTGAGGGAGATCTCATGAAAAACAAAACAGTGTAAGCAAAGTTGCACAAAGTGACATGAAATGATTCTCATGCTCTAATTTAAAACAATTGGTGGGACAGACAGTGTGAGCCTCTTTGATTCTCTCTGAAGTACTGTTTAGATGGGAACACTGTTGTTGTAGTCTTTTGACTGATCTTGATTTTATGGATGAAGACCATTTCCATGGTTAATTCCATTGCCACTGCAGTGGCAGTTGTAGTTTCTGCCAGAGGAACAAGAATGAACAATTGCAAGGAGAAAGTATAGAGTCATAATTCCAATTCCATTTGTTATATTCACAAGAAGGTATCCGGTTTGTCCAAATACAGCAGTCTATTCTAGGAAACTGCCTGCTTTGCTTAACCGATCAAATATGATACCACCTCAGTCCAGTGTGAAATGCCAAGCCAGTTTTTGTCTTTTAAAAGCTGAAGTCAGAGATCATAGTATTTGTTAGAATGGAAACTGACATTCCCTATCCAGAATTACATTGTGTGACAAACAGTGATTCTGGGAGGGTTTTGAGATGTTGTTTATGGATGTTCCAATACACGTGTGCAGTGTCAGTCGTTCACCCACTGACATCTGAGGCCGTGTCTGTAATTTGTAGTCCCTGTGTCTTCCCACAGCAGGGCAGCAGAATCCCAAATCAATGCAATTCACAAATGTGTGGTGGCAAAATGCAGTACACGCTAATGTGCTCTTCTGTAGCTGTGTGACTTCAGGTTGGTTTTGCAGAGAATTTTCTTTGAGGTTTTTGATGACTTTTGTTTGAGCCTCCCTTTTTTAAGCTCTTAACGCTGTTTCCTGTCTTGTCCTAAATGTTTGAGGATTCTTGGTGGTGTACTGATAATGATGATTTTTAAATGTCTGTCTTTGAGACTGCTGTGCCAGGTATCTAAGAGCATTCAAGGAGATTGCTTCAGATAAGAGAATTTCTGTCTCTATGTCCTTTGCAACTTCTTTTTCTAGGGGAAAACAAGAATCTGGTGGGGCAAAATACAAAAGTATTTTTGAGCCATCCAAGCCTAGGCAGAACAAATCTGATTCTGGGGTAGCATTGCAGGATTATTCTCTCCCAGCTTTCATGTTGCTTTCAACAGATCCTACTCACTTTCAGAATTGCTAGGTTGCAATAGAAGAAACCACAATTTTTAGCAAGCATATGACCCTTTTTCAATAATTTGAACATATCTAAATACATAAAATCTTTCCATGTTTATCTGTAGAGGTAGCCAGACCACTTCTGTCAAATGGAAGGAGTGAAATATTTGCCTTATTCTCATTAACCTCTTCTAAAGCCCAAGTAGATTTTACTGTGGGTTGTACACCCCATCCCTCCCCAATACTATTTTTATTAAATGTCACCTTTTCTTTTGTTTTATAAATGGAAATACATTACTTGATCTGTAAGAAGTATGGGTTTCAGGATAAAAGCTGTCCTTTGAACAGCAAATGTGAGTATTTCAGGTGCTGGATGTGCTATGGGTGCCTCTGCCCAAGGCAGTGCATCTGCCTCTCTCTGATCTCAAAAGCTTGGAGCAACTCAGAACTGGTGTCTCCCTCAGCTGTCTCAGTGCTGTGCTTGGCAGATTTTGTCTACTCAATACCATGCAAATTCTACCTGGTTTTGGGACCTCTGATGTCTCTGACTACTGATTATACCAAGAGAGTGTAACCTGTAGTCAGCTGTGTGCCAGTGGAGGCTGGGCAGTTTCATTAATAAAGTGAAACGTGTAATTTTTTAGAGGATTTGGTAAGTCCAGTATTTTTATTTCTTTTTATATACTATTCTCATCTCCCAGGGAAATGCATACTCTTACTCACCAGAAGCAATTTTGGGTTTTGAGAGGAATTTGTTCAACATAATCCAATTTTGGAAGAAAACCCTTCTATTATTAAGGAGGGTTTTTCAAGCTGCATCTTTTTCTTATAGTCAACAAGGACAAGAAACTTGAACAAACCAGAACCTGAAAACAATCCACATGTGAGTGAACATTCAATCCAGTTATTAGCAGCACCACAGCAGCACATGACAAATTGATTGCTTGATTAAAAGAAGGGAAGTCAAAGCTTAGTGCTGAAGCTCTGCATTCTGCCTTTAGAAACGTCTTACAGCTCACAGGAGAGTCAGAGTCATACAAAAATCAGAAAATATGTTACTAGCTTGGTTTGTGCAAATGGCATGGGGTGTCTTTTCTTTTTGATTGAAGTATTTTACTTTGAAGCTCTTGACAACAGCCTCAAATATTTTGTGTATCACAGCTCTAGTAAGTGCTGCTTGCTTTCTTCTTTAAAAATAAATTTTAAGAAAAACATATAATTTAAAGTGAAAACTATTTTTATTGTAAAACCCAGTATCAAATGTAATTTAAAATAACTGGCTTCAGCTAAAACGTAGCTTGGATTTTTGGACCGGTGCTTTCTTCCTCTGAAAATTTATTTTACCTCATGCTGATAACTGTGCTTGAAATAGAAGCTGAAATCAA
The DNA here is from genome assembly GCA_013398855.1 of Mohoua ochrocephala. NCBI lineage: Eukaryota > Metazoa > Chordata > Aves > Passeriformes > Acanthizidae > Mohoua > Mohoua ochrocephala. The sequence continues at coordinate 877,441 of VZTA01002948.1, forward strand.
GCAGAGCATTTATTTTTCTGCAGAATTTTTCCACGTTAATGTTGGTTGGAGTAGGACTAGAAAATGGTTTTTTTGCAAAGAAGAGTAACAGGTTTGGTTCAAACTTGGAAACTGATCTCTCGTGAGCCATCTGTTCAGAGTAAAAGCAGCAGCAGCAGACCTGACGCCCTCCAGATGATGACCATGAGCTGCTCTGCCCAGAGCAGTCACCATCGCATATTGCCCTTGAAAATCAAAATTTAAAAAATTCAGTTCTGAATTTAGTTGGGTTTTTGTATTTACGAATGTGGATGCTTCTTTTTTTCATGCTGCTGACTCAGTAAACTTCACAAAGATAGCTTCCACCTTATCAAATATTTAGGCTTTGTCATATGAAATTCATGTGACTCCTCTTTTAACTACTCTTTTAACCAAATTGTATGTTAGAGCCTTTCTTTTATGTTTTTATACCCTTTAATTCTGATTTATAGCTGCTGTAGATCATGTTGCAGTCTGAAGTCTGATGTTGAAAATGGCTGTGACCTTTGAAAGAGGAGACAACCCTATAAATTCGCTGTTGCAATGTTTTATACTAGTTTAGAAGTAAATTCCAGATAAAGAGAGGCTTTAGTATGCCTGTAGAATGTTCTTTTGCTTAAAAAAACCACAAAACCCCTCAAGTAATTTATTTCAGTCTTTTTTAATACAGGTGGGTGGGAGTATTTTTACTACAGGACAAACTGAGATGGCATATGCATGCTGTTCTTTTGGGGCTTTTTTACCCATAAGTGGTGAAAGTAAAGGAATGATGGCTAGAAAATCCTTTTTGCTTCTTGACATGTTTTGGAACTGAAAAGACTTTATAAATCTTTGTGTGAATTTACTACAGCACTATAGAAATGTTGTCCTTTCTATTGAGGAAACATTGGGGCACCTCTCCCATGTCCCACAAATAATGCATGTCCAGAAAGCAGAGGTTCTGTGGGTAGGTTGGGTTACTTCTTCCACTTAAATTGAAGGTATGAAGAAAAACGCTCCGTAATATTTATGACAAAATGGAAGGTTTCTGTTTTCTCTGTTATTTGTGATATGGTAAGATCATTTTTGGTAAGGGTGAAGTGTTAAGTTTCAATTCTTTTGGTGATCTCATAATGTGGGCTATTTAGCGGTAAGACTGGAATTATGAAGACATGCAATTTATTTTACAGAAGCTACCGATACAGAACTTCAGTTTTCATTCAGCTCTTCTCTATGATCCACTCCATTGCTGACTTTTCTTGTTATGTCTCCTGTCTTCCATTTGACACGTACGCTTCATTTTATTGCTATTAAGATTCAGGATCCAATTATTTTTCAATGTAATGGAGGACATGGGCACAATCCTTTAATTAAAATCAAACAAACCCTTCCCCAGTACCTGTCTGTAATGGGGCGTATGAGGAATTTCTTGCATATCACACCAGCCAGGCTTAGTCTGGTATTCATGAAAAACATGTAAAAATGTAAATATGTAGAAAAAGGAAAGTCACTGTAAGATGCTAGACTGTTCCTATTTCTTATACACCTTTGTTTTTTGGAGAAAAGAATCAGCTGACAGGGTCAAACACTGCCATATAAAATTAGACCGACTAAAAGAAATTAATCTTTGCAGCCCTGACTAATACATAATTTCACTCTTCTGCGGTAGCTGAGATTACAGCCTTTTCTATTTTGAGGTTTCTTAAGTATTTAAAGCCTTTGAAGTTTTTTGAAAATGCAGTCATGTCACTGCAATGTTTAAAGGAAAGTCTGCAGTTTTTTTAACACCTCGGATTTTTATTTTTCAAAAATGAGTTTAATTTTTAATAGTCGTTTCATCTTTGGATTTAGAAATGTGTTTTATTCATGTTCAAAGCATCTTCTAATAAGATTACTAAGGTGACTTTGAGCAATGACCCTTGTCATCACATTAACTGATTTAGAAATTTGGTTCACACTGTTTCTAAATGTTCCTTTCCTGTGGGCTTTTAAAACAACTTTATTCTAAAAGTTCTAGTAAATACAACCATAATTCCGTTCAAAACCATTTTTTAAAATCTAGTAAAAAAAAGAAAAAAAAGGAAGTGAAATATATATTTCATGAAAAAGTTAAGTCTATTTAAATCTACTTCTTTGAGGCAGCCATCTCAACCATCTAAAAATAACCCTAAAGAAATGAGACTAGAACATTAATTTTCTTTGCCATTTTAACTCCATCTTATTTTTTACGTAATAATATGAGGTAGATTTCTATATTGAAATACTTTTATAAGAAATCTGAGGTCGATGCTAGATTTTATTGTAATGCTGAAGCTTATAAAAACATCAGAAAAGACACTGTCTAAATGAGTAAAAGAAGATGAGCTTCGAAGGTAGTTCGACTTTTTTCAAGCATAAGTGGTCCTTCCCTTTTGCAGATGAAATCAGTGCATGTGACTACCCAAAGGCTCTTCTGACTTGCTGTGCAGAATGTAAAGAGGAAATTCTTCTCTTCATTATCTTAATTCTGCCAGCCAACCTCAGTGTTATAAAGCTGCAAACACGTGACCCTTAGATTGTGATTCCTGTATCTGATTTTGCAAGTGGGCTGAATTTTGGGAATTATGGATTTCAGATCAATTCTATATGAAATCAGTAGATGACATGCAGACACATGACATGGAGATTCAAATACTCTTTGACCTTATATATAATTCTTCATTACAGTATTTCACTTTGAAAAGAGCCCAGATTCTAAGAACCAGAAATAGGTTAATCCTTCCCTGTTGGCTATATAACATTTGCATGCCAAAATGCTGGCTTTGTACCAGAAGATTCAGCTCATGGTTGATGTATTTGAACAACAAATTATGTATTGTTGTTCTCAAATGCAAGAACTTAAATTATTAATTACTTTGAGTATTCACAAGTTGAGCATAAAATGGTACCCTTCAGTTATTATAATAAAATTGAACTAATTCACAATTAACTGAAATTTCTAAGAGAAACTCTTGATTAAATCCGGTCCACTCTGGACTTCATTAAGTGAGAGATCTGTGCTGTTACTGCGTTAGTTCCTTTCTGTAATTTATTCCTGTATCACTAAATAACTAGAGACTGTTCAGACAACCTTTACTCTCATAACGTTAGTAATTAATCACTTAAACAGAGTATAAAAATTCTAATATAACAAACTTTGTTCCTGCCTTCTCCCATGGGTTACAAAACACAGTCAGTGATTTCCTTTTACTCCACCAAACTGTGCCTAACGATGGAGCTGTAAAAGGAAGGTGTTACCAGATTTAGAAGAATAAAAGAAAGCCTTTTCTTTTTTAAGCATGCCTTTTCCACAAATGCTGTGACATGCAGTCAGTCTTTTCCTGGTGAGCCATGACAGGCACGAAGCTGGATAATCTTTAACTCTTGAGAAATATTTTGCTTTAGACAAGATAATAGTCTTTTCTGATAAACTCTACCAGCCATGGCTTGCTAAGTTGAATGGTGTCCACAGGGCCTGTAAGTTTATTTTCTCTCCCATGCCTAATACATATAATGCACATTCTGCAGGGACATGAGTAGTTCTTTTCAATTAATTACATTGAGGAAGGATGGGCAGAATACATGCATAATGCACTACTAGCTAAAACTCCAGTGTGACTGCCTGTGATTTGTACCAACGTGCCAGTTTTTAACATAAAAGTATGATATCAAGATATTAGAAAGGCAGAATAGGCACCTTGATCAGCTTTCCATCTAGCATGTTGTTTTGAAGAGGTCACTGAAGCCTTATTACAAAATGTGCTTTCAGTAATACAGAAAGGTTCCCATCATTAGAGAGGATATGCCAATGTTGGTATTAATTGAAACAGAGATTTTTTCCAGGCTGTTTAGGCTGGCAAAAATGCTTTTGCCAGACTGTAACAACTTTATTTAGTTCCAAGTGTATCTTGCATTTCAAGTGGCAACCTTGTTTCAAGCTTGTGGGACACAGTGTATATGCCAGATTTTCCAGTTTATTCTCAGCAAGGTTAACTGAAATTAGACCAACTGGACTAAATTATCCTTTCATATGGAAATTGTGTCACTGTTTAGATGTCAGAATAGGACATGTACAAAGGAGCTTAGTTCTTATACTGCTTTCCATAAAATAATGAATCTTGGAGCACAGGCTTGAGGATCTCCTAGGTTGGCTTCAGAAACTAGGGAAATTAATTTTGTCCTCATTGTCCCTCTTCTGTACCCTTTGAAAAGTTGTAGTGACTTTTCTCACACCAAAATATGTTGTTGCCTTCTCCCAGAGAATTTCAATGTTTATTGTCAGCATGGCAGTGATGTGTTGCACCACAACAGCAGAGGAGGAGCTGGGTTGCTTCTGCTCTGCCAAGAATCCAAATATCTGTGGATATAGAATATTCAGCTGTAGTCAGGTTGCTGGTTTTTGAGGCCTCAAATATCTTGCCTGTTTTACTTTGTGGAATGTGAGTCAAGGGCAGTCCCTTGAGCCCTCAAACCTTCAGAATGTCTGCTCAGGTAAGAAAGGAGCACTGCCGAAGTTTGACTGCAACCTACTACCACAGTGTGCTACCAAAATTCTGCCATAGAGCACTAAAATTTTGAGGTTTACCACATCTTTTACTTCTTGGGAAAAAATTGATGCTTTTTAAAGTGATACAATATTCGTGAAGCACAGATAGGAGAATGTGCTGAAGCACACGATGCTAGGGAATTTGAAGCAACTTTCAGCATCTGCTAAATTGCACCTAGTGTGAGATAATTCTTTATGCAATGCCAATTTTGGCATGGGTATCTTCCAGTTTAATTTTTTTATACTGGAATCTGAGTTCAAAGTGCATCTTCTGCACTTTGAGTTCCAATCAAATGAAGTGCATCTATGGAAGCACATGTTTTCCTGGATGAACAAGTAGATGCAGCTCTGAACAGTGGCATTGTGATGAAGAGGGTAAGTCTTCAGTAGCAGCAATGCCTAGAACTGCTCATGGGAAAAAGCTGCACCTTTCTTAATTTAAGGTTTTTGCATCTCTGTGTGCTTCTAGAAAAGAAGTAAAAATACCATTAACTTCAGCAGGTGTCTTTCTTGACCGTATCAACTTCTACGATCCTAATATTATCTGAAGTTCTGTTCTTTATTTATTTTTCATTTTCATGTAATCTTTGTTAATCTTCAGTACCAGAAGTCCTTGAATGATTGGAAGAGATGTGCAGTCACCAGGTTTTGAAGTAGCACTGGCCATCATGTCATGCTAGTCCAGCCTCCTTTTCTGGATTAGCACAAGGCTGCTCTGTGAACAGCCTCCGTGTCTTCAGCGGATCCTTGTGGACCCCGCAGCAGGAGAATGGTTTATTCACAGGGGTCTAGAGAAGTGAGGAGCTTTTACCTCACTGAACTTCGTGGCAGGCACTAGCTCCAGGTTATAAAACTGAAACCTCGCCAACTTGGACTACTCTTGTAATTTAGCAACCAGAGAAAAAGAACAAGTATCTGTTTGGTTCATTGTAACTGTTTGGGGAAATTATGATCATACCATTTACTGTACCCCCAAAGGGTGGTCAACTCCAACTACCACAGATGTAACCTTTCACTATGACCTAGAAACCCCCCCCAAAAAAAGACATACAAGTGGCAAATTACAAAGGTCACAGCCAACATGTTCACACGGAGTGAGAAAACTGTGCTGTAGTGATTGTGGAGCAGAGGAGCAGTGCCTGCTCCGTGGGAGTCCTCTCCACCAGGCAGCTCCAGTGATCCAGCAGCCTGTGGTTACCTGGCTCTGCTGAGTGCAGAGGGTGCTGTATTAGTTTCATTTCTGAGGCAGCAGAAGCATGGGCTGCTTGGGTCAAATCTTCATGCAGATTTAACAACATTGAATAAAACTCAAGAAGGTTTTCTTGGCAGCTGCATTCAGCAGAGCACTGAGTGCTACACACTTAGTTTTACTGGCTAATTTAAAGTCCTAAAATTCTGAATTACATGAAACAATTTTAGTAGACTTTCTTCTTTCTTTTGAACTGCTTTATTTAAATATAAGTAACAACAGCAGGTCTTTTATTCATAATAAAACACAAAGCATGTTGTTCTTTTTCACTGGGCTTATTGTTTTTAGTGAACATTTTTTCATATTTAAGTGTGTATGCATAGAAGTCTATTTTTCTGTTTACCTGTCCACTTTCTTAGCCCTCTCTTCTAGAATTTATTAATTGAATATAGTAAGTAAATACTTTGTGCCTCCATTGTAAGATGTTCATCACTGATACCAGCAGATACCACTGCTAAATAGCTCCAGTACAGTTGTTGGATAATACAAACCCTTATTCACTAGCCTATATTCTCACTGCTCAGAATCATGAATTAATCAAATAAACATCCTCAGATGCAGCAAATACTCTTGTCTCTATTCTGAAACCAGTACTGTATGAGGGTATGATCTGTTCAGTGAATTTAATTTATGAAAACAAACTACCAACCTTAACAGTTATTTGTAATTTGTATATCTTGCCCACTTCTTGGGCTTGTTTGTTTAAAAAATGCTCTATAAATTAATCTGTTACTTTTCTCTCTTGTGCCCTTACCCTTTCCAAGGTTACGCCTTTCTGCTGTTCCAGGAAGAAAGCTCTGTACAAGCTCTGATAGATGCCTGTCTGGAAGAAGATGGAAAACTTTACCTATGTGTGTCAAGTCCCACAATCAAGGATAAACCAGTAAGTAGCTTATGCTATGACACTTATGCGGGTTGCTAACCCATTTGCTGTTACTCTTTTCAGTTAATAAATAAATAAAAAATACTTACAGGTAATTACTTGTCATTTCCTGTTTCTGTCCTTGCTGTTACATTGAATTGACTTTCTGTATCAGCGTAACATGGCTTTAACATTTGCTTTTTTCTTATAAATGCCATGTTCAATTAACTTTTATGTTTGGTACTCCTGGTATGCATCAGGAGTGTGTGCATCCTTTTACAGTGTTAACTGTAAAACAGTGGAGTGGTAATTTTCCATCTATATTATTTGAGAGAAAAGAAAGCCTTATGCGGTGAAATGAAGAAACTTGCCCCTGCCAAATTAAGATCTAGATAGCATCACATATCCCCTGTATTTCATTAGGTTTTTTAATTATTATTTTTTATGCATTCAATAGCTAATCAATTTATAATTTAGGCCTCATTTACCTTATAGAAACTACGGGATAAAATCAACTACTGCAGAGAGCTATAGAGAGTAAAAGACATACAGTAACCTGTTTTTATTGTTCACATCTCTAACAGTCCTTAATGCTGGTCTTTTTTGTGCCTATGAAGATATACAGATAAGGTGAAAACTACAGACAAATAAGATAAGATAAAAAATGTGCTGCCTTTTGAAAGTACTATTAAAAATCTTGCACAGATGAATGAACAACCCAGGACTGCAGCACAGTGAGCGGGCTTGTGTGATTCCTAGGATCAAAAAAATGGATTGAGGAACAGCTTTATCTAAATAATTTCTGAGCAGTTTTTTTCTGTGTAATCTAAAGATTTCTTATCAGCCGTGTTGCTTGCTGCTCAGTAGAAATAGGCATTCACATCTTAGTACAAATTCCTTTTGTATCCAAGCATAGAAATTAATTTTATCGGCTCATATCAGTGCTTTTAAATTTGTGGATGACTGTATGTGGTTTCAGGAAAGCCAGAAGCCCAAACTGCAACTGTAATTGCACATACATGGTAAAATGTTCTGAGAGTCCTTTCACAGGTTTCTTCCTATGATGGCGATTAGGGGCAGGGAATTACTGAGCGTAGGAGCTTGTGGTGAGGAGATTTAACTCAAGCCTGGCCTCTAGAGGTGATAAATGAGTTGTCCCCCTTCTGTCGGACACTTAGATAAGCTATGTTCTCAGATTGTCTTGGTGCTCATACCACCAATTTACTGCTTTTGAAAAATTAAAAGTTTTGGTTTTAATTATAGAAAGATTTGGCAGTTTTTTCTTAATTATAATTAAGCCGCCAAGTTCTTCTACTAAAAATGATCCTTAATACAGGTGCAAATTCGACCTTGGAACCTAAGTGACAGTGACTTTGTGATGGATGGGTCTCAGCCATTGGATCCACGAAAAACAATCTTTGTTGGAGGAGTTCCACGGCCTCTCCGAGCTGGTGAGTAGGAAAATGTAGGACATGTAGCAGATTAAGTAGAAAAGATAAGGAAAGATATACAGTATCTGTAAAAGAACAGAAAATGGTTTTCCAAAGATCAGAGCTTGCTTTCTAAGACAAGGAGTATCTTCCTGTTTACAAAATACAGTGAACATTTTTTAGCTTTTAAATAGGTTACTTATTAGGATTGCCAGTAGAAACAGTTTTCCTCAACTTTGCATAATATCCTAGAACGTGGCTGATTTTTTGTAATGTAGACCATCTTAATCCTAACCCTGATTTGTTTGCTGAGGTGCAGACAAGTTTCCTTTTCCTTTGACTAGAAGACCAGACCCTTCTCCCAGACCTTTTCCAAACCAATTCCAACCTCAGCTCCATGATTTCTGTTTCCCTTTTATTCAACCCTTACCTTAATTTTTCCATGGAGCTATGGACACAGCCTCTCAGCTATTGTCCAGAAGAAAAATTTCTCCCAACCCAGGTCTCTTGGTGGCCTCACATTGAAGACCATTTTCCAGACTCACTCCTAATGTAGCTTCTTTCACTCAATTTTTTTTCTTCACTCTTAGCTCTTTTTCTTCACTTTTATTTGCAGAGCCATAGACAAGACTCCTTTGCTTTTGGCCAGAGGGAAGATTTATCCCAGCCCAGGACTCCTGGCAGTCCCCATTTTGTTTTGAAGGCCCCATTTGAGCACTGCTCCCAATTGTAGCTCATTTCTTTCTTCCAATCCTGACATTTTTGGTGAGCCAATGACAAAGTCATGAAGCAAGTTAAAACATTTCTCCTGGCGAGATCTTTTGGCAGCCCTCACTTCTGTTTATACTCCCTTTTCATCCTCGCTCCAAGGCAGCTGCATGGTTTGTCTTTCTCATCCTCTCAACCCTAATCCTAATCCGGGGAGACTGTAGTAGACAAGGCCTCTCAGTCACTGTCTGGAAGACTTTCTTTGTAGCCCTCAGTTTCCTTCAGCAGCCAGTTTCCAGCCCCCTGGAACTTCAGCTCCTCACTTTATCTTTTGCCTAATCCTAAATCTTTTGGGAAGCTGTACCAATGTCCCCCAGCCATTGCTGACAGTAAGATTTCTCTTACTCCAGGTTTCTTGGCAGCTTTCACTTTCCTCACCATCTTAAAATAAGGCCCAATTGTAAGGTGGTAATTATGTAAATAGTAACAATTAAACATTAGTTCATTTCTAATGATAGCCTTTATAAAACTGTGTGTCATTTGGCCTGTCATAGATCACATTTGAAAGGCATTACATTTGAAAACTGATGCCTTTAAATAGGTAACTTCTCCAAAGCAGACAAACAGTTGCCATTTTTTCTTGTTTGCAGCTTTAAAGATCTGATACAGAAGTTTTTCCTAAGATATCTGAACACTGCATGGATTCCTTGCCCTGGAATCCTATATATTCTTTCTCTACTGGCAAGAGTGACTTAGTGGAACTACTACCGTAAATGCGTTCCTGATGTTTGTTCTGTGCTGTCACTTTTTGAGATCACTACCCCAATGATGATTCCAGATCATTAGAAAGCATAACAATCCATTAATCACTACATTATGCTGGTAGTTGTTCCTTACTTTTTGGAGCAAAAGTATTATGTGGTTTGGTAGAATGAGTCAGACATTTGTTTGCTTGTTGCAAATGCACAAATTAGCATATGGCCTTCCCTGCACACAAATTTATACAAACACATATACCTACTCAATTTACTAATGAGAATTTTGTGAGAACTATGAGAATTCAAATATTTAGTATTTGGGGGGGGTTAATTTTATTTTGGGTAGTTAAATTGTAACTTGCTACAGAAAGTGTTTTTGCACATTAGCACTAGAAGACAGCTGACCTGGCAGGGCGTGTACAGGTCCCAGTTCTTGCACTGTCCATCTGACCAATTTGTTGCCTATGAGTTTTTACAGAGAGCTTGGCTCAGTGGCCAAACAGCCTTACACAGTTCACACGGCTCTTTCCCACTTTCTTCAGCCTCTTTACTACTTCCTTCAGTTCTTTCCCTTAACTTTCCTTCTGTACGTGTCTCCAGCCATGCATTCAACCTGTCTTGTTTTATGAATGATATTTATAACTTCTTTAGAGTTATTCTTAATATCATAAAAAAGCAACAAACCATTTTAAAAGATCCACAACCAAGATAATATTCTACCAGAATATTAATTTAAGTTGCACCTAAAATGTAGGCTAGCTTTAGCTGCAGGAACTTCTGATGTTTCACAGGTTTTTGTTTCAAATGTGAAACACATCTTTGATATCTTTTTGAACCTTAGTACTTAGGGCAAAATATCAGATTCTAAAACAGGAATATTGCTAAGTGATCTTACATGTAAACTAGCCTTAAAAGGTCTACCAAGTGCCAGTGTTTTAATATGCAATATTGTAAATTCTGGTTCATCTGATACGTACTTTAACAATGTAATGCTGCATTTTTTTCACACTTCAGTCACACCAGCTTTTTACAGATTCTGGGTTTTGCCTTTATATTTTACTATAATTCATGTAAGGTTGATTCAATCTGTGTTTCAGTTTGCAGTTTTAGACTTTGGAAGACAAGTCTGATAAGGCAAATGGTGCTTTTTTAAATGCAACAATCCAAATGCAACACCATTATTTGTGTTAAATCTATTATATTTAACAATTGACTTCTTGCAGTTGAATTGGCAATGATTATGGACCGTTTATATGGAGGTGTCTGCTATGCTGGCATTGATACAGACCCAGAGCTGAAGTACCCAAAAGGTGCTGGCAGAGTGGCTTTCTCCAATCAGCAGAGCTATATTGCTGCTATCAGTGCTCGCTTTGTCCAGCTCCAACACAATGACATTGATAAACGGGTAAGTAAAATAGTGGGCAGCAGAATGGTTGTTACCAAACTGTACAGGTATTTAAAAAAATCGTTATTAGCACTGTGTTGGAAAACACTGTAAGTTCTCTTCTTCAGATGACACTTGTCAATTTTTTTAAAGCTTATTTAAGCATCTAAAGCAGAGTGAAAAAATACTTTGAACATTTTAAATAACTGCTGAGCACTAAACCCAGAAAATTGTTGATTGTAAGCTCATTTTTCCTTGGTTCTCTTTTGAATTCCATAGGTCAAATTCCATACCATTTCCCAGCTTATTTCTCCTTCTTTAGATGTTCGCTCATTGTGCATCAATGGCTTTTAGTTTAGTGACTACTTGTGTAGCTTCTGACAGTTTTGCTATTATTAGGCACCATTTTCTGTCAGTAGTGTAGGTCTAGACTTGAGGTCCCTAAAGCACAGGTTTATTGCAAGTAAAATAGATGATGCTGACCTCAAAAGTCTTGAGAATTATGTAACTAAAACCAAATGCCAAGAGATGCTTGATAGGCAGAAGGGGGGAAATGAGACGGTTTTGTTCAGTCCATAGGAAATCCCTAAAGGGCTTTTCAAATATGGAGTGAAGTTATGGTATTCACTGAAATTTGACTTGAACACATTAAAAGAAAACATTACTTACTTCCCAAAATTATTTTTTTTTCTTTAGACCTTCTGCCTTCACCTCTTGATTACACATACAAAAAACACCCATGTCTTTGAGGGCTCTGCATGTGGAATTATTCAAAAGAACATACAGCATGCACTGCTGCTGTGTATTTTTCGGATAGGGATGGCTTGTTTTTTCCTTAATCTGGTATAAATTGTTTCTCCAGAAGTCAGGTTAACAGGTACTGAGTGTGTCTATTATGTGCAGTATGCATATAAATCCACCCAGCTGCAAAGTTCAAACTATTTTGACTTTGTCTTTACAAATCTGAATTGTACTTTTTGTCAGATTCGAGGAGGTCATGGAGTTATGAGCCCTCGCACAAGTTTTGTGTGGTGCTTTACACCACATTACATTAACTAAGACAAGGCTATTCCTGAACATTTCTTGTCCATTGGATTCTGAAAAATCTTACAGATAGATTGAGAAGGTCACTTTTGGAGTCTTAATCGCACGTTGAACCCTTTGAGATTTAAATATCAGCCATGCTTGCTAGGGGTTTCTTTTTAAGCTTTAGGGTAAAGCCACAAAAGGTGACTAGCTAGTAATTTTTTTCATTAATCTGTTCTTTTCTCGCTTGGTGGACTGATAATTTAAGTTTATTTAATCATCTTTTATCTGGTTTTAGGACAGATTTATGTGTGAGTTTGAAGAAGTATGAAGTCTCTTAATAGAGAGTCCTTAAATCTTAGTTTTTAAATCTAATACATTGAAATCCCTGAACTGTACAGCAAACATTCTTAAAATTATTTCACTAGTAGCCAATGCAAGAAAAGATGAGGGGGAGAGAGAGAAAGAGACTCTATTTGAGACCTTCACAATTCATGCTCGGGAAATTTGAGTAGGTGGGGATCTAGAGCTGTGCTGGACATTGGACCTGCTTTCTTTCGATTTCATTAGAGACAGTGCTGTTTTATTTTACACGATGCTGCTAATTTTAGTGATATGGCATCTGATATGCAAAATGGCAGTTACTCAGACTTGTTCCATGCAATACTAGTAGCAGGGTGTAATTAAAAACATAGATTGGCAGCCATAGCTGTTCCTTAGGCGAGAAATATAACTCACTCTATAAGCTTTACTTCAAAGGAGTAACATTTGTTGAAGTATGATCAGGATAAGCTGAAGTAAATTCAGCATACAGCTTTTTTGTAGAACGTTTCTTGTCTTTCAGCTTAATAGCTCATTCTATGTTTCTTTAAATCTCTGTGTATTTAAGTATTGTTCCTAGAGTAAGGTTTTCCTTGCAATCTACAAATTGTGCCAGACTGGCACTTGTACAGTTACAGCAAAATTATTTATAATAAATGTATACTTCAATTTTTTCTATGTTTTCTGGTGCAGTTGACTGTACTTAAACCACTTTATAAATAGCATTGAAGAGCCATAAGAATTAGACATGCATGAACTCATGATTTCCCTGGAATGAACACTCGATTTAAATGTGTAGGCACAATTCATAGGAACAGACTCAACTTCTGTAACAGCATTATTGCAAGTGCCTAGTCATGCATCAGTCCTGCTGTGTTTGGCACAAATGCTTTAAAAACAAAAGGCATTCCAGCCCCAAGTTGTTTACAACTGAGTGTAGGACAAAAGTTAGCAGCTCTCCAGCCTATTTGTAATTGGTGGCAAGGCCTTAGTTGGAACTACAATGAAGCTTTATTGCACCTCAAGAGCTAAAAATCTTTAGATAGTGATTTTTGCCAACAAAATGGGGAGTATTTAATACAAGTGCGTTTAATTTTGTGTAATTTGAATCTCTTATTAGTCTGGTCCTACATTTTGCAAATCACAAACAAAACGAAGAGACAAAAAAATCTTCTGCGGGGAAAAAACCTCTGAAACTCATCAGACCTCTGAAGTTTCGAAATATAATTTTGTTCTTTATAATTTTTTCTTCCTACATGCTGCTCTCATGGCCTGCCCCCGTAACTCTATTCACATTCCTGGAGTTTTCTTCGTGGAAAAATCCTCGGAGATGCTATTTTTACTGTACTTCCGTCTTAGTACTTTCCCACACCTAGCTTTTCCAAGGAATGTTGAATAGTTACGAAAGCAAGCCCTTCTTTCTTGAGGTTTTCTGACAGGTGAAGTGCTTCGTATGAAAATTTAACTACCAACCCCTTGGGTTAATCCTGCATCAGCCGAAAACCTTCAGTAGAGCCAGAAAGAATTAAAATATTGGGGTTTGCGTTCATGCTTAGCAAAACCATGAAATGTTCTTACAGTTGTTTTCTTGTCCCCGGTGCAGGTGGAAGTGAAGCCATATGTGCTGGATGATCAGATGTGTGACGAATGCCAGGGCACTCGCTGTGGTGGAAAATTTGCTCCGTTCTTCTGTGCCAATGTTACCTGTTTGCAGTATTACTGTGAATACTGCTGGGCCAGCATACACTCTCGTGCTGGGCGGGAGTTCCACAAACCACTGGTAAAGGAGGGAGGTGACCGGCCCCGCCACGTCCCGTTCCGCTGGAGCTGAACCCCGGCCGCACCCAGCAACAAGTACTGGAGTAAATAAAATTGAGTGAAAAGAGAGCGCTGCCTCAGGGCTTAGTGTTCTGGAAATCTGTGCATTCGTCCTCGACTTTAATGAAGATATGGGTCTTTTTATTACTATTATTATTATTTACAGTCACATTACTGAACTCAGTGTCCAGTATAATACAAACCGGCAGAGTGTAACTGTACTGATTTTGCACTTTGATTCACACAAACATCTGCTTGGTACCTTAATTTCCTACACAAGACTTGTCACTAGTGACATTATGTAGACTGCCATTCTCATCAGTCTTCACTGGGCTGATGTGTATGTGATGAAGATTTTTTTATTGTAATTATAATTATTTTTATTTTTAAACTGGAGCATGCACTTATTTTCAGAAATTTAGACTTGCCCCTAGCAGATGACTTACCAAAGGTAATATTCACAAGTAGGTGGCAGATGTAGCAAAAACTTAAACAGATATTCAGCAATCATTAGTTTGGGTCACTTAGAATAGTAATAACCCTTAAAGAAAATAAGCCTTTAGTTGCTCTCCATTTTGACTTGTAAGGATGATACCTCATAAGCTGGATCAGACTTTTTTCTTTTGTTTTGCTGAGGGTTTTTTTTTTTGTTTGTTTGTTTTGTTTTGTTGGGTTTTTTTGTTTTGTTTTGTTAGGTCTTTTAGTGTTATGTAAATGTATGCTGCAATAGCTTTTGCTGCTATTAAAATGGTATTACTAATACCATAATACTCTATTCAGGCTAGGGTATCAATTAAAAATGAATATGTGATTAAAATAGTGATGGCTGCTGAAAGGAGATCAGTATAGCATACAGAAAAGCTTCCAAGGAAGGTCAATATTTTTTGACTGCATGTTTACTTAATCAGGTTGCTGCATGCAATAAATTTTATATATGTCTAATATAAAACCTGCCCACAATGCACAAATTATGAATCTACGTAGGCTACAAAATGCTCAGTAACAAAAAAAATTGATTACTGACTGGAGGAAGGCATGCCTCAGTAAATGTAATGCTTCTGAAATTAGGATCAGCCCATTACAGAATGACCTATATTACAACAAATATAAAAACTAGCTGTAGGATATTCTTAAAAAAAAATTTGTGGATGGTAGATGAAGTACTTTGCGGTGCTCTGTTATATATCGTGCAATTTATTTTATATAGTAAAGTGATTATGTCTAGTACTGTGATCAAACTTAACTGTTAAAGCCTCTGTATCTGACATTAACACATTTTTGACAGTTCATAACAGGTACATAAACAGAAATGAGCTCTTAGTTACGATCTCTCTCCTAATGCTTGCATCATTTACGTAGCTGCAGACCTTGTCCAGAAAACCAAAGAGCTCATGCTGGCGTACATACACTACCGATTAGATAGTCTGTCAAACTAATAACCTAGGCACATTTAAGAAAGTTAGGAAACAAAGTGGTGCTAAAGAAATGTCTGCATATAAAAGTAACATGAGATGTCTGCTCTGTGGATGTGGCGTTATCTCTCTAATCCCTGGATGTATCCTGTGAAGCTTGAATACAATTAAGACCTGCTAACACAGTGGACATTTTTTTAGCATGAACTATGGGGCTGCAGATAGCATATAAATATAAACACACTTGGTATACTAATGATTGTGAGAATGTGTACACTATTTTTTTTTTCTTTTTCCTCCTTTGTTTTTGCAGTTCTGGGGACAATCTGACTGGATATGACACCGCATAGTAGATTTAAATGTTCTGGGTTTTGTTTGTTGTGATGTCCTTTTTTGTGTCTAATTTAGTAAGTTGGTTTTCCCAATGTTTAGTTGCAAGTATTGGCTTTGAAAGGATTTTTTCTGTTTTTGGAGAAAAAAAAAAGAAAAAATAGTTTTTTACTGGTTTAAAATGCTTATTATAATTATCCCTTTTGAAGTTACTTCTGGGCGGTTTTGTGATATTGCTTTTCCCAGCCCAGGTGTCTTTTCTGTTTTTTTTTTCATCTGTACAAGACATTTTGTTATGCACTACTTTTTGTATCTAGACAGTTTTCAACAGTCGGCTGATGATTTTTTTTAAAGAAAAAGGCATGCTTTCTGACTGACATGATCTTTTGCAATACCTCAATTTTGAAATATAGGAAAGAAAATGATATTTTCTAAGTAAGTTTATTCAGAAAAATATATATTAATTTAATTCTGCAAGAAAAATGATTTAACAGATGGGTAACTTTATTTTTTTCATGCTTATTTGAGTTTTTTTGAAAATGAAGAAGTTAGAGCTTTATAACTGTAATATTAAAGATCATAGCTAACCTACAGAAGTCTACCTAATTATGTGAAAGAAGTAAACCTTTTTGAAGAAATACCCCTCTTTCATGTAGAAAAATACCCCCAGAGAGAAAGAGAGCGAGAGAGAGAGAGAGAAGCTGGAAAATGTACAATATAGCATAATGTTGGATTAAATCTGAAACAAAATCATCATAAAGAACAGGTGTAAACACAAACTCCATTTGGTGCTGAAAGTTGTGAATAGAAGGTGAAAAAATATTTTCCCTTAATTTGTATATTTATAATCAAGTGTGATTATGCACGACTGACCAGAATTGTGAGAGTTCTTCTGTTTGTATTTTTTTAAAGAGAACTTTTTTTAGTTTATTAAATTATGACATGCTCCCTTTTGTTTTGTAAATGAATGTGCCCCTGAGTTGTTAATATGTTATATTAAAAGAGGGTCCTTCAAAAAAAGTTATTTTTTAAAATATGGAGTTCTGAACTGCAACTTGACTAAGAAGCCCCTGGGTACAACAGGTCCTATTGTGGCCTTTTCTGATGTGAGACTTGAACTAGTCGATTTTTTTGAAGGCTAACCTAACCTCGACTATTTGTTGTTATGTGCAATACTGTTTGTACTGTTTGTATAAAAAAAAAGAAAAATGAAAAGAAAAAAGGCATAAATCTTTATTGCAGATTTATTTTCATTGCAGACTTTAGACATTGTGATTCACTAAAATCATTTTTCTACTGTCAAATATGTACCTTTTCTTCATGCTGGTATTTTTTCAATAGTAATGTAGCCTTTGTACTGAGACAAATTTTCATTGTTATTTTTAGAAAGATTTTTTGCTAAGAAAAAAATTAAACATATTTACATATTTTTCATTTTTATTTCGTATTTTCTTTAAGGAGTGCTTTCTCAACCATTAATATAGTTGTTTCTGGGAGAGACTTTCATATCTGGTCAATGTCATTAATATTATTTTGTATTTTTACTTGGAATAAATTAATTTTATGATGCTGATTCTTTAAAAGTTTATTTTTTTCATTTTCAGTTATTTTTGAAGCTAAAATCTTTGTAATATTGTTACTAAAGTGTCTAGTTTTTTGAAATGCAAAGCTTTATGTATTAACTTGCTGATGTGGTTTACAATAGTGTGGCAATGATGAAAATGGTTGGTTATGTAAAGTGATTGGAAAATTGTAACAAAGAATTGGGCAATAAAATGACAGAATGAAGCAGAAAAAACGTGATATTTTGAAAAGCCTTTTCCTTTATCAAAATGATTTAGGGAGATAATAGGGATGTCACAGTACCAGTTCGCTGTCTAGATTTATACACCACCAGTGTTGATGAAATACTATTGCCGTTATAAGGAACTAAATCTATTGAACAATGGGTTTTTGACCCTGCCCATTCAGCATAATTCTTCATTACTTTTCTTGTCATGAACTCAATAAACTCTCTTTTCAATAGCCTTAGATTGAACCTCCTAAAATAGATATTCCTCATTGTATTTTGCTACCGTGTTATTTGTTTACCGAAATTGCCCCTTTCCTGCACAAATCCCTCTCCGCATGCGTTTCTCAGCGGCAGCGTGGAGCAGACTCTCGGTGCCCACAGCGTTTATCTAACCCGGCCACCCCACGTGGGTGGGAGCTGCCGAGTTAATGCAAAATACTCTCTGTCCACCCCCTGGTAGCAATGCAGTAACTCATATTGCCACCACGTCTGAACATCCGTTCAGCTTCTTTGTCTTTCTCCGTTCTTCTCGGCCTCTCTTGTGTCTTTGTCCTTTTTTTCTTTTGTATTGGCAATACCAAGGGCCAGTATCAAAACACTTTTCACCTCCATTTCCATCACCTTTGTTTCCCTATGCAGCCAGAAGAAACCCCTTCCTGAAGCCAGTGACTCTGTTCTGGCACCTGAAACAATCCAGACTAAAACTGGTGTTGCGTAAACAGGGCATACAATGACTTTCTCTAGACAAAACTCTCGCTTCCACAAGTTGCTGATGATCTTTTAGACTTAACTTCTGCTCGAGTGTTAGAGTGGCTCGTCCGTGACTTGTGGGAAGAAATGTGCCCAGAGTTGGTCTATTGTGTATCCTCTGTGTGTTCAGTTCTGTAAGTAATGTATAGACTAGATCAAATAGTGAAGTAAAATTTAGACTCAAATTAGGTACTACTGGTTGGAATGTACACAAATTGCAAACAAAGGAGATTAAGGAATGAAGAGGGAATAAAAAATTCCTGCTAAGTGGTACAAAGTTTATGCTTATATTTCTGCCGACATGCTTGTATTTTATAGCCTGCTAGCAAGGCATGGGCTAAAACAAATTGTATTGCAAATATGCAGTTAGCAAATAACTTTGCTGATTTCACTATCTGTTAGAGTAGTTAAAAAAAAAAAAAAAGAAAAAAAGAAAAAAAAAGGCGATTAACTGGGAAAAGCCCCCATGTTAATATTTCAGTATTGTGACATCTCTACTTGCAAGGTATGAGTGAAAGATTAGTCACAGATTTGTAGAAATGTCTCTTTTGTTTAATCTGGCTTGTATGTAGTTGCTTTTATGCTAGTTTGTATGATGTCAGCTAAACCCTTTTTCTTTTCCTTCCTTTCTTTCTTTTTTTTTAAACAGACAAACTTCTTAATCTCTGCTGCTATAGTGTTCTATCATACCACAGAGTATTTTATATTCATGTTAGTGACTACTCTATACCCCAAATGGGTAGCTGGTCAGAAATCACATTGGTCACATAATTCTGACACACTCAAATTTACATGACAAAAAGTTCATCAGTAAGTAGAAAACCAGGGTGCTAACAAGAGATAATTTTTGCTCTTTTTTCTTTCCTGGATGTAGTTCTGTTGGGGTATAAAGTATTAGATATTTGTAATTTTACTGTCAAACTAATGGACATAACTTTTAGAGCATTCACAGCTAAGATCTCTGTACTTGTTTTTCAACTAATTTTAAATGTACTGTATCTTTTATTACATGTTCTCTTAGATTGTTTTTGCTAGTAATTCTAACAAGGCTTCTTCCTTTTTGGCTTGGACTAATGCTTGTATGGAACTGCAGTACTGTGACTAAACATGGAGCTCAATGCTGCTATTGCTTACAACTGCTTAAACTTTGTAGTTTGGATTTTATTTTTTTCTGTAATAACTTATTAAATATAGTTGTATGAAGTACTGATATTTGTCATCCTTTGCACATGCTAAGGAAATCTTGGGATATGCATTATGGGATTGTAAACTAGATACAAAACCCCCAACTCTTGTACTGGAAAACTGTTTACACTAGATAAAGTGAAGCAAAGACATACCTTACATGCACACAAACTGTCTTTTCTAGTTGTTTTATAATACAAGTATATTGTCCACTCATGTATTCTCTCTAAAATGGAAAATAAATACCTTAAAGAGGTATTTATTATGCTAAACTGAAGGTAAATGCAAAAATATTTATGATGGAAATATTTCTGGGAATGTAGAAACGAGTGCCTTGAGGAAAGGAACTGTTGAATTGTTTTCTCTGAGCTAAAGAAAAGTTGCTGGCTGACATATTGCACTCTTTTATTAGCAGTTTAACCATGGTTGTAGGCAGAGATTAGACTGATCAGTTAAAAAGAAAAAGAAAAAAGCACTGCAACAGAAGTTTGTAAAGGTTTATTTTTTAAGAATAGGAGCCAATTAAAGCTCAGCAATACAGCTGTTTGGAATGCCACAGAACACTTCCTTGAAAAATTGTGAATTCTTCTATGTCAGGGCAAATGAAGACCTCAAGAATAGTGCATGGTCTATGTCACTGCTTTCTTTCAGTGTCTCCATAAATGCAGCTCAAGAACCCTGCTGGAGCCATCAGCACTAGAAGTTACAGGCTGACTCGCTTTCAGGCTGGTAGTGAATAACCGTAACTTCAGTGGTCTGCTGCCTGCTCTGCCACAAGTGCTTTTACAAGGCAGTGATCTGTAATATTCATTCTCAGAGTGAATGAATGTATGAGAAGCTGTAGGCTTCTCCTTCCTTCAGAGCTGAATTTGAGAAGGGAGTTCTTAAAAACACCTTCCAATTAATTGCTTAGTGTAGCCTCTCACTGTACAATGTTCCAAGTCCGTCTGGACAAAAATCAGCCTGAGTTTATCTCCTCCTCAGTTAAAGAGAACAGTTGTGGGAAGAAGTGCAGCCCCTCTGGACCTTCTAATCCCCAGTCCTTCCCTTCCTGATAAAGTCAGCCATGCTTCTGGCAAGGTACACTGATACTGACAACTCCCTTCTCCCGCTGATAACAGCATTTACCTCAGCCTTTGCATTAAAAAAAAGGGTTGCAGTAACTTAATTTAAACCAGTGCACTGAAGTACAAAAGGCTGCATGTCCTCTTTTGCTTCTGGTTGGTATGTTTTATTTTGGCAAACTTAAACTGAACTAAAATAGTCACCTGTGTGACTATTGAAGTGTATTAAACCCATTTCGACATGCTCCCAAGCTAAATATTTTTGCACTCAAGGCACCAAAGCAACGTGCCCCCTCTCACATAGACCTGCAGAAAAGCCGAAGCTTAGCTCTTAAAAGCCATAATCTGCTTTCCTCTGTTTAGCAAAAGATAAACAGCATGAGCACAGGAGGAGAATTGCTGCATTCTCTCCCAGGGATGAACCAGGAAATGGGTTTTAAAACAAGAAACCTATGTAACCTGTTTTCAGAAAAATGTTACAAGCTACTTGCAAAACCCTTATAGCACACAATTCCATTATGAACACGGGACAAAGCTGCATGCCCCAGCTGCACACACAGACGATGCCTGTTCAAATGAATCCTCTCTCTCGCCTGGGGCAAGCAAGTTTTTGCAGTTTATTTTGGGGTGACAAACTGCACATACAGCAATCAGAGAAGGAAACATGATAAAGGTCCAGAAATCTCCCCCTTTTCCTGTTTTCGAAGGAGAAATAAACTATCAGCAAATATAAAGTCATAAGGCAGGCCCTTGGCAACAGCTGGGACAGAATCTGTGCTGTTCCATCCAGAGCACAGCAGCTTCCCATGGTACATTACTGGAGTACCATGGGAGGCACCTGGGGCTAAATCAGTAAAACCAGGTATCCATTTAGGAGCTTGAATGATGTTTATTTGCTACCAACTTCCTAAAATCCCCTTTGAGCTGCTGCCTCTAGCATTGCTTTGGCCTATGTTTTTTGTGAACAGGAATGTATAAAACTGCTTGTGTCGTGATACTTCTCAATTGTTCAATAACCCAAGATCTACTTGGATTCTCAGGGCATTCCCCTGTATTTTTTTCCACCTGCAGGCCTAAATACAGAAAGCACTTGCGAACTTATTTATCAGCCCATGTTCCACATACTGGAGAACAGAGGTGTATTTCTCCTTCTCTATCCGATAGCCTGAGTGGTCAAAACACTTGGGGATATCTATATTTTTTACTATTTTCTTTTTCAAAATTTCCTGCACTATGGAGCAAGAACTAAACCTATTTACTCATGGCTGTGACAACTACTCTTAACTATTTTGTGATATGTGTTTTGGTCTCTACCAAGTGAAGAAGAATGGTCTCTGGAAGAGCATAAGCATCACCATTAAGGTAAATAATCAAAATGGTTGTTCATAAAATTATATGTAACAAGATCGTTCCCTCTGATACACCTTCTCGACTTCCTTGCCAGCTTCAACATGTACCCATTGAAATGAAAGTCTGAAAGAGAGAGAGAGCTGGCACAATTCATATGCTAAATAATTCTCCAAAATAACTGCCAAAATTCATGGCAAAGATACATGATCTCATCTCACCTGTCCTCCAAAATCTTTGCCTTTCAGAGTTACATAAAAAGCCTCTAATCTCATTGTCAGACAATGAGTCTGAGTCAAACATGGTCAGAGTCAAATAACAAACATGAAATTCTAGGACATGGGCGAAATCTTGTTCACAATGTGCCTAATTCCTCCAACTGCCTTGTGCACGTTGTTCTCGGGGCCCACAGAATCACAGCATAGACACTTGTGCCAGAAATGTCCTGCTGGGCAATCTAACTGTACCTTTCTTACTTCTGACTGGACCTGCCTGCTACCCTTTGTAAATGGGCACATTTCAGTCACTCTGGCAGAAGAAATAAGCAAGAGTATTTGATTATTACATTGAACTCAGAAACAGGGCAAAAACCAGAACCAACAGCTCCTCCCTCCCAAGTGGGTGTCCAAACCTTTCAGTTAGTCAGTCATTCCTATGCTCCACCCTCTCAGTCCAGAGAATCTGGATTTGTTTTATATAGAAGTGGAACAAAAGAAAGCAGAAGCCTTACTCCAGTCACAGGCAGCATAATGCAAGTAAACACTACTGTTTTGAGTATGCAACACTCTGTGTGAGAAAGCACCCTGAAAAGCAACTAAATTAGCCCAGGCTAAAGCACCTTAAGTATCTCTGCATCACATTTACTCACAGGTGCCTAACTCAAGGACTGGGATTATGCTGTGGCCACCACAAACTAAACAATTAGACATGGGGATGCTCAAATTCAGTATCACTGGCATAACTTTGAGGATTCAGCTTTGAGACCTTGACTTGTTTTTCCTTTTCTCAGTTCAGATTTTTTTTTAATGTGTACATTAGGTGCTTAGGTTGTTCTATTCAAAGATGCTAAGTATCAATGCCAGACAACAGCAGAAAATATATACTCCTACAAGCACTGAAAAAAAATTACCTGCCATACAGAGGAAAATGACTCTCAAGTCTTGAAGTGCTGAAGAACCTGCATCCTATGAGGCAAAGCATAAAACAATTGATAATGCAATCACAACCCCTCGCACTCCTCCATGCCCCTCACCCCAATCCTACAAAGGACAAAAAAGCAAATCCAGAAATAGAATGTTTTAGCACTTTTCTGTCAAGACAGTTTAGAGGCAGAGAAGTACCATTACTTTATGGCCATGTAATGAAAGCACTACCCTCAGAGCATGATAAGATATAAGCATGACAAACTGTAACGGTCTCTTGCTAATGTTTTCTTCTGGAAAAATCCATCAGATACCAGGAAACTTCAGTGCTAAAATTCCTTCAGTAAAACTACTTCAATCACTGCCCTGAAAAAAGTTTAGTATAGACTATATGGCCAGGAGGCCAGAAAAAAACCTGGTCATGAAGAGATATGACTTACTGAGTCTGGAAATCGTCACACCATTATATAACCCAGTAACTTCTGTAATTAACTCCCTGCTGTGTAATGGCTGCTGACATCTAATCCTCAATGAAACCGGGGGTTGTACGAGACAAAGGAAAACAAATGCTAAGATATGTGATATCCTCTGCATTTGTCAGACTATTCTTACACAACATATTAAAAAAAACCCTTAAATCTTAAATTTACCACCATCCTGTGAGTCTTAGCTCCACGGAACAGAGCCTGTAGAGTGTAGAGTTCACGTATAAAGTAAAAGGAAAAGCAGCAAAATGTGGGGGAGAATGAACCTCTTCTGCAGTTTCGACTTTTATTAACACAGTATCTGTGACACACAAAAGGACTCTTCACACAAACATAGCTCAGTCTGCCTTTGACAGAGCAACTGCAGCCCTGAGCTGAAGATGCTTGCTGCTGCCCGAAAGTAGGACAACCACTTTTGTTTGGAAAGGGATCTTAAGGACCATCATTTCTGTATTGCGTTTGCTTTCTTGTTTCTGAATGACATATGAGGGTAGATAGGTGACAATGGCCTTTCCACTGAGGAGTGATGCCAGAAATAGGACAACACTACATGACATTCTCCTTTTACTCTTTTAAATACTACTCAAGCTCATGCTCTCCTAACCTAGTTTGAGTAGAATTTAGAACTATATTTATAGCAGCTTTTCCACTCTGGAAACTGCCTTCACTTGCAGAAAGGATGTTCTCTAGTAATTAAGTTGTGTATTATAAGCTGCAGTATTGCCCCTGAGCAAAACAGTTTGGGCTAAGCCTGCCCGCTTTTGATCCCAATTTCCTAATTATTATGGATCACCCTCTTCACTTGTGTTTCTGTCAAGTGTGAAGAGTTCATGGGGATTGGCTGTATCAGTTCCTTTCACAGGGGAATTATGCTGCATTCAAAATGCTGCAGGAGGTAACGCAGAGTCAGCAAGTCGCAGTGCCCTTCTCTCAGATAGTCCTCTTAAATCATGCTCTGAAGGAGGGATGCAACAGAAATAGCATTAGCCAGAAGTGAACACTTCATATCAAATACTCAAGCTGAATCTTTGCCCAATTTCCAAACCAATTCCAAATGCACTATCAGATTAGAAATTTTGGGGGTTTTGTCACGCGTTTTGTGGTTCTTGCAGAAACAGGACTGTGAGAACAACTCATTGGCCCCAGGAAATGGAATCAGTGGAGTCACTCAGCTGCAATATGCAAATTCTGAAAACTTGGTTCTCTCAGCTTCCTAAAGCTCAGGCTGTACAGCTGAGCCAGAGCCATGTGACTGTGAGTCTGCCCAGCTCTTGCTAAAATGGGTTCTCCCTGGCTATCTCCAGCACACATACTGTTCCCACAGACTGCGCCTGTCATCACCAGCTGTACCACCTGCTTGGGCTCCTGGGGCCCTTCTGCAGCTCCTCCTATTACCGAGCCATTTACTTGTAATAGCCTCACCCTGGCACTGGGACAAGGCAGTCAGGGAAGATGCTGGTTCTCTCTGGATCTGAAGAACATGATATCCCTTCTGAGGCTTTAGAAGGTGCTGATATCACCCCTCTGCCAGTTCCACCTCTCCCCACGAGCACAGTCCCAGACATGCTTACACATGTCTCAGACCCTTACACGTAGCTCTCCTCAGACCATCCTTGCTCTGAAGTATGAACAGAAGCCTCAAGTGCACAGCTGAGGAAGGGACAGAGCAATACCTCGCTGGGCTGTCTGATGCAACCCACTGAGCTACATGCTCCCATTTATTCTACAGAAGCCAGGAAAATGTGTCATAAACTGAACCCCACTTCTTGCTGCTTTGCTTGGAGATATTTGGGGTGCACCCAGGAACAGCTGTGGATTTGCTGACAGAGAAGACAGTAGCTCTGTCAGTACAGCTGACAGAAGTCCCCTGCTGTGGCTTTTGCAGCTGGAGGAAGAGCTGAAGATGAGGAAGTCAGCCAGGATGTAGTGGGGAGAGTGGTGTCCAAGGTGCTCATTTAGCCAGACCAGCTCTGATGTGAAGTTACACACAGCTGTAGATGGAAAAAACACAGCTTCCCAGGAAAATCTACTTTTGCTATTCTCCCATTTTGACCTGGGCCAGGCTGGACAGTCTCTGCTCTTCAAGGGAAAGATGTGGTCAAAAAGAAAGAGGCTGTAGGGCAGTACTCTCTTCCTATTACAGGCTCATTCTTCCACAGCCAAGGTGGAAATGGCTGATGGCCTACAGACATTTCCTAGTACGAGTGAATAATAAAAAAAAGATACAACAAATCACTGCCCAGAGAAAAGAAGAAACTCCCTCACTTGTACAGCTTATGGTGCAACACAGCAAAGGATCCATTTTTTAAAAAAAAAATCAGGACAAGGAATAGTGCCTTCTATTTAAATATATTTCCCTTACTTACGGATGTCCCAAACAGTCCTTTCTCTCCCTCAAGATTTAAGCTGCTATATCTTCTCCACACTGCTCTGAACAATATTTATCTCATGTATAGCATGGAGCTGATGTAGCTTCATGTTCTAGTTCAAAGGAGCTTACACATTTCTCTCCCAATCCGGGTGAAAAAGCAATTCCATTTCCAATACTCCTGGCTCTTATTCTCTACTGCCCTACTTAGGCTCTGCAAAACTTCCAAACTTTGTGGAACAAGCACCCAGCTTTGTGAAAGTGTGTGCAAAATTTTTGCCAATTGTCTGGGTTGCGCTTTCATGCAACCTAAATAACGAGTCTCAGCTTTAGCAACCCACATTGCGTGGCCTCTCGAGTAAACCATCTCATGTTTATTCCCATCAAGGTATCTGTCCAATGCATAAATGACAGATCCTCACAGGATGGAAGCTAAAGCAGATTTGCTGTCTGTGCTGACAGAGCAAAGCAGGCTACCAGTTTTCTACCACGAGAGAGTAAAGCAGAAACGTTGTTAAATTTGGAGGAAGACTCCTGGGAGCCAAGATTTGAACAGCTATAGGAGCCAGAAATTCCCCAGTCAGCAAGGCACTTTTAAACACAAGCCTGACTGACTGGAATTACTTATGTGCTTAAAATTACATGGACACTGAAGTGAATGCCAAATTGGGGCCAACAGCTATATCTGACATGGTGAGCCAAAACATTCCCTACCCCAGTATGTACCAATGCTCCTGCTCTTGAACCTGCACAAAGACCTGTGCCATTAATGTGTAACTGAAGCCCTTGACTGAAAGGCTATGAAGGACCTATTGCTAAACATTAAACAAGACATTTGTCCACCTGGACAAAGATCATATGCATGCATGTGCAGCTCATCAAAGCCAGATGTAACCTGTAAAGACAAATGAGCTGGCCAGCAATCCTCTCAGATTTTCTGGACAGCTGTGTGCGTGCTTTCAAAACATACTCCGATGATACCCGGGACAAGCAGATTCCAAATCCAACTTCTGAATGAGGACACGAACCTCGGGCTGAAGGAAATTCCTCTGGTTTGTTATCTGTTGAGCCTTTCATCTGCATTTGCTCCCGGCTGATGTAACGACACCTCATCAAAATGGTTTCTAAGAATATCAAATGCATTGCTCAGAGCGCCTGCCACATAATTCAGAGCGGAGCGCCACAACACAGGGAATTAGCCCTTCATTTCCATTCGTGGCCCTTAGATGAGAGAGTTGTTGATTCAGCAGTTCATTTCAGAGAAAAATCTAATATCTGCCCCTTTTCAAATCAGGTGGGGAGCTGAAAATTCAGGGTTGGCAGATCAAGCAGACAGACTGCAGGCAGAGAGATTGCACACAGAGTCAGGATGTTCTCTGGCATGATCCTATTTACGAACAGCGAACATGAATTCCTCCTTCTGTCAGTAGAGGAGAAATACATGAAACAGTGACAATATCTGAGGTCACAGCTGCAAATGCCTTTGAAGGTGAAATTGTTGGTGTGGAAAAACCTTTAGTAGTGTCTTAATCAAATTTCACTGTAGGGCCAAGCTGAAAAAATAAAAAAGGATGTAATGAAAAATTAAAGTCCAAAACTGTTCCTGAAAACTCCTACTCAGCTTCTGCACAACCTTGAAGCTGTCTGGCTGGCTAAGTTGCCCAAAGGTGCCTCTGCAGAGACCCAGAACTACCTGCCCTGGCAAAACAGAGTAGGTCACTATATAGTAGCTGCCTGAAGAGCACTAAAATCCAAAGAGCAAGTGCTTTTGTAGACCTGCAATGCACGCTTTCATTTCTCACCACCAAGCCACCACCTTTTCTCACAGTTCATAAGAAGAGCTTCAGTTACAATGACATATTAAAGAAAAAAGAAAAAAAAAATAGATGACTGCAAGGACACGCAGGTGTGAATTCCACGTGACATTCCCACATGCTAAAGAAGGGCAAGATCTCAGGTGTGCTGCTGTCCTCCCAGCTAGTCCTGGTGAAGTTGCATTGCCAAATATGAAAGCATTAACTGCCCTCGACACTGGGCAGGTTCAGAATTCCCCAACCACCCAAGAGGTATCCAACAGCCTATAAAAAGATGGACCTGACCTACTGGGTTTTTGAGATATTATTAGCTGCCCCTATATGCACAACAGGTAAGTGAATGATGAGCCTTGCCTTGAGGATCAGCAGGTCCAGTGACCTGGTGTTATTTCTCAAACACTTGCAATTACTAGGAATGCTTGGTAGTTAACTAGAAGGCAAATTAGAAAGGTCCACCATGATGATACCAACAGAGTATCTAAACCTGGACCACTCCCATGACAGAAATATTTTCTCTGATTACAAAGGACATTCTGGCAGTCCCAAATCTTCTGAGGGAAAACACGCAGACCACAATTTTTGTGTTGCATTTGCGGAACACTTCCTATGTTTAAAGCGCCTTGTACAGGAGACGTGGGGTGAAGCAAATTGTATATACTCTACCCATACTTAAATGTGCCCTCCTATGACTACATCAGGTCACTCTGTTTATTAAAATATTTTTGGGGGGGATTTCCTTTAGCTTTTAAAACAAAGAAATTAAAGGCCAGTGTAATTGCAACGGTGACTGTCTTTGCAGGTGTTCCTCATCACAGCCCGGCACCAATCAGTGAGAAGGAATTTCTGACTGCACTTATTTCCCACACCTGTGCCACCAGGGCTGACTTACTCTAATCAGTGCATGTTCATTTGCTGTGTCTTCTGCTGCTGGTCATGGTTAAGAAGTTTCCACGGAGTGGACACTTAATCCTATGTCTCTGCCAGAGTTCCACCTATCTCAGCTCTTATCTATCTAATTACTACAGAATGCAATCTGACTCTACAAAAAACTCAAGTTGGAAAAAAAAAATTAATAAAGTAGATCCGCTGGTAGAACTGACATGACGAGAACTTCTGGAGGAAAAAAGGTCATAAAATGTAGTCAGACCAAGCATCTCTTAAGCAACTTAATTTGCCCCTCTCACTGTGCCCTAAGACCAACTGCGCTTCAGAGGAAGAGCAGAATTTTGTGGCAGGGTCTGCACGTTGCCTTGCTCTTTATGCTGACTGGATTCTCAGGTGCTGTTGTGGTAAAAATAATAGAAAACAAAATAGAAGAAGGAATAGAAAATTTATATAACTCTTCAAAGGAAATCCTATTTTGATTTGTTTGTTTTACAGCCTAAATATTACCACACTGTCAAGCTTGTCTCCCTCAAGGCACTGATGGTTAAGTTTTGTAAGTAATCGCAAGTGTCTGCTTAGGACAGGGAGTTCTTTAATTTTTACTAATTAAAGCCTCTTCTAGGCTTTAGGTGCGATTGAGACATGCGGGTATCAAGGTAATTTGATTTCCAGCCTAACAATTTGACCACTCACACTCCAGCTCCTTCAGACTCAGCCACAATTCTGAAAGCATCTCGAACATTCAGAATGTTTGCAAACACTTCCAGTCTCCTCCCTTCCAAGAGAATACTCATCAGCAGATAGGGAAGAGCAGTAAAGATTGCTCTTTCTCAGGCCAGACTATAACTTCCCATTCAAAGTCAGTGCTGTTAATTGTCTTTGAAAGTATTTATGTTTCATCGGTGTCTAAAGGCCCCAAAGCAAAGCAGTGCTTTGTGAGACCTGGCATTACATAAGGCAGAGAGAGCAAGATTCTGTCCTGAAGTGCTTTCAGTCTATGTACAAAAAACAAAATGAGCACATAAAAGTAACAGAAGGACTGAAAATAAACGACTTGTCTGAGATCTTACAGCCAGTCAGGAATGCACTGGTCTCACTTGTAATTCTCAATAAAGTCAGTCTTTTTTTCAAAAGGAAAAACTAATTAATGTGATGATCTCTTTCTGCCTCCATCCCCATTGTAGAAAACACATGGTATAATGTAATCTCTATACTTGACAACTACAAGCACATGAGGAGCTTTAATTGCTGGTTGTTTCTCACTGTGTAAAGAACTGAGGTTGAAAGTCTGACCCCTGTTTGAAAGGACTGTGCTGGGTAGAGAGGTTATGAAGATTACACATTTAACTGGCTCTCTACCCCCAGGACTGGATTTTATTAGGTCAATGTTTCAAAGACATGGCTGTGATGTCCAATAAGGACTATGGCAGCATTCAAACAAAACTTGTACTCAGAAGAGCATAATACAAGAGGCTTCTTCTCAGAAATATCCCATTACATACACACTCATTTCCAACTGAGACTGAATTAGTCAAACCTATTCAATGCACTTAGGTTAACTCTACAAACCCCTTTGGATTGCAAATCAGATTGGCAGAAGCTGGAAGAAAAGGTTTGCTCAGACATTAGGAACAACTCAGGCATCCAAGTTCACAACCGTTATGACTCAGTCTGGCTCAGTTTCTGTTAGGCAGGTTAACATGCATTGTTTGTACCAAATAAAGCATAAATAACAGCACTGCCTTTGTCTGCCTCTTGCACCTCACTGCTGCTGGAGCTGTAGGAGACAATGCCCCCCACCCCTGACACTCACAGAAACTTCACCTTCAGCGTCCTGCTCGGAGATTTCCTCATAGCGCAAGGCTGGGCTCCGCGATGCAGGGGCTCTTCAGGCAGCTCTGAGCCTCTTTATCGTGCCAAGTCCTAGAGTCAATATGGTGAGATTGTTTCTACTCTTCAAGTCGGTCTGATCCAACCACTCTTTTTCAGAAATGATAACAAAGTGGTGTTCTCATTAACACATTTGATGAATTACTCTAAAGGATTCAACCCTGACCCTTGCATTAACCTTTCTGCTCAGCTTTACTCTTGGAAGAAGAGCTAACAAGGCTGATTTCCTCACCTTCTAAGAGTGCATTACCATTCCTTTGGCCCACTGGGCAGGATGCTGTCATCTTTTCGAAACAACAGGGATATTTTTGATTTACACTGAAAAGAAGATTAATAGAAAACTGTGTGATGTGATGCAATTTGGGGGAAACAAAATCCCTTCTCTTTGTTTTTTTTCTGTATCCCCTAGAGAGTCAAGAGAATGTTTTTCAAGTAGCTGTAGGTAAGTAGCAATTACATTACCAGGACTCTTTTTGCACTTTAGCCAAAGGAAGTTTGCTTTAATGTGCATAAAATGAACAGTCTGTGATGCGGAGACACAACTATGGACTCTCTTCCATAGGGAAGCTCATAAAATCCAGACCACAGTGAGCAGCCTGATATCCTTGCACACTCACTCTCACATTCTTTACTCCCTATGATACTTCAGATTGTGTTGCATCGTGGAGAAGTTTCAGGATGAAAGGAATCCCTCACAAATCCACTGATATCCTAGTGGGCTGCAGGCCTTTACACTAACACCGCTGAACAATCACTCTAGTCCATAAAAATGGAAATAGGGCTGGCACTGCCATTTCCCCCTGGTGTTCCAGCTGTGCTCTAAAAGAAAAGGACAGCAGCTGGTATTTGTGCTCTGTTATGCAACCAGGATGAGGAACGCTTATTTGGGAATCCAGCTTTTGTTTAGGCATGACAAAAATACCAAACTGCTCAGAAAGGAAGTTACAGGCATATGAGAAAGCTGAAACTAAATGCATAGAAACACCAAACCTGTCACAGTGAGGAACCTCTGCTGGCATTTCCTCAGGTGAGGTTACTCACGGGTTTGGACCTTTGGCCTCGTCTCTAGCCAAAGGGCAAGATGCAGACCTGGGAGTCTTGAACGTCACTGTTCCTGAGCATGTGTTCTCACTACCACAGCTAATTGAGAAGTATCTTGAATTAGAACGGAGTAACTCAGTTACCCACTTTAACTGCCAATGAACTCAAGTTTCTTTACTGTGGTTCCTTCCATTTCAAGAAGCTGTGGACTCCAGGTACCGTGGTGCTCCTGCACCGTGGGGTGTGTCCCCCTGCCTGTGTGACTGTTCCTGGTGCTGGAGTAGGTAACTGCACAGTAAATATACTGCGCTGCTGCAGAGACCTGCCCTCCACTCCCAGCAACACAGCAGCATGGCTGCTGTACCATCTAACACTGCAAGAAACCTGCACCAACTGCACCTCACCACACCTCCTCCTGGGACATAAAGCCTCAGACTTTCTAGCTTCCAAAGTTTTGCTTTAACAGTATCCACCTACTTCATCTTTTTTTCCCTACTTACGTTTCAGAAACTCAGGCAGCAAGAACACATCACTTACCAATGCAGGATGTCTCCAGCAGTAACAATTGGGCTACTTTGGAAAACATAATTGCTGGGTTGGGGTTTTCAGTACATCTCTGAAAACATAATCTCTTATAATTTGAGTCCTGACTATGCTACCACCTACTAACACACAGAAAGACTCACCAAAGTGGAACTGCTCTTTAGTCTCACCATGATTAACACCTGCCACAGGAGATGTAAATTCCCTAGCAGCTGTGAGCTAGGATTAGAACAAGGTTGAGGTTTTTGTGTTTGGGTTGTTTTTTTTTCTTCCAACGATGAGGAAAAATAAAGAGCTTTAAGAGACATGGAAGGCAACATTTTTTTCCACCTTTCTCTTTTCCCATCTCTCAAACACAAGAGATTTTTTTTTTCCCCCTCCTTTCAGAATTTGCTTTGGAAACTTTAAATGCTGATGGGGAAATTTGTTGCAATAATTTTTAGAGCAATCTCCCTTCCTGTACTTCAAGTGCCCTACCAAATTTATTCTACCTTAACTACCTGCATCACTAGGTACTTCCTAAAATACAATGTACAGTTCATGAAACATTTTCTGCACATCTGCAGAGAACTGGCTGATGACATGGTCCCAACACCTTTTTGCAACTCAGCAACTAACCCAGATGAAATACCTTCTTTCTTGACATCCTATTTCCGAGCAGCCAATGGTAATTCCACAAGAATTATCAGTCCTCCATGGGAAGAGATAGGACTCAGCACTGCCAACTCCCAAATATTTAGGGGAATGTTTCTTGCTCCTCTCACCCCCCTGTAAAGTAGAATCAAGATGTTTACACAAGAGCATCGAATTTCCAGATATAATTCCAGTCCTCATAAGGCCAGATAAAAGTTTGAAATAGTGATGCCTAACATTTTTGTTATTTTGTGAACCGCTTTCCTTCAAAACTGATGTCTGAATCTGGTGGAGGTATGGGTTGGGATATGTGGAAATAGCAAAATTTTACGTCTATGCTGTAAAGTAAACTTGTATCCAAATTACAAAACACTATTCTAGTGGAAATCTTAAGGTATTGAGTTTTTGTAGACATAAACAGATCTTAATGCTTTTCGGTTACTTCGAATTCCTCTGAGTGCTGATATACAAAAGTTAATGATATACAAAGCAAGTATGCACCTGAAGTCTCTCAGTATGCAAGAGATCTACTTCTGCCATTGTGTCCTCGGCTTCAAAAATCCTAATTAGCAACCGGTCCAATCTTTTAATGACTCTGTAACATCATTTAACTCTGCAGCCACATGCTGCTCAGATTGCCTTTCCTATTTTAATTTGAGTTAAATTGGGGTTTAACTTTTACTCATCTCCTAACTTTCTCAGCTGTGAATAATCCTCACAGCTCAGTGATTTGGCTGGTATTTGTTACCTGGGACATGCTGCTAAATTGCTACTACCTGTCCTAACAAGCCCTCTGACTGAGACAGCTGACAAACGTCTAAAAACAAAATGAAAGGGGAAAACAGCAACAAATTCTCCTCATCTTAATTGGGTGGTGTGAAAAAGGGGTTACCTCATCAGCCTTTGTAATTTTCAGGGATTAATTACAGGATAATGTTTGGTGCAGAGGAGTTTATGAGGCAATAAATAGCTTTTGCGGCTGATTAAGTGCCAAAGCAAAGCTGATAAAGGCATCTAATAATTGCAAAAGCCATTTAGTGCCTTGAATACATCTCTGCCACGGATGCGAGTCTTACTCTGTGACAGATCAGCAGCAGACTAACGAAACGGAGAGGAGCACTCCTTGCCTTTAGAGACCTTGGGTGGGTAACTAGGAAAATCCGCAAGGTGTGCAACTCGGCCCCAAATCCGCGCTGATCCTCACCTGGCAGGAATCCAGAAAGCCGCAGCTGAAGCCGTCGGGTTTGCTGCTCTGCAAACGCTCCAGCAGCGCCGAGCCGCCTCCCCGGGCCCCAGCTGGCCGGGGCCCGCACACCCCCCAGCCCTGCCCGCCCTGCCGCGGGGTCTGAGGCCAGGCTTGGTTTTTGGGCACACAACGGCAAACCCGGGAGGGGGATGAGGCGGGAAGAGGAGGATGAAATACGAAGAGGGGGAATTTGAGGCCGGCTCGCACTGGGCAGCGGCGATCAGCGGGACCTCTGAGGGACCTCTGTGGGGGATCCCACACTGTGCCCGGCCCCGGCAGCCAGCGCGGCCTCCGAGGCGCTGAGGTCCGTCCCTCCGTCCCCTTCCCCCGTGAGTGCGGCGGCAGGAGCCCGAGGAGCAGGGAGGGACTCGTGGTTCTGAGGCCCTTTCTTCTGTTATGCCATTTGGAGTGTGAGGGATAGCGAGGGCATGAAGGCAGGGAAGGGTTAGGCTGGATATCAGGAAAAGGTTCTTCACCCAGGGGGTGGTTGGGCGCTGGAACAGGCTCCCCAGGGAAGGGGTCACAGCACCAAGCCTGACAGAGCTCAAGAGCTGTTTGGACAATGCTTTCAGGAACGTGGTGACTCTTAGGGCAGTCCTGTGCAGGGCCAGGAGTTGGACTCGATGATCCGTGTGGGTCCCTTTCAATTCGGGATATTCCGTGGTTTCATGGCTCTGCGAAGGCAGCGCTGGCTGCTGCGTCCTCAGGGCCGGTGTTGGGCCTTGGAGCTCGTGTGGAAAGGTTGCAGTTTCTCTCTAGGTTTCTGCACAGGTGCAAGAAGTTGTTGGGCATTCATAGCCATCCGCCACTTAAGCTTATTTGGACTTCGAGACTGGCTGGCTTGTTTTCTCCTTTGAGGTGGCGCAGCAGGCTCCTGTGGTGGTGGTCAGAGCTGCTTTTCCTGCCTAAGTGGGAAGGGGATGAAGCAGCACACACCAGGCTCCCAGGGGGTGAGGCATTCTAATCTCTTCCACAGCAGTACTGCGGTGGCTTTGCCAGCTGTGACCACATTATATTGGAGGCAAAAATACTGCACAGTGGGAAACTGGGAGAAATACACCAAACAGAGCCAGGGAAAATAGGCTGAGAGCAAGTGCATCCCATGTCCCTTCCTCCTCCTTTGCTTTCCTTGCCCCTACACAGCCCATGTAAACTGTCATGGGTTTTGGCACTTTTTCACTCTCCTTGCTTTGTTTGCTGCCTGGCTCTTCAGCTGATAAATAATAGGCACAGCCAAAGAGTGATGCAACTTCTAACTGTGAGAACACAGAGTTCTGCATTTTATAAACAATAATTAACTACTGCTGACTGTGCCGGCCGTGAGAAGCCTGAAATGCTGATCACATCTTGCAGCTCTCACCAGGGCAGCAAAGAAAGCAGAAGTATCAACTTTGAATTCTGCCACGTTGTCCTTTCCAGCTTGCAAATGAGCTGATTATTAATCTGATATGATGCCTAAGTGGGTGAGCTTTAAATTAGTTGTAAACAAAGAGAGACACTGGTGGGCTGGCACCGACTGTTGGTTTTGTTATTGTGCATGATTCCTTCCTCTGCCATCTCTTGAAAACACATACTCTTGAATATGAGCACGGGCCACATTTTGACTTCACGCCCAGTAGTGAGCTTTGCCCGTTTGTATAGGTATCCAAATGTGTCCAGATGAACACGAAATAGCACCCGAGTACCTAAAGTTTAGTTGACAAGACTGTTGTGGTTTGTGAGTGATGATATTTGCCAAATAGAGGCACCAAGAATGAACAGTTGCAAGCGTCCCAGAAGCGTTTTATAATTTGGACTGTGTGGAGGCGAGGGCAGCGTGGAGAAGTAGATCAGAATACAGTGCGGCATTTTCCTAAAGGCACACTTGTTTTGGTAACGCAGAGTCAAAAGTCAATTTTGCTGTTAAGTGAGGCAGCTCTGATTCAGAAGAAAGGCAGGAACTGGAATGTGTCGTTTTCTGGGAGTTGATGTATTTTTAATGTCTTCCCTCTCCGGCTACAGCAGAGATCACGACAAATTCAACTGACTTTTTTCAAGCTCTGTTCTTGCAAAAGCAGATTTTAACATCTGCGTTAGCTCTTCCCTTGGCTTACCATTACAGATTTCTACTTGAAGGCTTTATTTCTCAGATGCTGGGCTGTGATTGATAATTAAATCTCTGCAAGTGCAGCATGAGTCATGAGAAACAGGGTCAGAATACGTAAATGTGTACTTGGAGAGTGCAGTATTTACTCGGAGAGCGCTAACACAGAAAAGCAGCAAAAAGCACACAAGTTAAGCACACGAACCGCTTGGGCCGCTACACGGAGCAGCATTCCCATTTTCTCAATGGAGCATCTAAGCACCCAGCCTGCATAAACTGTGAAATGTAATTACCCTGACATATGGGAAATCTCTGGCAGGCACAGCCTTGGCATGGATAGCACAGCATAGCCCTGCAAAGGCCCCTGGAATGGAGTGTATTGGAGACATGGCCAGCATGTTCCGATAGCTCAGCTATTTCTGAGCCTCTGACTGAACTGCAGAGTAGTTCAATTTGCTGTGTCCCTGGAACAGCCATTTGGCAGGATGCAGCGTATCCTTCCTTTCTCCCCACTCCTGCCGCTTTTGCACCTGAGGCTGAATTTATGGGTTTGAAGTTCCTGCTCTCTGGATCAACTTCCTTCCCTCATCTGAAAAGGGAAATTGAGCAGTAAATGTTTTCCTTTCGCATGTGGAATTTTCCTCTTACAACTTAGCAAATCCTGGTCTGAATTTTACTTTAAAAGAAAACGCTGAAGGTCATCATCGGTAAGAGTTTGTTTTTGTTGATTACTTGGTAAATTGTCAGGGACACCCAACTCCCAGGTAGCTATCCACATGACTGAGGTAAGAAAACAGAACAAGTCTTGACCATGTGACTTTTTAAATGTTTGATAGCCTTAAGGAAGGATAGATAGCCTAACAAATTTCCTAAACCCATGTGTGCTGGTGGTTTGTGCAGATGCAAGGCTGGTGGGTACAACTTAGGATGTAAAGTTGCAAGTTTGGATCCCGGTGTCTACAGGAAGTTAATAAAAATTAACCTTATAAAAACTCTCAACCTTGGCAAAGGACAGCTTTTAAGTAAGAGTCTCTTGTCTTCTTGCATATCTACTGCAGCATACGCACAGTGTAAGCATAGTGTATTTAGCTGTTGCCCAAGAAAAAGGATACAGAGGAGCTTGCCACAGACGTTCTACCCTTTATTTTAAAGGTACCTTACTGTTAGAAATAGAAGAAAATTAAGTTTTTGTTGTTACTGCATGAGGCTTATGAATGGAGAGGACTTGGCATTATCAACACCACACTTGCTCCAACCAATGGAGCTCATCTCAGGGTTCATACCAGCAGAGCTCTACCTGTGCACACACACACAGCAGATGAAGACGAGCATCTCTTGTTTGAGTGACACCAAGATCACTGAATTATGTCAGTATGAAGTTAGAGCTCTGTGATCCTGCTGCTACATGGTCCTCCCAGGAGGGGAGTGACATTCCTGTACTGGAGAGGGCAGTGCTGTCAGTCTTACACCAAAGGGAGCTTTCCCTTGCTGGGCAGAATCCCTGAGTCTGGTCTGGCTGTCAGAGTATCAACTAAATAATGATTCCTGAACAGGGAGGTGGCCACAAAAACAGACAGCGTAACTGAACAGATCCCTCCAAACCTGCTGTAGAGGAGAATACTGGAGAACTAGTGAAGCCACTAGAAGATAAGGAGCCAACTGAAAGGGCTTCTGACACAAATTCAAAGGCCGTGTCTTTTAATAGACCATTGAAAGAATTTAGGTGGATTATCATATCTATAAAATGCTTATATTCAGAGAACTGTCCTTGAAAGTAGTTAACTTAAATGTGATTTAAAAGGTGAAATAATTGTTACTCTAAAGTATCCCTCTGCCTGGTTTACAGAAAGAACTCCATCTTGCAAGCTTTTGCAAAGCAACTTAGCACAAGTCAGTTACTGCTGTGGTCCTCAGAAGCTTTAAAGCTTGCCCTATGCCAAAGCTCTATTAACACTGCACACCAAGCTAGATTTAACACTACATTATTTACCATTTGTAAGCAAGTTAATAAAAGCTTTGGTATATGAATATGTTTTCATCTTAGAAGCTTTCCACAGTTTCTAACATGGCTTAGAAGTTGCCCTACTTCTGCTTGAATGAAGACTTAATTAGAAATAGGTGCTCTTTGCCTTACAACCTGCAGAACCGTGAGACAGTAGGAAAGGTAATGGTAAACGTAAGCATTTGTCTTTAAATCTGGTAATCTTAAGGTAAAATATAAGATTTGTAAAGATAATAGACTAAAGCAAAAGACTCAACTTGAACTAATTTGAGTTAAAATAAGTCACCGTGTATGCCTTGGATATTCAGAGTAATTTTGCTTTCAGCAAGCTTGGAAAAAAACTTCCAAAAGCATTAGGGAGAAGGATAAAAAAACAACCTAGAAACCTGCAATAGTCATAAGTAAATTTGCAGAAAGCAAGCAGCTTCCTGCCTAAATGGGTTCCAAAGATAACATGCATGGAGAAAGACAGACTTGTTAGACTGAATTCTTAGTTAAACCAAGTACAACAGACACGGCCGAAGGTGTGTTTATGCAGACATGGTGCGTGTTTGCAGAAGGTAGTTCTCTATTTAGTTTTAAGTAGAATTTCAAGCAGTCCTTAAGTTTGGTTGAAAAGCAGCATTATGTGTACAGTTGTTTCAAAGTCATTCTTTCAAGTCCAGAATGTGGTCACCAGTAAGAGGTACTTCGTTTTCACAGGTTAGCAGGGCTCTGAATCAGGAAATTCATTTGGCATCTGGCTTTGGTGACTATTAGTGGTTTTTTGATGCTATTAAATGATGAGAGACTGGTTTAATTCAGTGCAAATTACGCACAATGCATCAAGCCTTGAGTATGAGGCAGTGGAGCAGGCTGCCCGGAGAAGTTACAGATGCCAAATCCCTGGACGTGTTCAAGGCCAGGTTGAACAGATCTTGGAGCAAGCTGGTGTAGTGGAAGGTGTCCCTGCCCATGGAAGGGCTTTGGAACTGGATGACGTTTAGGGTCGCTTCCGACCCAAAGCATTCCGAGGCTCTGCATGGTTCTACTCAGTTCATGTTTCTTTGGGCCTCCAGTGACTGCACCTGCAGTCAGTCAAGGCTTAGGCTGTATCCTCATTAGCACTTAACAACCTGCACTAGGGGCAGAGCTGGAGAGCAAAATGCTTGGTGCTGAGAATCGGACATATTTGAAGGTTTCATTTCAGCCTAGAAATAAGGAAACTTTCCTGTTCCAGCCCAGACGCTGGTCTGGTCCAGCTGAATACCCATCAAAGAGATCAAATGCAGTTAGAGGCATTCTAAGAGCTACTTCTTGCTGGAGCTTTGCTGTAAGTGAATCCAGTTTGTGCACTGAGGACACTGCACAAGCAAGTCAGATCATGGCAAATGCTCTGCTAGTTTGAAAAGCGTAGAAGAGCTCTTCATTAAATATTAAGGTAACAAACCCCCATTTTTTATATACTTGGTGCAGCGCTCCTGTTGGTTTACATTTCAAAGCATTAATTCACAGAACACTTAGGATCAGTCAGCGTGTATAATAACCTTGAAATAATTATTCTAAATTCTGCCTTCCCCTGTTTTCCAGGTGCAGGAGTCTTCTTGATGTGATAGCCAAGAGAGCCATTGCTAAAATTATTATGGTTGCATAGCAACCTCAACGTGATAAATAACCGGTTTAAAACAGTCCTATGCTGTCTATTGCTTTTCCGACAGGACCCAAACAGTTTCTTACCGTTGCACCTAATAAAACTCTTGAAGAAAAACATATGCAGTTTTTATGACTAAAGAAGTTTCTTTATTCAAATATCTCATTATTTCTAGGCACTATCACCAAATTACTGCACCGAGTTATCTTCAAGTACGCATTATTCCGGCATTGTAACTTCTCTGCAAACACCACCAAGCCCCATCTTGTCTCCCCTGCTTGGATCATCAGCTGAAAGCACAACAGAAATAGTCTGAAGGTAGAAATTAACCAATATAACACTCGTAATCCAGCTGAAATTTCCAAAAGCATTAGGTTTTTTACGTAGCCAGGTAAGTCTTCTCTACAGAAACAAAACTAAATATGGACAAACTCAACATACAACTCATATATTCCCAGTTTGTTTTATTTTTCATGGAATGCTAATTTAGTTACAATCTGGCAGTTCATAACTACTGAAATGTGACATTAATTTGTCTCCAATGCTGTAGAACTGTCTTGATTTATATAGTTTTAAAACAATCTTATTTTACAATAGTTGAGGTCTCTGGTGGTTTTTAAGCTCTGATGCTTAAGCACACAGCAAGCTACAAACCTTAGGTTTTATATTTATACATATATTCTATGTATTCAGACAACTGCTGTAAGTTATCTATAATTTAATATTTATAAAAAGTGCATATACTGGTACATATGCACATCTAGAAACACACTTTTACTACTGCCTCCCTTTTTTATAAAAAGCTGCATAACATACAGCCATATTATTCTCACTCACTGCTATTAAAGTCTTTTACTATCTCTGTTACACAATTTTAACTATTCAATTACCTCAAACTGATGTAGGTATTTCTATGCATATTTTCTCCTAAAGAAAAAAAGTCCTCCCTATTCCTTTAAGAAGCTTTAAATCATGCATCAGTTTAGTACACAGTCACTTTTAGCATGGATTTCAGAATCCTAGACAGTGTAAAATCTGGAAAATGTCTGTCTGTATATTTAATTTCTTCTTTTAGTTACAAAAAATATATAGGATTGAAACATACTGAATACATGCATCTCTCAAAGTGGCTATATTCTAGCCTTATAGATAAATTAAAAAAGTACACCCCTGCTAACAGGATGCAAACATGGCCTCAAATAGGCCATTACCTGTATTTAATAGAGCTCATTACATTAAAAAGTTCAAGTCAGCTGTTCTCACAAGATGATGTCAAAAGACTGAAGAGCGTGATATATTTATAGTCAATATACAAAGGTGGGTGCACAGGCCTAGTGCCGTTCCATTATTCAATACTTTCAAGGCTTCTAGGCTTTGCCTCTGGTGATGCAAGTCCTGAAATGATCCGAATGAAAGCTTAAGTTGAAAATTGCTTTTTTAATACACCATAAAAGCAAGTTGTGTTTAAAAGAAAAATGTACACTGAACAACCTGAAGTACTCACTGAAACAACTGTACAAAACTATTATAGATACAGAAAGAAATAATGGTGGACTTAACTGCAAACACAAGTAACACTTGTTAACAAATGTAAAAACCTTCTTTGTTTTAATTCTTCTACCAAGTAAGAATTTGCAGCTGTTCAGAACAAGTAAAATTCAAACCACCTCACAATGTTTACATTTAAAGTTTTTATACAGTGCAAACGTTTAAGACAGAATAACTTCCCAGTGAAACAGCTGACACTACTTCGTGCCAGTCTTTTGAAGATTCTTCTTTCAGTAAGTCTATTTACACATTAAGCTAAAGGTTCACTCTATATGCTTTGAAGTTTGCTGAATATCAGCAGAAAAATATGTGAACTAGCAGCAGTTGTATTACAAATATGTGATGGTTACTTTAATGAATGCATAAAGTTTTCAAGACTGTATTCAGTGTCATACTGCTCTTGATCCCATAGTTCTCCAAGGTTTTCGAGTACTGATTTCATTGATGCTTTTCCAGAAGAGGTAGAGGTATCAGCTTTTTCAGTTTTTCCATCCTTTGCAAAAGAAAAAAAAATTCCTGTTAATATACAGAATAATGTTTTCAGGACTCTAACAAATTCTTCAAGTCTGATAATTCTTCTGGGGAAGCATCACTGCCTCCTGTTGTTCAGAGAGCTGTCTACTATTCATCAGTCCAACTTAAGCGTTCGTGCGATTAAATTTTACATTTCAAAGTAAAGCTTTTCCCTAAGCTGACTCTATTTTTGGTAGGTATTTGTAAAAATGTTTCTTTACCTTGTCAAGAGTGAACAGATCAAGAAGCTGCTCTGTTCCCATGCTCTGTAGGCTTGCATTTTCTTGGCTGATCACTGTATTTGCAATATTCATTTTGAACTTTTGAAGACCCATGATCTTCTCTTCCAGAGTTCCCCTGGTTATCAGGCGATAGACATTAACAACACGTTTCTGAAAGAAAAAAAGCACCCTTAGCTAAAAAGTATCACCTTAGGGTATTCAGGAAAGCATAAGCTTTTAAGTATTTATCATGAACAGTCTGGAGGCAGTTTGGCTTGGAGTTACCCTTCAGTAACTGTACTCAGCCTGACATGTTAGATGGAAAGCACAAGACTATGCCACTATATAGTAGAGGCATCTTCAGTTGCATCTGTACTCCAGAAGAATTCACTGTTTTTACAGCTCTAGGGGAAGACTAACAGCAGTCATTCTTGCCCTGTCCAAGCACCAGAAAAGGACAAACCTGTGGGCTGCCCCTTCAGTTCCTTGTCTCAGTCATCTCTTCCTCCACTGAAGTGTGATTCTCCCCTGGCCTCTCCCCAGCAGCCCAGGAAGTACAGAAGAGAAGACTTACCAAGTTGGGGAGAGAATAAGGAAGTACACACTTCAGCAGCTGGCATATTTGCAAGAAATAAGTACGAATGGAAGCTTGGTGGAAACCCACAGATGTCGCTTTCTTATACATCACAATCTCTCTCATGTGAGTTCAGCAAGAAAAAAAGCCACCCTTATGGGAAATGAAGAGGTTTTCACCTGCCCAATGCGATGTGCCCGATCCATGGCTTGCAGGTCTCTCATCGGGTTCCAGTCATGTTCCACAAATACGACTGTGTCAGCCCCCGTCAAGTTAAGTCCCAGTCCACCAACATGAGTGGTGAGCAAAAGAACATCTATAGATGGGTCATTATTAAACCTGCATACAAGAAAAAGTTAAGTATGGTAAGTTTCATTTAAGAAAAGAATTGATGAACCTCATCTGCTTTGAGGCGGACAAAAAATCCAATTTTGCACCATATAAATCATACAGTTCATTAAAGTTGGCCTCATACTGGTTATGAGGGGATAATGCATACCGGGAAACAATGGAATGTCTCTGCCCAGCAGGGATGCTGCCATCGAGTCGTAAGTAAGTAACTGAAGGTAACTGAGGTCTGAGAA
Source organism: Mohoua ochrocephala (assembly GCA_013398855.1). NCBI lineage: Eukaryota > Metazoa > Chordata > Aves > Passeriformes > Acanthizidae > Mohoua > Mohoua ochrocephala. Next base: position 920,640 of record VZTA01002948.1, read on the forward strand.
GGTCGTGCTCCACTATGTCCAGCATACTCTTCAGCTGACAGAAGATAAGCACTCTGTGCTGGGCCACAACCGCTTCTGTACCGCTTTCTGAGGATCCACCATTCCCCAAACCACAGTCTAGCAGCAGCTTTAAGTAAAAGAACATTAAGGTGTGTCATTAAAATGACTGCAGATCTCATGTAAACATTGACATGCGTTGATTATCAAAAGTAGAAATGAGAGCAACAATAAACTGCAGAAGGAAGTATGTAAATGACAGTCACTTAAATGACAAGAAAGAAAAGTTTGGCTTTACGGTCAAACTATGAAAAACTAAAGAGTCACCAGAAAGCCATTTTCTTCAGTTATTTAAATTCTATTGTAAGTAAAGCTATGTAATGCAATCTAACTTTATCAAGGAAGTAGTCTCCTGGATGATAAATATGAAAAAAAATAAATCTGCAACAAGAGGGACAAGAATAAAACAGAAGTAAAGTTCTTCATATGCCAACAAGTTATATAAACATCATCGCCGTGAAGACTGCGCTTCCCCCTCCCTCTTGAATTATCAGGGAAAATAGGGCATATCCTGAAACACCCTTGCATTCTTTTTAATTTGCTGCTTAATTTTATTAAGACGAGTTTTCATACTGACGAAATCTTAAACAAACATCCTAGACTGTAACATCAGTAGAGACGTTTAGGAAATTTAAGGCACGACACGCATCCACTTACTTGTTTTAAAGCAGACAGCTTAGGTGCATGTTGGATATCTCGAAGGGATGAATTCTGAGCTGCAAGTTGCTCTGTAATTCTTTTATATTCTGGATGTTGGGTCGTGAGCACTAATGCTGGATGGTTGCAGAGCTTCCGTAAGTACTGCAATGCCTTTAATTATTTAGGAAATGAAGTTCAAAGAAAGAATTAGCGATAACAGAGAGAAAAAAGATTAACAGAATTGATTATAAGTATAGGGGTCACTCGGCCACATTCCACAATCTGGCCTTTATGGTGTATTTTCATCAAAATTGCACATTTAAAACCTGCATTTCAAATTGTATCCAAACACTGTTACTCTCATTGTGATCTTAGTCTCTCTTTCAGGAAAAGTGCAGATTACCATTTCCCACACTTTCATCTGAGTCTGTGACAGAGGAAATGGGTTTGGGAGCAGTGCAGAGCATTTGAGAATAATTGCTTCCAAGTAACCAAGAGTTAATCTGCAATTCTGTAAGATCGTGAACCTTCACAAATTCAGATCTAACCTTAAGGAAACATTTTGTCCATGTTTTAGAATCTTAATGTTGAAGTGCAACAGCTGATGAAATCAGAATTATGTCCCTCATTCTGAAGTTTTGCTCTCTCAGTACTCAGTTTTTACAAGATCCACAAAACAGCTGAACACCAGTTGAGAGAGAGGATCACATTAAAAATACGAGACAGTGTTATGCTTCATGAGACACAAACAAGAATTTCAGCATTAATAGCTATACATCACATTCCAGCCATAAATACTCTGTTTGATCATATGGCCACAAAGTCTAAGTTTACTATTTTGATTTTTGGTTTTTTTACGAAACCTATAAACACAGTTACCAAAAATGTATGTACTAGGCAATAAAAATTACTGAAAAAATCTGTACCTGAAATACATGACCTGTAGATTTAAGCTTTGGTTTTTCAGTTTCTTCATTCAGTGAAATTGAAGAAACTGTTTCATCAATATCACATTTGGCACGAGACTTGGCAAAATCTTCATAAAGCTGAACCTGTAGACCAGACAAAAGAATGAGTGTGTTTTTTCCTGACAGAAGACAGACAGTCCTCTTCAGAGTTTAGTTTCAAGTTAATAAATGGCAAGAGATTCTTTTGTTAGTGTTTATCTTGTGTTAGATACGAAATAGCTTTCTTGATGTATGATAATTCAGAATTTTTTTCTTTCAGCTTGGAAAGTGTTATTAAAAAACAATCTGCAGATGCCTAGATGTTGTTCCTGAACACTGCCCAAAATTAAGATCAAGAAATACTCTGTTACTACAGGACTGGAATTAGTTTTTTAAACACATACTAGAAAATCCTTTTAGTACACCCAGAGAATGTCAGAGCTGATATCAGACTGACACAGGAATACAGAATTCATGGCTTTGTGGTCTTAACTGTGCTGAAAAATAAACTTTCAGTCACTTTTTAAGCATACCTGTAGAGGACTGAGAATACAATAATAATCTTGAATAATTTTGGGTGGAAGATCTTGCAGCACATCCTCTTTCATTCTCCTTAGCAGGAATGGCAGGACTTGGCGGTGCAGCGCTTCCATGGCAAGCACCCCTAGAGAGGGCAACAGCAGCAGTGTTTTAGAAGAAAACCACTTTTTTCCAAAACTTTCAGCTCCCCCTCAATCCCTGATGTTAGAACTGACCACACTTTTTCTTTTCATTAGCAGTTCTCATTTAAAAGGCTAAAATGAAAACCCAAAGACTGAACATTTGATCCTTACCAGCCTCTTGTTCTCGACTGGAGCTTCGGGCATCTCTGCTCGCCAGGATCGGTTTGCCGTAACGAGCCGCAAATTGGCGTTCCGTGCCCAAGAATCCTGGCATTAGGAAGTCAAACAACGACCACAACTCCAAGACGTTGTTCTGAACATAAAGCAAACATTTATTATTTTCAAAAGTAATAAATTGTTGCAAGGTATCAGAAAAAATTTCCATGGATATTTAAAACCCTACAAACCTCACAGCTTGGCTCTTTCGTCCATCTGAGTTACCAGAATACCTCTGCATGCACTTGAATGTATGAATGGACCTCCCACTGTGTCCAATGCCTTAAGCCACACCCTGCATTCTTCTGGTTAACAAGGCCTGGGACACACCAGTGGTCTCAGTCCTGGGTGAGACAGATACTGCATGGGCAGTATCATTGGGACAAAGCTCAAAATCTGGAGATCTCAGTATTGAGTTTCCTGCTAATTTTAATTTCCTGCTTCCCTGCCTGACACTTAAAGAGGAAGTGGCAGAGAAAGTCTTGCTGCCAAGTTCTGAACCCCATTAGTACCACAAAACCTGCATTCATTCCCCTATACACAGGTATACCAGGAAAGGGAAAAGATGTTGCCTTGAGCATTTAGCAGTGAAAAGCTGTTTTACAATGTATACTTTGAACACAATGATTGATAAAAGGTTCAATAAAATGGAGTGCAAGATAGATCTATTATGTTTATTTTCTACTATTCATCCAAAATAGAAAACCAGTTACCTGGATTGGTGTCCCAGAAAGAATTATCCTGTAATTAGCAGTCAGCTGTTTTACTGCTTTTGACAGCTTTGTTTTTCCATTTTTTATTACATGGCCTTCATCAAGAATGCAGTAATTAAACTTAATGTTTCTAGAAAAGAAGAACACAGGCTTAAGTAGCATTTAAAATTCTAAGCTATTAAAAACCTCAGAAAATAAGCCAATTCTTACCTGAAGAAGTCAATGTCATTTCTTACAACATCGTATGAAGCCACTATGAGATTGTGTCTTTTCACCTGGTGCTGCAATCTTAAGGAAAAAAATGAGGAATTAATTGAAGTGTTCCTTACACGTTATCATTTCAGCCTTTAAAGATACCATAACAAGTGTTACCATGCCCACAAACTATGCTTCAGTAGTAGTAGTAAAGTGAATTGAAAAATTCCATGTGTGATATTTTACTCTAAACCAGTTCTAAATGCAAGATGGATTACCTTGCTCTCTCAGTAGGAGGTCCTGTATAGTGCAATGGATTCAGATATTCTTTAGAGCAAAATTTGCCCACTTCATCCACCCAGTGTCCTGTGAGTGTAGGAGGACACACCACCAAGGAGGGAAGAGGAACACTGTCCACCAGTTTTGTTCTTGCATATTCCCGAGCCCTTTAAGAGTACAGAACAGAGTTTAAAAAAAGTTGTTTTTCACAGAAGAGTTGAGGTGGGACCTGGGGAGGCCACCTGGTCCAACCCCACCTGTTCAAGCACAGCCACCTACAGTTACAGTTGCCCAGGAGTATGACCAGATTCATTAGCACAGGTAAGACCTATCATTAAAGTCCAAGACAGAATGTTATTTGTTTAAGCTTACCTGAGGCAATGATCACCTGCAAGAATGCAAATGGATTGTAAAGTTTTTCCTAAGCCCATGTCATCACAAAGAATTCCATGAAGTTTGTATTTATTGAGAAATGCCAGCCAGTTCACTCCATCCTGAAATCAGAAAAGGAGAGTGCCTCAAGTAAAAACTGGCTTTTTGCTAGTTAAGCTTCAGTTCAAACATCCATATGTTCTACCACCCAACACTGCCAAACTAGGAGCTGGTTTCCCACCATAAATGCATCCACTACAGCCCATTCACTAAAAAGTGGGGGGAGTAAAGGGAACAACACACACCCAAATGGTACAGTGAGGCCTGGCTTTGCAGTGCTGGCTGCCACAATCACAGTGTTAGCAAGGCATAGCCCATTGGCCATTCCCAGAAAAAAAGGCAAAATCCAGAGAGGGGGAAAAAATATCATTAGAACAGTATAAGAGGCATGCATTACTTCATTTGTTCTTCCTTGTCCAGAGTCCAAGATACACACTGCACACCTGAAACCAAAAACCTCAACAAACCCCCACGAAAAATGCCAGTACCTGAATAACTCCTACTGTTCCATGAAATCATATCAGAATGGAACTTTTAAAATAAAAGTATAAGCTGTTACCTGCTGGTATTTTCTGAGCTCTGCTTTGATTGGTACTGGAATTTCATAGTTTTCCAGTTTTTTTCCATCCAGTAATTGTTCCAGAAAGTGACGTTCTTTAGCCTTCATTCTGATTAATTCTTCGGACATGTTTGGTGGGTCCGGTATCCCAGCCTAGGATAACATTTTCAAAGAAGTCATGTAAGGGCTACAGAACTTAACTGCCACACAGAGGAGAGGAAGAAATTAAACCTCATAATCACTTTGACATTTTCAACAAAACAGACAATAAAGTTCTGCAATCTTCTCAACTGTATGAATCTAAACTCAGGATTTAAATACTATATTTAGCTATACTTGTTTGATTACTTGCAGGTCAACACATGCAGGGTTGTAAGGTGCAAGAGACAAATCCTGCCCCAAAAGGACACGTTGAAAAGATTGACAGAAATCACACAAAAGATGGAAAATTCTGGTCATGCTTCTAAGATTCTACAAAGACTGAGCTATTCTACCTCGAATCAGAGAGTTTATCTGGCTGGCTAGAGAATCCTATGACACCCACTTCTTTTGAGCCACAAGCTACCATCCAAAGTTTGGTGAATTTTTCTCCTATTTAGTAGAATTAGATCTCAAGTGATACTGAAATCCATAGGAGGAATACAAGCACTTGGAAACTGCTGGGAGAAAGAAACACCTGAACCCCTCTCGGTTTGTAGCAGCAGACCTTTACTTCCTAGGTACTCCCCATACCAGCCCAGAAGCCCAAAGAAGGCATTTGGGGGCCAAACAGACTCATTCTTGCTTGCTAAAAACATACAGTAGCAGAGGCACTGCTCTTTTCCCCACCATCACATCTTTGGGTCATCCCATTTTTCTGGGCCACCTCCATCTTTAGTCAGCTTTACTTCAAAGCCCAACTTACTAATCACTTACAGAGGGCTCCTGGCTAAAAAATACCTCTATCAAATAATTCCACCATGCATGTGGTTAGTAAGGAAGGGGGATGTCAGTAGAGCCCCAGCAAGGTATTTAAGTACATACATACACAGAGACGGCAGCCTCCCTGTTCACTGCTGTGACTACACTCCCTCTTAGAAGAACTCGCCTGCAGTATGAATACTGTGCCAGGTAATTTGGTTCAAGTATATTGTCAACTTGCAGCAGGATTGCTTATCAATACAGGTTTGGACAAGTTGAACCATTTATCTTACAATCCTTCTCAGTCATACATTTTTATGGTTGAAGGAATGATCAATTTGAGCATAAAGATGCAGGAAACAGAGCATAGTTAAGTTCCCCCAACTCACTTAATGCTATTTATTTATTGTTAAATAAAACTCAAAATACTGTTCCACGACAATACTAGTATTTTCTCTCATTATTAATCCGCTTTACTCTACGCTTGCACATTTAATACAGTTCAATAACTGATCCTGAACTTTCTCAACAAGAAAAAGGAAATTTTAAGGCACTTCTTGCATAACTATGGAAAAGTATGAAGTGACCATGCATATGCATGCAATTAATAAAACAAGTACAGTATGTTTTTAAGAGATGCTCACTAAATTTTATTAAAATAGCTTTAAAACCCCCCAAACCCTAAGCTATATGTATTCCAAAGGACTGTGTTTAAGATGTGTATGAAGAAGGGCACTGGTGCAAATGGCACTGCAATGAACATGCCAGAAATTAAGTTCTTCTCTGTTCACATTCAACATCTCAGTGCAAGCACACCAAGTAAGTGCTCCTGTTAAGGCACACTGCTAGTTATCAGATTCTAAGGTTCTATTATGTTAAATTAAAAACTGAGATAATAAAAAACCCATTAAGCTGACAATTGTTTTTCATTATTGAGGTGGAAATTCTAAACTGTCTTCTATTACCATCTGGTGGTCACATTAAGTTACTTAGAAGCACTGTAGTCCTTGATGCACAACATTAGGAGGTGTCTAAGGTATGCAAGGGGTAGCAGGAGTGAAAGACTGAAGCAGATCTGTACTGATTGAACACTACTGCATCATAATACACAATGTTTTGCCTAAATATGTAGGGTAGGGCTTTTTGATTTTAAGAACTAGTAGTAAGTGACTCTACTTATCTCCACAGTATTTCTATGACTGTTATTTTTGATTTTTCTTTTAAATCAGTATTGCTTTTTTGCATTTCTCTTGACAACATGCACGGCAACACACATACCTAAGGAGAGTGCACATGTAACTCCTAAAACTTTTAAGACCAAGCTAAGAGAAGCTGCATTACACACAAAATTAATAGATCTACCATTTGTGTAGACAGCTGAAATGAGCTTCTTATAAAAAGAAATTTTATTTTAACATTAAATTAGAAAATTGCTAACACAGGGTCCAATTTTGCTCATTTTACTTTTAAAGGACACATCTTCTCTTACCTGATAGGGACTCAACACCTATAAAACCAGTTACTCATTCAGCATTTAATAAGCCAGAAGCCTGGACTTTGCAGCTGGTGAAAGAGTGGATCCAGGACAGTTCACACACTCCACATACTTACAGCTCGAGCTTACCTCAAGGGGCATCAGTCTAATCAGCGTTGCAAAGCACTGAGTAGCCATAAAGCGTACACTGTTCGTCTGATCACTCATTCTACCCAGAACTGGAACCACTAGAAGAACAATGTATGGAACAATACCAACATCCAGCTGCTCCATCACACCTGGAGTGGTTATTAAGGAAACAGTTTTTACCAGTTCAGGTTTGTCTGACAAATACATACCCAGGAGATTTCACACTCAATAAGTAAGAGTCATGAATTGGTACACTCAGGTGAGTGAGATTTCTAGTAACAAAGCGATGCAGAAGCAGGGATTGCTGATCTAGCCAGCTACTTTTAGCCAGCAAAGTGCATGGTTTGAGAAACTGAATTACCGCCACCAAAATATCACTCGGTAGATAAAATAGAGACAATGGAAATGAAAGTTTCTTCTGTTTCTTTCCACAGGAGAAAAAACAGCTTAGTATTTTATTTAATTCCTCCTCTCATTTTTTTCAGGCAACTGTTTTTGTTCACCCAAACGAAGCAACAGCAAAGAAGTTTCTGCATTTTTGAATACACACGCAAGGATACACGCAAGTGCTTCAATTGCACCTTCTTGTTTGGTGTTGTCATCTATTGCTCCCAGCCATGGCAGAACTTTCTCTAGGAAGATATTCATTGTTTCCATGGTTGCTATTTTGCTCATAACACCCACACAACGGGAAGCCATGTGTCTCACAGCAGTGCTGGGATGTTGAAGGCACATGTAAAGATGAGGCAAATGCTGTATTAACTGAATAAAAGAAAAAGGTGTGTGGAGTAAAGGTTAATATGAATTATAAACAAATTAGTGGGTTTTTTTTGAACTACAGAGTCTCTTTAAGTCATTTAAGAATGCTTAAAATGGCTCCTTCGCAAGATATAATTGCTTAAAACTAAAAAGCTAATTTCAGAAGAAAAAGGCAATTTGAACTTTGAACACGTATTACTCCCCAATACAGATAAAATTAAGAGTAACAAAACATTTAGCATTTCAGTCAGAATGAAAATTAATGAAGCCCTTCGTTAGCAAGGAAGTGTTTCACACTGAAAATACAGTACTAAATACACAGAACTTTTTATTCAAAAAAAATTATTTCTTAAAATTAGATACATAGATTTAAGAATTCCTTCCAGCTAGCAAATTTGTCCTAGACTCGTCCCCTTTGTGTTTAGGCAGATTAATTATTCATGTTGGGAATATCAATAATTCTTTGTGACAAGGGAGACACCCAGAAGGAAATGTGCATCTCCCCAGAAAGGTACACACATATGTCTTTGGTACACCTCTGAGTCTCCTTTTTAATCACTGCAGATACAATTTTGTATGGGATACCTTAAACAGATGGTCAGGTTTTTCCTAGTGTGAAAGTCCCAAAATACTCGCTTCCATGAACCAAGTTCAGCCTCTTTGACTTTCTATGAATTTTTTTAAAGCTGCATACAATATTAGCACCACCAAACTCAATCTACACAATAACTACATATCACATATGTGTATATATAAAAAATGCACATATTAAAAAAGTCTTTCCATGTCATATGCTAA
>VZTA01002953.1:0-22098 GCA_013398855.1 Mohoua ochrocephala
GCGCAATAATTTTAAACAGGGCTGGTGAAGCTCAGTTTTGTTTGATGAAAAAGTCCTGAGCAGTCTTGAAAGCAATTGAGATTACTGCTTCAAATGTGGAAAAGATAAGGCACATGTGGAACGTAACTTGAAAAGCGGGAAGAAAGAATTTGAAGAATTCTAAGTTTTTCAGTCTAATGTTAACATCAGTTACAGTGCTAGAACAACCACTTTTGTGAGCATGTGTGGGACCAAAATACCAATTAAGTATCCAATGTAGATTTCTCAAGATCAAATAGTGGGACTCAATGTAATTTCCTCTTTTGGTAGAACAAGACTGGTAAACGAGGGGACAAAGAGGTTGTATGAGATACTGGCTTTGGTATGTCATCATTCTGCTTGACTTTCTTATTTGCAAACTGAGGAAAGATGGTCCAGATGAAATGGTCATCCAGTAGGGAAACACTGTACATTTCTCAACTGCATCTCTCAGTCTGGGAAGTCGTTCCAGTACTGCAGAAGCCTAAAGCCATGTCTATAGCACGGTTCCATTCAAAATTTTAGTTAATGGCCTGGATGGTGGAAAACAGAACATATTGAAATAAGTCTGCAAATATTGCTGGAGTAACGAGGGTTTTAAATGCTTTGGAGGGAAGAGAGGAGGACTGGCATTCAGAGTGTTCTTATTATAATAAAGAGTTGAAACTCAAAAGAACATTACTTTTGTGAATCATACCCAAAAAACAAATGCAAATAATATTATCTTTATTTGTATATATAATATTGTTAAAGGTTAGTTTTTCTTTAAATTCATGACATGAGTATATAGACGCTAGGGAAAAATGTCTTAATTAGCAGTCAGTGATCTTTGCAGAATTGAGTAACCCTGGAATTCACTGCACTAAACCCCACACCAAGACAGGGATGTGTATATATTTTTTGAGGAATACCTGAGTAAGATTCTCATTATTAATTGAGCAACTGACGTGATTAGAAGCTATTTTAACTTAACCCAGAAAAACAAACCAGGCTAGATAGATGAAATAAACTGTAGTGCCCATTTAGGAACAAGCAATCAAGCATAATCACATATCATATGATCACAGAATTACAGAATCACAGAATAAACTGAGTTGGAAGGGATCCACCAGGATCATTGAGAGCAACTCCTGGCCCCGCATATATAAGATATGTGGAGAAAAATCCCAGAATTGATTACTCTGAGGAGAGATACTAATGGAACATGATGGGAGGTGAACAGAAGGGATAAAGTCTATTATTATAGGATGACAGTGAAAAAGCAAATTTAAAAGAACAGCTAATGTCATATTCTGCGCAAAAGGCCATATTGTTACCGCTAGGGAGAGGATACATAAACACACCATCAGGCTGTCTAAACTCGCAACACCAATTTATACAAACAGAGAATAATTTTATCACAGCAAAACAAGATATTCTTGATATCGCTTTTTCCTTTGTGAATTTTCTCTGTGGAAAATGGCTCCTGAAATGGACTGTGAACTTTTTCCCAACTGTGTTTGATATTGCAGTCTGCTGACTCCTTTTGTGCTCCTGTAGTGCAGTTGCATTAGTTTTTTTCTTGGAAATGTGTCAGTGGAGACTCAGGCATGTCTGACCACCTGCCATTTGGTATGAAATGGAGGAATACGGTCTGCAGTGGTGTTTCATGAGGTGTGATGCCAGAGCTTTTCATTAGAATAAACAAGGGTGGAGGACTCCCTTTAACATTTCTAACTGTAATTTTTTTGTGTGTTTTTTTTTCTGTGCTGAAGGGGTAAGATATTGGGGGAACCTTATGTACTTTCCCTATTGTAAGACATTAGATTAGCAGAATCCTTGGTCCACTTTTGCTGTGAGGGCTGTTAAGGGAGTGATTTGAGACCAAGAGAGCTGTGGAGACAAAAACCTTCCTTCAATCATTGTGCTAGACTGTTCTTTTGCGAATGATGTGAACAATAGTTATCAGAAAGATTATAGATTTCTTTATGGGTATGAAGAATCTGCTATCTGAATTCATGCTAAGAAAGGGTAAAAGGGTGGAACAGAACATTGTCCTCCTTACAGAATCCCCAGCTCAGAGAAAGATTCCAGTTTATTGTACCCAATCTGTACTTGAGTAGAAAAAGTAGTGGATTATTGAAGTATATGTATGTGTATATAGCAGAAAAGGTGGCATTCGACTCAACCGCCTCCCTTCACTCCTAAACTCTGTATAATTGGCGCTTTTCCACCTTCTCCTGAAAATTTATATCAGATGTCAGAGTTAAAAAAATAGTGAGGTAGTTTTAACACGGACATCTCTTTATTGTCTGTTGTTTTAAAGTCTATCACTCCACAGTGAGGCCATAGTTTCACAGTCATCAATACTAATAAACCACATTATTGAATCACTCATCTTTAAGAAATTGATCCAAATCAAGCATGCAGTTTATTGCTGTGTTTATATTGCTTTAGGTAAAGCACACTGTGAAGTTCACGACAGCTTTTATGCCAAAAGCCAAGATATATAGGAGGTCAGAGAATACTGCCCTTATCTTACAAAGTCAGCCCATCACAAGGTGTAAAAATATCTCAAGCTGCCAATAATTTTGCTGGACCGGTGCTCTTGTATCATGCGATGGTACTGCTTTTGATCTAGCACTGGGAGCTCTAAAGCCAGACTCAGTGTGTCACGAAACTATGGAGTAATGCCTTGGCTGCAGTCATTTTCACAAGTACATCCTAACTCATATAAAAAAACTCCTCCTTTCATGTGTCATGGTTTAACCCCACACCTAAGTACCATGCAGCTGCTTGCTCACTCACCTGCAACCTGCCTCCCCTCCAGCGTGGAGGAAAATGGAAAAGAAAAGTAAGACTTGTGGCTTGAGATAAGAACAATTTGGTAATTGAAGCAAAGAAACATACCATTATTACAGTAATATTAATGATAATAATAACAATAATAATAGTAATGTGTGCTGTGAAGAAGAGAGGGAGAGAGAGACCGAAAGAGAAGAATAAAACCCAAGAGAAACAAGTGACACAGAAGATCTTACCACCTGCTGACCAATTCCCAGCCCGTTCCCCATCCTCCTGGCCACCTTCCCCCTATTTACATCCTGGACATGATGTTCTGTGGTATAGAATATCCCTTTGGCCAGTTCAGGTCAGCTCTCCTGGCCATGCTGCCTCCCAGTGTCTTGTGCACCTGCTTATTGACAGAGAATGGGAAACTGAAGAGTCCTTGATTTAGGGTAAGCACAGATTAGCAACAACTAAAACATCACTGTGTTACCAGCATTATTCTCGCACTGAATGCAGCACTGTATCAGTTAGTAGGAAGAAAATTATCTCTATTCCAGCCAAAATCAGGACATTATGCCTGTTCTTATTTCTACATTGCAGTCTGTCACCACCTCACCACTTTTGGCATTGCCAGAATGCATGAGCTGGACTGCACCCTGGACCATGGGAATTAAGTGTACCCCAAAATGTTATTCCTTGTTTACTCCTTTTTAGACTGGGAAATTTCAGTGATTCAGTGATTAAATCTGCAGATTCCACTAAGCTGTGCAAAACCAACTGAGGTGTGACGCCTTGTGGGATGAGGTAGGAATGAGTAGTCACAGGTGTGTAGCATATCATGCACAATGAAACCAAGAAGCTCTTCTGGACAAAACAAGGTTTATTGTGGGAGAAAAGGTGCAAAACCATATATGACCACTAAAATTACCATGGAAAGAAAAAGGGAAGGGCCAGTGTAACATACTACTGATTCTGACTGTAGCCAAACCTTTGGCTCTGCCCTGAATCTACCAATTCTCAAATTGCCTGAAATGGCCAGTACTCTGCAGATGACCCAAAAACCTCTGCAAAGCATATTAATTACTGAACATTACAGATATTTTTTTTTTATTCAGAGAGGTGCTGTGTACCAAATATGCATTTGTCATACCCAGCTAGTGTGGATATAATTTACAAGTGATTATATAGTCACAGAATGGGAAAGGCTTTGTTAAGGTTGAAAATATACTAAATCCAGATTTTCCTTGAAAAGAAAGGTGGTTTTGAATGTTTTTATTTTTAAAATGGGTGACTACTTTAATGATCGAGTGGTGAACCAGGGGAAGCAGCTGAATGCTTATGAACAGATGTAGAAATACCTCCAAACCTGCTGGTGAATATGACTCTTTATGGAGATGTATAGTGAAATAATATACCACAAAATTTTAAAAGGCTTTTCAAAACTGGGAGAGATGATTATTCTGAAAGTTACTATAATCCTTTAATTTTCCTTCTGTGGAATATTCTACAGCTAAACAGTCTCTTCTCTGTCTGTAAAGAAAAAGAAATTTTAGAAGTGTAATTGCTGTAAATTAGAACTTGAAGCTGAAATGAGACTAATTAAAACTGGATGTTGAGCATGGGCTGTGACCAAAAAAATGGGAAATATTGGAACAAACTATCAAAGTTTTGTTGGTTTTTTTTTTAAATGATCAAATGTCTTCAAATCAAAATTGGATAATAAATTATTTGGATAAGTATTGGGGCACTTGGGAGAAACAGAACAGCCTGTGCCATGTAAAAGACCAGGCTAAATGATCAGAAATTCCCTCAGGATTTAATTTTATCAATTTCTGGAAATTTTTTTTTTCACTACTGCCAAACCTGCGCTTTCACTAGCTGAGGTTCCTGCATAACCAGCCATTGCACATTTTCTCATTTTATGGATATTGCTAATTTCAGCAATATCCCATTGCAGCGATCGTGTGCCAAGGCTGCAGCCTAGTTTAGTGCCAATGTGAAACAAAATGAACAGAAGAAAATCTGGGTGTGGAAGTGAAGTAGATGAACAAAATTCAGAACTATATGAATTTTTATCTGTTTAGATAAAGGGGCAATCCCTCCTCTCCCAGAGTCTGGGCAGTTTATCACAGAAAATTCTTGAAGTGTGCAACTGTAAGTGTTCAAATTTGCATACAGGGGTGTGTTTATGACACATGGGGCATCAAGTTACAAATGTAGCAATACACCTGAATTACCAACCACTGCTTCCCAATTGCTAAGCAGTAGCTAAAACGTACCCATGCACTGGAATCTGCTTTTCCTCAGATGTACTTCCCCTGGGATGCCTTCATCTCTGGTCATTTGTACTTCCAGTCTATTCCTGTGCCTCCGTGGTGTTACTAAGAGACATATTGTCCCAACTACCACCTTCTGGGTGCTAAGACAATTTGTCAGCATAGCTGTGGGCCTTTTCACACATCTCATTTTGGTGCCCAAGAGCATTCCAATTTAATTGACTGGAATAGTGTGAGCTGCCTGCCTGGTTTATATTGAGTGTGGTTACAGAACTGGGTGCTGTCAATGGCTGATGCTTCCCAAACTGTTTAAATTATTAAAATATACTAATAACTGAAGTAGTAATTAAATACAATAAAATGCCTACTTGTTCTGTTACTACTTTCTTTCCATTAGAGTAACACTTTTAGTTGTATTCAGTGTTAACCTAATTTTTTTTTCCCCTGATGTCCATGAAATTCCCAGTTCATAAATATTCATGATCGACAAAAATGTGTGTTTTACTTTACGTCAAGTGTGACTCCACATCTCAGAATGATAAATAGTGGATATGTGTAGCTAAAAATTGATCAGACATACTTCTGTCCATTTTCTCACCATTTGTCAAAACCAGTCTGGCTTCCTGAGGGTAGATGATCCTGGAGAGTACACAAACACATGAGCTTGCTGTCCCTTGGTCCTATAGCACATAGCCAGATTCTACAGCGTTTGACCTCTGTGCCTACAGGAATGAGAAACTTACTGAGTATGAGCAGAAAGGGTTTCTGGAGGAGAGATGTTCTTTCTGTTTTTAACTCACAAGCTCCAATATTTGCACGCATAACATATATGCAGCTATAACTGCTGTAACCTAGATGGAGTCATTATATCATTTCCTTTTAAAGGAAGGATTGCTCTTTAAACTATGGCTTCCTTTCGTGGTAGATTATATTCACTCCAGCCAAGAATTTTTATTGTACTCCTTTCAACTCTAGCTGTAAAATGCACATAGCATAAACTCTTGACCAGGGTATTACAAGTTCAGTTACCAATAATTTAGTGACAAAGTTCTCACCAGCTTATTTCTGTTATGCTCACAGACTTCTTTGCACAAGAGATTAATATCCTACCAGCTTTTATTTGTTCATTTATTTCTTTCAGTATTTCCACTCTGTGTATATGAGGAGCATTTGGCAGGTTCCCAGCTAAACAATGACTTTTAGCAGATCAAGCCAGCCAGGACAATTTCATTAGAGTGCTGATGAATTGTTTCTTCTACAATGTGAAAACAGTTCTTGCTGTTTTACTGTCTTTGTGAAAATGACTTCCTGAAATCTGTAATCTATTGGTTAGGTTCCTCTTTAAATATTTACTAAGCTGTACTCTCCCAGTCCCATATGCATTAATTCCAAATATACTTTTTACTTAATCAACAGAAAAATCCCCCTTCCCAGCCCCAAATAAACAAGTTGTCCCTAGAGAATATGACATAAACTGACCTGATTTGATATTTAGATCTATTTCAGTGTATTTCACTGGTACTGCAGTGCTTGGCTCACTTCTGTCAAGACAGAAACAGTTTGTGTAAGTTCCCACACCCATTTCAACCCACTTCAGTGTTTTGAGGAGCACATGAGGGTATTGGCAGCATCTCTGGAAATTCTTCGGACCTCACTGCAGCCCAGGCAGTAGCTGACATCTGTTTTAATTTTAGGATTACTAACCTGAACTGAAATGATGACTAAGAGACAGCAAACCCTATTGGAAGATTTCAAAATTCTATTTGTCAGGCTCAAACCCGAGGGATTTCATCCTGGAACTTCTGAGGATTATGTATTACATATTCCAAGGTTTCTTGCATTTTTCCTATTCACAGGTGTCTGAAAGGAAAAACTAGAGATGCCTGTCTGGAGTATCACAGTATGTTGGTTCATACCAGCCACTGTTTGCACACAACATATTTAAAGGGCATTCTCATCTACCTTTGTTTCAAGACTGCGTGCTGTATCTATTGTGTCCATATCACCATTTAATGTGTTGATCTGATTTAGAGACTTGACAGATTTATGTGCTTCCCTAAGGCAGAAACACCACTGAATGAGTGAAGAGTACTGATCTGTAACATCAAGCAGACATGAAGCTATGTGATTCCATTCAGTAGCACTGAAAAATGTAAATGCCTGCCAGTTTCAACACTTTCATAACTATTTTGCTGTATCAAGAGTTATCTCTAAGCATTCGAATAGTTCCACTCTGGCCCCTGGAATAAAGGATGTGTTTTGCTACTGTAATTGCGGGCTTTAGCTCTTCAAAAAAAGGCTTGCCAAAAGCAGAACATCTACCATTCCACTTCAATCTCCACGTTATACCTTTTTGAAGAGAACTGGCATAAGCACTTTGCTTCTTCTATGCTCTTTTTCGTAGCTCTTAGCTGAATTCTAAATGGAATACTCAAAATTTGGATTGCCTTCCTGCAGCTAAGATGTATTTAAAAATTAATTTAACTGGCAGTTTCTGATTGCCAGCTAAAATACATTTAAGCACATTTTCATTCAATTTCAAAAGATGGAGTTCCTTTCTGACAGCTTGTTACCTAATGCATTCCACCAGACCAGTTTCATTCCAGCAAATAAAATATATTTTATCTTTCTAAGGATACGCATTGATCTAACTTCCGGGGTACCTGTTTGAAATCTTTCCTGTCTTTGACTAAGAGACAAAGAGCTCACCATCTGTATTTGATGTAGAATTTTAACCTAGTGGAAGTGTACGAGGAGGGCTTTGAATTTCAGTGGAACCAGGATTTTATTCATAAACTTCATACTCTTATCTATGAGATTATTTCCGGTCCTTTTCTGGTTTCTTTCTCTGACTTTTACAGATAGTTTGTGTCATATATGGCATCTACAGTGCCACCTACATTTTCATATGCAATTGTGTGTTGGCAATTGTTTGACAGGATGACATATGATGTCTTTGCAGAAAAAAACAGCTCTACACTTTTTCCTGGGCAACAAGTAGGACATGTACTCTTATCTATAGAAACCTTGATGGCACATCTGGCAGGCTTTGCTTCATTATTGGTGTTCACTTTAAACTGATGAACGCTCCCTAACGTTTAAAGTATAACTCAGAAAAACATTGTCATTGATAGTGACTTGTGAATTACACAGGGGTAGACTTTGCTTAGAAGAAGAAATAGTAATGACAGAACTTTAGGACAAGGGTCTTTAGAGTGGTGTGTGCACTCCATGGTATGCACAAGAAAATCTGTTGGGAGGGTGGAAAGAGAATATTTTTTGTACCATTAACAAATAAAATAAAATAATATTTTACACTGTCTTTATTATATTTCTGTCTTATCTCTTTTATTTTATATTTTATGTGCATTTTGTGCAGCTATGGGCTGCAGCTTGATTTTTTTGAAAAATACATATCCTACTACAGCTAGTATCCAGGGTACAGATAGAGAGGCATGACCACATACCCACACTTAGCAAGTATTAGACATTTAGTCCTATTAAGGATCCTGCTGTGGAGAAAAGATGATCTAGCTTGTAGATATCCAAAACTTCTGGTCTCCTACACAAATCATGGTTTGCCGGCCTAAAATCACAAGTGCGGAGACAAGTGCATACCCTGTACCTTTAAAATCAGGACATTGCCATGACAAATCCAGAGAAAGACAGTAAATTACTACATCTGATCTGCCAGGAAGAAAATGACAGTCTCTTTTGGTTCATTCTGAATTTTTGGGAAAACTCCATCCTGGTGCAGAAATGCTGGTTACAATGACTGCGAGATGTGAACCTGTTGGAACAAGTCCAGAGGAGAGCCACTGAGTTGATCGGGGGGCTGGAACACTTCTCCTGTGAAGACAGGCTGAGAGAGTTGGGGTTGTTCAGCCTGGAGAAGAGAAGGCTCTGAGGGAACCTTGTAGCACCTTCCAGGACCAAAAGGAGAGATGGAAAGGGACTTTTTAGAAGGGCAAGGAGTGATAGGATAAGGGGGGAATGGCTTTCAGCTAATGGAGGGTAGATTTAAATTAGATATTAGGAAGAAATTCATTACTACAAGAATGGTGAGGAACTGGAACAGGTTGCTTGGAGAAACTGTGAATGCCCCATCTCCAGAAGTGCTGAAGGCCAGGCTGGATAAGGCTCTGAGCAACCTGGTCTATGGTAAGGTGATCCTGATTGTGAATAATTCTCCCTGTGGACTAATAAATCTTTATTTATTTACAGAAATTAAAATACTCTTCCCCAAGAGAAAATTAGAGAGAGAAATTCTGGCTCTGTACTTCTTTTATTATTCTTATCCATTTAAGAAATGAGCAATCAGTTTGTGTCAACTAGCAATGATAAATGTGAAAATAAAATCTTGAAAAAAAGCCTGTCCTCACTGAAGACAATGGAATAAGCCTCAGTGCAACACCGTCTTGTTTTTAAAATGATCAGAGTTTATTGCTTCTCTCTGAATTTTGAATATTTTTGGGGGAGTTGGCTTACCTATATATATCAGTGGGACATACCTATGCAAGCAGAACTATATGCTTTACGAGGATTACACATGTGCTTAAAATGCTTTGCAAAACCAGCAGACTCAACTCTCTCTGGCTGAAATAAACACCAGTTGAGAACAGAAGAAAATAATTTGTTGTTTGAAGAAGACTCTTATTCCAAGAATCCGTTTATTAATTGATTTTTGCTTGCCTTAATCTTTATTTTAATGTAGTTCTGTAGAAAAATGGTATTGAGAAGCTGCCCATATATATTTGGTAAATCTGTTGCCCTTATAGCTGTAGAACTTACACGAAAATCAGTGGTAGTTTTCCTGAAGCACAAGTTGCTTTAAGTTATGACTAACTGCATTCCTGCTGTGATCATTCTGTGAGCACCATCCTATGAGGAATTGAAAGTCTAATATAGAATAATTAAACTAATAAAGATTTGCTTTCAATGAACCCTAACAGAAGACAAATAACAAATGGAGAAAGAAGTTAGAAAAAGTAACATGTACATGCCATAACCAGAACTTCTTTTGAGGTGGCCTTCACTACAATGGTCCCCAAAACAGCAGGCAAACAGACTTGTTGAGGAAACAATTATAGAGTGAGCGTTGATTAAACCATCATCAGAGTGATGTGATAGACACCACAGCAAAAACTGGCATGTGCCCAAAGTCAGGAATGTAGCTCTAACAGAGGTGATCCTGTGGGTGAATAGTGATGAGTTCAAGAGAAACCAAATATTGTACAGAAATAGAAGTTTGCTCCAAACTATCTGCATTGACTAAGGCAGTTCAGGTAGAGAGAAAAGCTGTTTATACAACTAGTTACTGATAATGCTCTTCTGAATTTGATACTGGAAACAGTAACTAAATAACTTCCTCAGGTGAAAATTTCACATTTATCAAACTGAAACCTCTCAGGAAAAAGAACTTTACAGGCTTTTTTCTAGTGGGACAATGTTTGAAGAATCACAGCAGAGAAGAGCTTAGAGAGCTTGCCTATGAGGTGGAGGGAATGAAGTAATTCTGTTCAAACAGAAAAGTATTAGAAAGAAATATGAGACAGATAAAATACGGATAAAGAAGTTATTTTTAGGCTTTTCTTAATGTACAAATAGAAGGCTTACAATTAAAAATGTAAAAACTCATTTATAATCCTTTACAGAACATATAATTAAACTATTCAAACTTTGCCAAATGTTAAATAATGGCCAAGAGCAAAATATCCTTTCTTTTTGAACCTGACATTTTAATGACCTTAATTACTTTAAGGTAAAAAATGCATAGGAAGAGATTTGAACAGATTATGTCTTGTTTTTGAACATACATTAATCATTAGCTGTGGGGGACTGCAAAATCTCTCAAAATTTCTCCAGTAGGTATATCTTGCATAATTGCCCCGTGGGGGCTTATGCCCTCCTCTTGAACTCTAATTTGTGGTCACTGAAGCGTCATTTGTCTCAAGGAGTGGAGCTTCTCCCTGCTGCAGCAATTTCTATACAACCAACTTGACTTTTTGCATTCAGGTGCTGGGGGGAGACACGAATAGTGTTTGGATCCCATGAGACTTAAAAGAAAGGATTCCTGGTGATAGAAAAGAAGAAGAGGCATTTATCCTTTTTTGAACCTTATGTACTTGCCTACCACTTAGGGAATGACCAGTTAGAATCATAGAATCATAGAATCATCAAGGTTGGCAGAGACCTCTAAGGTCTATCATGTGCAACTGTCCACCCAGCACCACCACTCTTACCTCTAAATCACTAAACCATATCACCCAGCAGCAGATCCAGATGCTGCTTAAACACCTCGCGGGATGCTGACTCCACCCTCTCCCTGGGAAACCTACTCCAATGCCTGACCACCCTAACAGTGAAAAAATGTTTTCTAATATCTAATCTGGATCTCCCCTGTCTCAGCTTAAGGCCATTTCTGATAGACCTCTCCCTGCAGGCACTACAGGAGAGACCAGCCCCCACCTGGCTACACCCTCTTTTCAAGGAGCTGTAGAGAGCGATAAGGTCCCCCCTGAACCTCCTCTTCTTGTGACTAAACAAACCGAGCTCCCTCAGCCTCTCCTTGTAAGACATTTTCTCTAGATACTTCATGAGCCTTGTTGCCCTTTGCTGGACATGCTCCAGCACCTCAATCTACTTCTCAAAGGAAGGGGCCCAGAATTGAGCACGGTACTGAAGGTGAAGCTTTCAGGGGTATGATCACTTCTTTAGTCCTGCTGTCTAAACTATTCTTGATCCAATCCAGGATGCCATTGGCCTTCTTGGCCACCTGGGCACAACCTGGGTCATGTTCAGTCACTGCCAGCTACCACCCCCAAGTCCCTTTCTGTCAAACACCTCTCAAGCCACTCCTCCCCCAGCATGTGGAGCTGCCTGGGGTTGCTGTGGCCCAATGCAGGACCCTGCACTGGGCCTTGTTGAACCTCCTGCAGCTGTGACCTCAGCCCACTGATGGAGTCTGTCCAGGTCTCTCTCTGCAGAGCCTTCCTACCCTTGAGCAGATCAACACTCCCACCCAACTTGGTCTTGTCTACAAATTTACTGAGGGTGCACTCAATTCCCACATCCAAATCATCAATAAAGATGTAAAACAGGACTGGCCCCAAAACTGAGCCCTAGGGAACACCACTAGAGACAAGCCACCAACTGGATTTAACTCCATTCACCACGATTCTCTGGACCCAGCCACCCAGCCAGTTTTTTACCCATCAAAGAGTACTCATCAAAGAGTACACATCTAAGCCAAGTGCCACCAGTTTTTCTAGGGGATGCTGTGGGAGATGGTGTCAAACGCTTTAGTGAAGCCTAGATAAACTTCATCCACAGCCTTTCCCTCATCTACTAAGTAGGTCACTGTGTTGTAGAAGGAGATCAGGTTGGTCAAGCAGGGCCTTCCTTTCATAAATCCATGTTGGCTGGGCCTGATTCCCTGGCTGTGCTGCATGTGCAGTGTAATGGCAGTCAGGATGATCTCTTCCATAACTTTGCCTGGAACTGAGGTTAGGCTGACAGGCCTCTAGTTCCTTGGGTCATCCTTCCGACCCTTCTTATTGATGGGTGTTACATTTGCTAACTTCCAGTCAGCTGGAACTTCTCCAGTTGACCAGGACTGCTGATAGACGATTGAAAGTAGTCTCTGAAGTTCTTTCACCAGTTTCCTCATTACTCTGAGGTGGATCCCACCAGGGGCCATAGACCCGTACATGTCTAATTGGCATAGCAGGCCACTAACCATCTCCTCCTGGATTGTGAGGGCTTCCCTCACCTCCCCATCACCGCCTGCCAGCTCAACGAGTGGGAGGACAACTGGTCTAGATTTTGAAGACTGAGGCAAAGAAGGCTTTCAGTACCTCTGCCATGGCTCATTGTCTTCACTACACTACCCTCTGCATTCAGCAAATGATGGAGACACTCCTTGAATCTCCTTTTGCTGACAGTGTATTTATAGAAAGCTTTTTTAGTTTTAACTGTAGAGGCCAAATTGAGTTGTAGTTGGACTTTGCCCCTTCTAATCTTTTCCCTGCATGACCGCGTGACATCCTCGTAGTCGTCCCAAGTCACCTGACCTTCCTTCTAGAGTCAAGAGATTGTGTTTTTCCCTCTAAGCTCTCTACTTAATCAGGCTGCTCTTTTTCTCTGGTGACTTGTCTTCCTACACCTTGGGACAGACTGCTCCTGAACATTTCACAGTTCCTCTTTAAAGCACATCAGCCTTCCTAGACTCCCTTGCCTTCCAGGACTGACTCCCAAGGGACTCTGCCAATTGATCTCCTAAACAGGCCAAAGTCTGCCCACCAGAAATTCAAGGAGGAAATTCCGCTGGTGCCCCTCCTTCCTTCAGCCAATATCGCAACCTCTCACATTCCTGGTGTTCCAGACAGTCAGTGAGCAGTACATCACCCCCCTGTCCTCTGTTCACAAACAACAGGTCCAGCAGAGCACCTCCTCAGGTAGGCTCGTTTTCCAGTTGTATAAGAAAGTTGTCTTCCACACACTCCAGGAACCTCCTAGATGCTTCCTCTCTGCTGTGTTGTATTTCCAGCAGACATCTGGCAAGCTGGTGTTGTGCATGAGCAAGGGCTGGTGACCGTGGGGCTTCTGGCAGCCGCTTGCAGAAAGCCCCAAGTGCCAGTTCGCCCTGGCTGGCTGGTCTCTGACAGAGTCCCCACAGACCAGCGCCCTGCTGACCTTCCCCAGTCTTCACCCAGAGGCTCTCAGCTGTGCCATCTTCATCATCGCCAATCTCAACACAATCCAGGCGCTCCCTAACACACAGTGCTACCCCACCGCTTCCCTTGCTTTACCTGTCTCTTCTAAAGAGCTTACAGCCACCCATGGCAGCACCCCAGTCATGAGAGTCATCCCACCACATTTCCATGACAAAAGTCACCACAGAGGAGGATGCAGCCACAGTTTAAAATATGAATCCCTAAATGAACATACAAGACTTGCGTAAGTAAGAAAATGGGTAATTTTTTTCCTGGGGTCCTCTGTTGTGTGTTTGGATCCAGATATATCATTGACTTGAATGATATTGCAGACACAAAGAGTCATAAATGCCATCCATCTTCCTCAACTCTAGTGTCTCTTATTTTCTTGCAATAATTAAATACAAGCAAATTTATCCCCATGATGGCAATGTTAATCTGACATTAAGATAAACAAAAACAATACGTGCATTTATGCAGAAAACTTCATTTTTTGTTTGAAAAGCCTTAACCAGCATAATTACTCACTATAGTCTTGCACAAACAGAAATGAAGAATAAGCAAAATGCAATTGAATTCAAGGGTGACATCATAATGTTGATTTCTTACTAAAATGGAATATAGTGCAAAAGAAGACCAATAGAAAGTGAACAGTGGATGTGTGGCTGTAGCGCTAATTTTCATGGAGCTGTCTTTAGAAAAATCTAAGAATAACTTCGTACAGTTAATGAATAAACTATGATTTTTTTTAGCTTACATAATCAGTGTTGAGTGGGGGAAAATAGAATGTCCCACAGGTACTCAGAGAGGAAGAAATAAAGAGGCTTTTGCCATACTCCTTTTTCTTCTAAAGGAGATGGACAGAAACAGGTAAAAACTGGCATTTTACTCTCCCTTCTGGAGAAGTGGAAAGAGAGAAATTAATTGCTCCTCTCAGGGACATAATTCTACTCTTCTTTACAGTAATGCAATTGTGTATTGCACAAGAGTACAGGTTAAAAAAAGCTTGTCTAGCCTTTCATGACTAACATAAAATTTGTCTTATCAAGAAAAACTCTGACAAACCTTGTGGGATACATGATGTACTGGATGTATAAAACATATCATGGTTCTTTTGTATGAACAGTCATTAAGAGAAAATTATTGCAGAAAATGGAAAGGAAGGGTCTGGTTTGTTAAAATTTTCTTAATACCTTGTTTTAATGGGTTTTTTTTGTTTTGTTTTTTAATTTTTTTTGGTAGTGGCACAGATACAGGTGCTACAATGATGAGTTCTCTGATGTAAGTAAATAGAGACAGCCTATAACCAAATTAGTAAGTTGCTTTGCAACTGAGTTCATTGCAACGTGTGCCTATGGGCAAGATTTTCATTCTCAAAAAGTCTACTTGTAGATGAAGATTCTTAAAAGTTTTAGCAGGATATTGTGCTTCAATTACACGGCTGTAGTGTGCCATTCAGATAATTTTGAGGGCCTCAAAATCTGATCTCATCTGCTCAGGCAAGATTAAAAATGAGGAACCCCTAATTAGGTGATCTCAGGCTAAAAGAAACCTATCAGTTTTTACTTATTTTGAGTTTAACTGAGTAACAACAGAAACTGTGAAGAGGGAGTTCAGATGACTCAACTAGAAAGGGAATGTTGAACGTCTGTGGCAGATGTGATAGAGCTCCTGGGAGCACAGAAATTTTGCCCAGAGTTTAGGAATTTATGAAGAGTGATTAATGGGCTAGGAGACCAGAGGGAAAAAAAACCCAAACAAACCAAAAACATTGGGAAAGAATTGATGTCATCAAGGAACAACATCATCACCCAAGAAATGACACGAAACTTCCCATATTCTTTCCCTAGTGCTGAGATTTGATCAAATCTCACTTCAATGTAGCTTCATGAGCTTTGTTCCGTTGCAGCAGACAGGATCTGTATGGCTTATCTTGATAGTAAACTCACTCACTAGGTTACATAATGTGTTACTTTCTTTGTGCTTCCAAGTGCCATAGTTAGCCAAAACATCTATTTGCCCTCATTGTGTGGTTTCCTTTGCTGATCTCCTTTAAGGCCAGCTGGTGAATAGACTGGAGATGAGGTGGGGGGACAGTGGCCTGAGCTACTCTTCAGTATCCTGGCCTTTTCCACTGTTTATTTCCCTGGTCAACTCAAGAGAGCCCACGTTGTTGCTGTGATGAACACACAGAACTGATTGTTTCCTAGCAACACTGAGAACACATCTAAGATCTATCTGGATTCACAGACTGAACTCTGTCCAGCAGGTTTATTTTGAACTGACTTAATCCCATACAAACACAGCCAAGACAAGGTAGTAGTGCTGCCTTTCATCACTTTATACTCAAGGCCCCAGAATTTTTAAAACAGTTTGAAAACAGGCAACAATTTCCTGAGGTTTCTAGCTCTGCTGATGGACTTGGGTAGCTGAACAGCTTTGGTGAGAACGGGCTAAGAAACACTCTTCTTAGCATTTGATCATGGAAGGATTAAGAGGCTGCATGCTCAAGGCATCAACTTCTGTGGATCTGTTTTCTGTGGGTCGCTGAACTTCATTTGTTACATAGGAACAGTGGGTGATTAACTTAACCTGGAGCACGTTAGTCAGTAGGGTGCTTAGAAGTTAATGAGCGGCAACAATGAATGAGCACTTCTAAACTGGCATCAGGTAGAGGATGCTGCTGAAGGGGCATTTCTGCCTCACACTGCATCCCTGGCTGTACACTCCAGCCACCTCAAGCACTAGCATTTGTGCATGGCACGGACATTGTACCAGGAAAACTCACAAAGAAAAAGAAGGCAGCTGCAGCTGAATAATTCCTCAAGAGCACATTTGCTTCCAGCAAAAACCCCACAACTTTTCTCCCTGAACAAGGCCCCGGATTCTTTGGAATACATGGTGGTTTACTACTGTGCCAACTAATGCCCTAGGTAAAGGAGATTAATAGATCAGCAAAGACAATATCCTCACAGCCTTTGTCAATGTCACTCTGAAAGCAGCGTCTGTGTGGGCCTCTGTAACTCCATGTGACTCATCTCTGTGTCGATAAAACAACTTGTTTTTCATTTAAAAGGATAAAGTTAGTTTGCAAAGACAAGACTTTTATTGTCTATACGTCAGCCCTGCTTTTCCCAAGTTGTGTTTTAAAAATAATAGTATTATATTAATTTCAATGTGAGAAAATTGAAATTAAATCATAATAACATATTTTTTAAAACTTGACATGGATTAATATGCTGAACTGCAGGCACATACTGTTGAGCCAGTATGCATAACATTGGAGAATTTATATCCTTTATAAGCAATAATTTTGAAACTCTAGCTTCTGTCTTTGTTGATAAGGAGACAATCATGCCATGTAATTTACTTTTAATCTAATGTAGTATTGAAGTTCTGACATGATAAGAGCAGAAGAAGTCATCAGTTGTTACACCTGCAACTCAATGGTAAGATTCATATACCTTAACTTTGTTTTGGAAAATACTGATAAACTCATTTAGATTGGCCTAATAGTTAAAGGTGACACCTGTAAAAGTCTAGCTAGAGGTGTTTTTTCATAACTTATTGTTCTTCTAGAATAATTTGTTTATTTGTCTCCTCTGAAGTGAAATACTATATGTATATAAAAATGGCAAAAATGATCCTTGCAATAAAAATCTTTAGAGCATAAATCTCCTTAAACTAAAACTTATTTGAAAGTCTTTTAATGCTCATTGTATTAAATTCCTTCTCATTTAGAAGTTAGTCTTTTTTTTTTTTTGAAGGGGGTGCATGGTGCAATGTAAGAAACCAAAAACCCTGAGTTTTTCCTGCTAAAATGTATCCATAAATAAAGTAACTCATGAGAGAAAAACTAGAAATTATTGCAAAGCTTGGAATATATCAGCACTCCTTGTTTAAACAGTTATGCAAACATTGTATAAAACCTGCGAAAATTGCTAAAGATCTAGAATACTTCTGGAAGAGGGTATGTATTTTCAGCAAATAGTTTAAGCTAGTTATGTATTTTGCTATAAGATGAGTGTGAATGTTAAGTAAATAGATGAAATAATCTTAATTAGCCATAAGAAAAAGCCTGATTTAACCAAGAAGTTCCTCAGTGCTAATCATCAATTTTAGAACTGCGTGTTGGATGTTATTAAGATGATTTTTTTTGCAAACGTTGAGAAACGTGAATTGCAATTGAGTATTTTTAATTAGATTGCAAATATCAGAACATAGTTTTTAACAAACCAGTCAGGCAATATTCTGGATTCTTGGGACCATATTGCACCACACAGGTGATTCTTAACCAGCTCCTAACCCACCAGCTCTGTGCATTGCTGTCCCTTGTCTCTGACACGGATATGCTGATAGAGACCTCAGCAGAGCTGGAGCACTGCCTTGTTCCCCACAGCATGCTTAGAGATGACTAAGTAGATTCTCCCAGAGTTTCTCTCAAGTCAAATTCATGCTTAGCAGCATTAGTTATCAAGAATGTGCACAAATGGTTAAAAGACATTCTCACAGCTCTTCCTTCATCACAGCTGCACTGTGTTGCAGAAGGGGCAACATGGAAAACGCATCCTAAAGTCCAGTTTTCACAGAATGTGAAAATTCTCAGAAGTTTCTGCAAACTCATGAAAACTTGCATCCAAACAAACACGCTTGAAGGTCTCTTTACTTCACGGAGGGAGAATACGAAAGCAAACATCTTTTAAAATTGATCTTGTACTCCTAGACTTGCATAAAAGCTGCCCCATGATTAGACAGCAGGCATTTCTAGTAATAGTGTCACTTCAGTGATATTGCTTGAGTATACATAATGCTTACTCATTTTAGATGAAACATTTGCCTGCTCTTCTATTACTTCTAAGAGTGTGAGGTGAAATGGATTATCCCCTCTTGTGAGCCCTGCTGAGTTACGCTGCAATTTTAGTTACTACTGTAAACTCTTGGCAGCGAAAGGCAAAAGTACCAAATAAATATGTGTGTGTGTTAGAAATAATTGGTTTCTGTCTTTAATAAAAATGATGAGCATAAGAGTTGCAGTAAGGCAGCTGAATGGAATGAGAATAGAATCTGAATGAGAATCTGACTGGCTTTGGTGCAGAGCCACCAGAAGCTGAAACTGCAGCATGTGAACCCAGCTGTACCATTCTCAAGACATCTTAAAGCCATAAAGCAGCACTGCTACTCAGACACGTCTGACATGGAGCTAACAGATCTTTCCAGGCCTGGTCTTGGGTGCTGTTGTTCTGTGTTTGCAGAACGGGCAGTAGTAAGGAGCAGCTTGAGAGACATCTCAGTACTTTGCAGCACCTAACTCAGCGCTGAAGCTGAGTGATGTGCTTATGCTGCAGCCTCTGTTAGACCCCAGATGATTCTTGTAGGATGACAGGAATGTCTCGGTGCTGCACAGCTCCTGGTGGGCTACAGCTCACCAGCTCTTGGCTGGCTGGACAGGATGGCATGGAGAATCACTCAGTCCACTTCCTTGCTCTAAAAGAGGAAAAAATACTAAAAGGTGATTCAGCAGTTGAAAATTTATACTTCCTTGCTGTGTTATTGTACTGGCTTTGTAGTGTATTTATTCTGATTAGACTAATTGTAGGATTAATTTATTTTTTTCCCTCTTCAGAAGTATGAGTTTGACTATCCAGGATTTCACAAACTGGCTATACCCAGAGACAGGACACAGGAACAGTTCTGCTACTGGTACCAAAAGTCACTTCGTTTCCTAGCTGATTCATCTCGTCCACAAGGTCAGGACTAGATAGTTTACTAAACCTGGACTCATTTTGATCCAGAACAGTTTGGCTGAGAGCTATGCAGCTACAACACTAGCTTTGGCCTTAAGATTTTTGGTCGTCTTCTGTTATCTTTCAGTCTTTTACAGGATAAAGCTTAAATTTTTTAAGTATTGTGAAATATTTTGTGCTTTATGACAGATGGGAGCAGATATCCCGAAGTGGATCTTACAGTGAAATGCATGTGTTTGTGTGAAGAGGATGTGTTTCAATGACACAGTCACTTCAGACACCGAGTTCTTGTTTGCTTCTCTGTGTTTTAAAGTTACACCTTTATCGCAGAAGGTTTTGAACTGTGTGGAGTACTGATAATTCCTTTTGACTATACCTCCAAGATGCCTAAACAGAAAATTCAAGAAGGCACTATTTGGTAGGTTGCCTCCTGTCACATGTTTCCTTTCACCTGTTTGAAACTTCTCTCACAGAAACCTGTACACACTGTCAGTTTCAGTGAACTGAAATAATTAATTTCCTTCACTCCCTAGTTCCTTAACCCTTTCATTTTGAAATCATTACTGGAATATAATTTCTTGAGTATCACAAATCCTGCATTTTATCATGGTGAAAAGTTTAAAAAAAGCCCAAGATTCAAATCCTTTTCAAACCAAAGTGTAATAGGCAACCGCAGGAACAAAATGCTGCCATCAAATTGTGACATTTCAGTTTTACTTTGACAAATAGATGAAACAGTTATAATCTGAGAGCATCAAGAATATGTAGCCTCTCCTTTTCTATCTTTGAAAAGTAGAATGAAATTGCTCAGAAAAGAATGTTCTGACACCATTGTTAGTGCTTTTTCTTTATGTACTTACTGAGGACCCCTTTGTTTGCTGCAGCTGTATCTTAACTGAATAATATTAATGTTTTAATTTGACTTTTTAAGTTTGTGCATGTTAAGTTTTCATTTACTCTCGAGTCAGGTTGGATTGTATGACGATACAGTTTTCCTTAAGAATTTCCCTAGGTGCTTCACGTAGGTTATCTAAAGACATTAGGACATCTTTTAGTTGCTTAGAAGTTTAAGAGGAATTTTGGTGTTTAAATGCTTAGTAGGATTAAAGACACTCTCACATCAAAAGGGTGAATTTTCCCTTCGTCTACATCTTCCACCTCCTACTCCCTCCCCTTCATCCACGGTTGCCCAAATTGCTTCTCAATTTAATTCAGAGAGAAATGACTTTCAAACTCTGAAAAAAAAAAATTAAAAATTAAAGCCGATTTAAAATATTTCAGTTGGAAAAGGACCCTGTCAACGTTTTCTCATTGGATTTCTCGCCAAAAAGTGTTTGGGATTGACTTCACTTGGCCGTGTCAGCGCAAAACATCTCTGGAAATGGTTTCCCCAAGAGCCCGCATCCCCTGTGGCTTTGAAACGCTAATTTCAAGATAATCTAATTAGGCTAATGACTTGCCCATGCAAGAAAGCTGGGAGAATCTGCTCGAGATTTCCCTGCCTCCCAGACTCGCTTTTTTTTTTTTTTTTTTTTTAATGCGGCTGGTGCTAAACAGCAAGAAGCTCAAACTTTGATTTCACTGAAGGAAAACAGTCTTTAAAGAGGTAGTTGCTTCGAAGCCAACCGTGCCATGCATTTAAGGAGACATTAAAAAGCAAATAGGTGTTGATAGTGAAACCATAACGCATACTTAAATATCGATTACATTTCGTCTGTGTCTCAACAGCATTAAGCCTTCATTCAGTAGGACACAGATCTTGTAATTGTTAGTGCGATCAGCTGGGACGGCAGGCATGCAGGGGTGCAGCTCTGATCTACTAATCCAGCTAATCTCTATGCTTGATTATTTATAGAGGAGATCGCAAGCCTAGGGGCAGAGAAATGCAGTCCGGACCCCTCGTTAAAGGAACTGGACGGAATCTGTTCAAAGGTTTTGAAGCTGTAAATTCGTCTTGAAGTGTTGACTGAAAGAAGATGAAAGAAACCTGAGGGTGTGCAAAGCAGACTCTGTGAACCTCGTCTCAAGTTTGATTAAGTTAGAATCAGCAAATCTTCCTGTTAAGCAATTACTTATTTGGCTTTTTGCGTTTACTGAGCTTGCATGGCAGAATTACAGAGCAGAATGAAAGATCTCAAGTCATTAAAACACTGAGCTGCAAGATACTAGGAAACCTGTTATAGAAGTTGTGTTGCAGAACTTTCGTTTGCCTTTCACGGACAGAGTTAAGCCTGTAAACACCACCACTTTTTTTTGTTTGTTTGTTTGTGGTTGTTGGTTCTACTCACTGGATAATAACTGATTTGCTTATGATGCGCCAATCTGACACTCTTTTCTTATTTAAGATTGTTCTCAGTGATACGTTTCTCATTTCACTTTCAGACACAGCCTTTTCCCCTCCTATCGGATTGAACTACAACATACAACATCTTTTGGTTTGGGATTTTTTCAGTCTTTTTTACCACTTCTTTTTGTCGCTGTCGCGGTTGTTAATGTCGTGAGAGGACAGTCATTTCACTAGTGTGCTGCATCGTAATTCGGCTCTCCGGAGGGCCGGGGAGCAATGTCGCCGTTCTA
>VZTA01002956.1:0-10233 GCA_013398855.1 Mohoua ochrocephala
CAGAGGATGTCGGAGCTGCTGCTGTGTCCAAAAGGGTCACTAAGGGAGGTCCTTGTTGATGGTGTTCTCTGGGAAACCTTGTGTTTTGTTGAGCAGAGAACTGTGTTGTTGCTCGTCTTTTTCGTTGCTCTGCATACGGTTGAGGTGTGTCGAGGTATTGAGGATTTTATGATAAAATAAAAGGAACACCATGACAGAGGCTTTCCTTGTACCACCTTGCTTGTACCACTGTGCTCTCAAACCCAGATTCCCTGCAGTGTTCAATCTCTTCAGCCAGGCTCACAACGGGGGATTTCTGCTTCCATGGGCTCTTGTAGAATCGGAGTAAAGTGATAACGGAGTAACAGCGTAGCAGAGTGCTTTTGTTAGGAAGGGACCTTAAAGCCTATCTAGGTCCAACCCCCTTCCAACTAGACCAGGTTGCTCTAAGCCATGTCGCAGCAGGCCTTGAACACTGCCAGGAAGGGGGCAGCCACAGCTTCTCTGGGCCACCTGTGGCAGTGCCTCACCATCTTCACAGGGAGGAATTTCTTCCCAATATCTCATTCTCTGGACTCACCCCAGAGCTGGAGGCAGCTCTGCAGGGGTGGTCTCTCCAGAGCAGAGGGTAGGAATCCTCCCCTTCACATGCTGCCCATGCTGTTGGGGTCATCCAGGACATCATTTGGCTTTCTGGGCCCCCAGTGCACGTTGCCACGGCATGCTGAGCTTCTTGTCAACCCACACCCTGAAATCCTTTTCAGGGCTGCTCTCCATCCATTCTCCCCCGCTCTGTTTGTGTTTTGGGTTGCCCCAGTGCAGGTGCAGCATCTGCCCTTGGCCTCACTAAACCTCCTGGGGTTGGCACCGGCACGGACCCGCCTGGCCAGCCCGTCCCAGTGCCTGTGCCAGAAGCCCCTTCCTTCCCCTCAGTCGTGCCCCGCTGCAGCCGCACACCAGCGCATCCAGCCCAGGCTGCTGCTGCCCACCCACGAAGCCCAGGGGCCCACAGGGGCTCAGGGACACCTCTCAACAGGGAACCGCCCAGTTTCACCCACCGCTGCCTACAGGAGATCCCAACCTTTGGAGGGATTGTGGGGGCAGAGAGCAGCTGGTGGCAGTGGCCTTGCATGGTCCTGGTCCCTCCAGGCCACCCCCACACTGGGACTCTGCCCCAAGACCCCTGGCAGTGCCCAGCCCTTGGGTAGAGCTTTTCCATCATAGCCCCCTACCCATGGGGATTAAACACAGAGAGAGCCTGAAACAATGTATTTATTTTGAGGCAAAGAGAAGTTTCAGTCTGGACCCCCCACGCCAGGAGCAGTGTCCCCCAGTGCAGGGACACCAACAGCCATCACCTTTTCCCCCTGTCCAGGGTATTTTCCATCCCTCCCAGACTTTAAACAAACTTTTCCCAGCTCAGCCTCGAGACCAGGTCACTGCACTGAGCTCTTCCCCATGTCAGGGTCAAGGCAGCTGGTTCTCCCCTGCGGAGACTGAACCTCTCACTCCTGGGCTGCCTCCGGTGCTGCGGACTGCTTGCTTTGGTTGTCACCCTTCTTTTTGTGCCCCGAAACGATGTCATCAATACGGAGGAGGAGAACTGCAGTCTGAAGAGAAACCCCACACCCATCTGGAGCTCATCACAAAGGACAAAACCCAACCTAACCAGCTTCCACACCACACAACCATCAGCCTGGGTTGAAATGGTTCTTTCAGCACAGGAGAAGGGAATGGTGCCTCACAGGCTTGTGGGAGCAGCACGGGGCTGCTTTCCCACCACCGTGGAAACAAGGACACCCGTTTTTTTCTTGTTGGCTGACATAGAAGGGACACAGTATCC
The DNA here is from genome assembly GCA_013398855.1 of Mohoua ochrocephala. Taxonomy (NCBI): domain Eukaryota; kingdom Metazoa; phylum Chordata; class Aves; order Passeriformes; family Acanthizidae; genus Mohoua; species Mohoua ochrocephala. The sequence continues at coordinate 1,823 of VZTA01002956.1, forward strand.
CTTCGAGGAACAGCCTTTGATCTAATACCAGCAAGGTAATGGCAGGATCTGTAACGAGAAGGGCAGCTGAGACATGGCAGCCCCAGCCAGCCAAAGGGATAAAGCTCCCACAACCACTGATGGTTCCAGCATGATGCTGGTAAGGAATTGCTCAGGCACAGCTCTGGCTGGCATTGGAAGCAGTGAGAGCACTCTGCACCATTTGCAGGAAAAGGTGGGATGAAACATGATGAAACTTAGCCGCAGGATCAAAAACCCTGGGAAAGCCTGAGTCTGGGCTCCCACATCCCTCATTATCCCACCTCCAGCAACAACGAGCTCAGACACCTGCATGCCCCACACTGGATGTGTGATGCCCACCCAAACACCCCAGAACATGGGGAAGGATATCCTCCTCTCCCAAATGATATCCACAGAGGCTCTGAAGTTTCCACTTCTCCTTACCTCCACGGCTGTTTTATAGGTCTGAAGTTTGACAGCCAAGGGCTCCCAGATCCCCAGCTCCTTCATGTCAACCAGGGCTCCAGTCTCCCCATTCACCCCCCATGTCTGGCTGCCTTCCTGAGTGTGCTTGGCCTGAAAGCAGAAAGACAGACAGGTCACCACCAGTGGGGTGAGACGGCAAATTCCCCTCTGGAGTCTCAAACTGACCATGGGCTGAGGAAACAGTAAGAGGTCATTAGAATATTCTCAACTTTGGAGTTTATACAAGACCATGTTACTGATAGCATGACAAGGGCACTGCTCTGAACAGTGACTGATCCAAGGAGTTGGGTGAAGCAGGAAAGGGCTGACTCCCTCCTGGTGCCCCCGCCACACGCCTTACCCTGAGTGAGGTCAGAACACGGATAGTACTAGCGCCACAGTTCTGGATCAGCGTCCGGGGAATGACTTCCAGAGCCTGGGCCACTGCACGGTAGGGCCACTGCTCCACGCCTGTCATGCCCTTGGACCTCTCTGTCAGCGCATGGGAAACGGCCATTTCAGTGGCTCCCCCGCCTGGCACCAGCTGTGGGTCCATGAGGACATTGCGGCACACCTGCATGGCATCCTGCAGGTTGCGCTCCACCTCCTGCAACAGGTACAGAATCGCAAAATTGTTGAGGCTGGAAAGCCCTCTAACATCATCAAGTCCAAACATTCTCACAGCACTGCCAAGGCCACCGCTAACCCAAGTCCCAAGGTGCCACATCCACACATTTGCTACATCCCTCCAGGGATGGTGACTCCACTACTGCCCTGGGTACTCTGTGCCAGTGCCTGACCATACTTTCCATGAAGAAATTTTCCCTAATACCCAATCTAAACTTCCCCTGGTGCAACTTGAGGCCATTTCCTCTTGCCTTGTCACTTGTTACTAGGGTGAAGAGCCTGACCCCCAGTGGGCTAGACCTTTCTGTCAGGTAGTATTAAGTAGGGAGCAATAAGGTCCTCGCTGAGCCTCCCCAGCTCCTTCAGCTGCTCCTTGTGCTCCAGACCCTTCCTCAGCTTCACTACCCTTCTCATTATTAACTGGAGCACCACACCAGCTGAAAGCCCAGCCCACAGTCTGCTGGCCATGACTCACACCATGAAGGCGGTTGGCACAGGAGGTGAAGCAGCCCATGCAATCACTTACCGCTAGGATTTCCTTGCTGGCTCCCCGGAGGATGATGGTGCAAGCCTTAGGATCTTTGCAATCAGTGATGAAGGCAAAATACTCATCTCCTATTTTTTTCACTTCAAAGAGCCTAGCACCAGTTCCCACATCCTCCTCCCGGAGCTCATCTGTGCGACTGACGATGCGAGCTCCACAGGCCCTAGCACACCAAAACATGACATTAGATACTCACAAATCAGAACTGAGAAAGAGTGAGATCAGAACAATTCCATGTCAGGCACAGCAGGAATGGGCTCCAGGCAGGAGCCAATACCCACCTGGCGATCCGGTTGTTGTCAGTCTTTCGCACCCTGCGGATGGCAGTGATGTTGGCTCTCATCAGGTAGTGCTGGGCCAGGTCTGAAACCAGGTTTGTGCAATTTCAGTAATGAATCAGCAGTATCATGTCAAACTTCATCTGTTTATCAGTTATCAATCCAGCTATTTTAATTCCAGTCTTTGAAGCAAAAAAGGCTACCAGGAAAAAAGCACTTAAATGTAGCTTTTTAAACCAGACTGCAAGGCAAAACGGTAGCACAGCTCTCCAGGGTTTAAGACTCAGCCTCACTTGTATTGTGGTATCTTTCCCAAATGCTGGAAAAGCAAAATATAAGAGTCTACTTTCACAAAGCAACGTCAAGGACGAACTTCAATGCCTGCAGTATACAACTATTTGCTAGAAAGCTAAAATAAAACCCAAACCAGGTTCAGCACCAGGTTTGGGAGGAGTTGTATTAGTTTGCTGTTGTGGTGGTTTTTAGTTTTGGTTGGGTTTTTTTAAAGTTCCTGAGCAGTGCATTTAACACCATGAACCTCACTGAGATGAATTCAACACAAAGGATCACATGTGCTGTGTTACCAGAAACTCCTTTTTCCGTGATGACCAGATCTGGCTTGACTCTTATCAGATCCTCGCACATCTGCTGAATGTACTCTTCCTCCATCTGCAGGATGCGGGCAAAGTCTTCCTCCCGCGTAATTTCAATGTCAGTCTGTACAAAAGAGGGGTAAACAGCTTAGTGTGTTCGTTCCAGCCCTTCACTGCATTAGACACATCTCCCCCAGTTTCAAGCAGCTCAACTCCTCCAGTATCACCCGGGAAAGAGTCAGGGATGAAAACCACTGATCAAACAAACTGCACCACTGTCTCAGTTGAGCATTAGCCTTAGTTCAAGCTCAGAAATATTTCTTTGCTCTTGACCAGCACTTAGATACACAAATCAATGTAGCTGCTTCAATGAGTCAAAACGCTGTAGCCTCACTCCTATTTTTCTGGACCCCATGGCAGAATTAGCCCACGCATGCAAAAGGCCTCTGAAAGGTAGAACACAGAAAGCCTTTCACCACTTGCACTTTCAACAAGCCATCTGCACTTGCTCGTTTTACTCGTCCTAAATCAAGAGTTGCGGATGTCTCCAACGGGACTCACTTTACCTGGCTCTCTCCTTTCTTGTACTCCAGTGAACAATCCAGAAGGACGATGCGTGGATTCTTAATAAGGCGACGCATTCTGGGATGGGTTACGTCTTTATTCACCATGATTCCACGCAAAACGCACGAGTCTTCACTAAAACCACCTGGAATCTGACAGACACAAGGAAGGGAGAAAATGAGGTGAGTCAGTTTAGTCTACAAAAGCTTGTGTATCTGAAAGCATCTCCTGAAGCTGTCCCACGTACGGAAAAGGGAAAACATCTCCCAAGTAACCACAGTGCATCCAGATCACTATACGAGTTTAATTTTAAGCACACACTGACTTAGATTTTAAGCGTGAAGCCATGAAAGAACTTAAGATTAACATCCTATTGTCTGGCAACATGTTTCATTTTCCATCTTCCAAATCCAACTGAAATTATCTTTTTGACAGGTACTCAAAAAGAGTTGAAATAGCAGCAGCCCCTGTTAGCACTGTGAATGAGCATGGCTGACACCACTGACTGAAATATCTTCAAGGATTATGTCTGCAGACTGCAGAGAAGTAACACAAAATTCTTCCCAATGCACCCTACAATAAACTAGTTGAGAACAAGAAAGGGGCACAAGGATAAGGAACAGTTCAGGACACACTCACCTTTTCTACTTTTGCATATTTTTTAATATCAATTTCCTTTCTGCCATTTTCCTCAAACTCCACAGTCTTAACAGCATCAAGAGCGATGCTACAGGCTAAGTCAGACCAGCGGTTTATTGCCTTGGTGTTTATCGCACTCTTTATTATTTTAAGCATCATCTCTTTGTTGTTCACATCCACTGGAGTGCTGAGATAAAGGAAAAACCAAAGAGCAAACTGAGTGTTATTCCAAGCAACAACCTAACCCTTTTGACTCCCTCTCCAATTCTGCTAAGTTGTATTTGACTAACAACTGCCTGAAGGAGCAGCTTGAAGCAGTACAGAAAGTCCACATCCCTCCTCTCTAACTCCCACCAGCCCATACTTACCCAATTTTCTTTAAAATACTGATCATGTCATCAAGAGCCTTACGATAAGCCCAGATGATCACAGTTGGGTGCATCTGCTGTTCAAGAAAGTGCTCAGCAACAGAGAGCATCTCTCCAGCTAAAAAAAAAAAAAAAAAAAAAAAAAAAAAAATCAAAATCCCCCAAGTAAGTTAGTAGGATAATCAACAGAAGAAATATATCTTCTATCCATGCAAGGAGCTCTAACATCACCTATACCTTTCTTTACACTTAACTGTGGTTATCATGGGGAAAGAACAACTTCCCAAAGCGTGGAGCTGATCACCTTAGGGTCTCATGAACCTAGCATGCTCCTGCACAATAAAAAAAACCCCTCTCCATCTCAAGGTTAGTAAATAACTAAGATGTGTCTCATCATGGGCTCTGCTTAGAAAAAAGGGTGAACTTCAGCCTTTATGCAAAGTGTTTGAGTCAGTCTCCTTACCAAGGATAATGACAGAGGTGGTCCCATCTCCAACTTCTTCGTCCTGAGTGCGGCTGATCTCTATCATTGATTTTGCGGCTGGATGCTGGACTTGAATCTGTGTAGGAGCAAGGGGTATGGATTTGTCCCAGAATATTAAAGCAGACACGTCTCATGTCACTCAATGGCACAAATACCACACCTTTAATACAATCAAAGGCATTCTGTCCAACCACAGCAAGGATTTTTCTTCCTTTTTGAGACCAAAGCCAAGCCCTTGTATTTGACAATATTGTGTCTCTCACTGTTTTTCAGGCATTACAGTTTTTAGGATGTTCTTTTAACAGCACTTGCACCAGAGAAATGATAATGATTTCTAGGTCTTGTCATGTGGCATTGTGAACACCACCATCTACTCAGAAGGTCTCAATGCAGCTGATAATAGCTCCAATTACCACAGATTTTACATCAGTCTTGTAAACGCTCCATGAAAACTTCGCACCCTAGGATCAAAGCTACATTTCTGTAGATCGAGAACACTTGCTGAATATGTTTCATTTCTCCCCAGTGAGAACCTTTCTTGATGCAGCTGGTTAGCACTTGCTGGCTGTCAGGACAGGTGAGGAGATCGCACAGCTCCACTGACACCCAAGATTCAAGCACAAACTGACTTAATGTTAAGCAAGACAATCCTTTAGGAGAAACTTACTTCTCTAAGTATAGCATTGCCGTCGTTGGTCATCACGATCCCACCCATGGGGTCCAAAAGCATCTGCAAGCACAAGAGAACCAACACCTGAATGCTCTGCCCCATGTGTGTCTCACTTCTAGTCAGCTGCAGCATAGGTGTTGCAGCATAAATTCTTACCTTCATCATTGCTCTTGGTCCTAAACATGTTCGGATAATGTCAGCAATAGTCTAGGAGGAATCAAAGACATTAGATAATTCAGGAGGGCATTAAAAAGTCTAAAAAAAACCCCATAGTGCAATCAGAAGCCCCTGCAAAATTTAAATGATCCAACAACTCTGCTGTGGTTGAGATGCAGCCAAGGTTAAGAATTGTGTGGAAATGAGAATATGGGGATTATCACGACACTGGCACCACACTAAATTATTATCTCAATCAGATGTCAAAACTGAGACACTTTCAGACTTTGCAGACAAAGGGGGTTTGGTTGGTTAAACCCCTCCATGGTTATTTATAGGGCACCCATTACATGAACAGTGCAGACGTTTTGCTTTTTATACAGAATTTTAATGTAATAGTACAAAAGTATCTTCTGTTAACATAGAAAATTACTTTCTATATTGCTTCTTCTCTATACTCATATGGAATAGAGAAAATATGCTTCACATCCAGCTTTCCCTCTAAAATATATAAAAACACACACAAAAAAAAGGATCAGAACAGACTGAGAATTTGGTACCTTTGCAGCAGTGATGTTTCCTGTCTGGACTTTTCTTCCAGACTCACGTTTTGTATTCTGACCTAAAGCACACAGAAAAAACAAAATTATTCAAGTACAATCAAGTGCAAAACCACAACGATGCAGTCACCTCTCTTAGTCACACACATTCAACATGTGACCACTTCGAAATTCAGAGTTTACAATATAAATACTGCAGTCATGATGAGAAAGACATTGATAGAAAACTGTCAGTGAAAAACGACATTCCCTATTAAAAGAGAACTCCTCGTTAGCATCCTGAGGCAAAGCTTCACAACCCTGAAACAGAACTTTTACACCAGAAAATCAAACTGCAGTGACTCACGAGGATCTGCCAGATCTCACAAAGCCAAGGAGCTGCTATTGTACAGTAGCGTTCAGTCACAAAAAGTTACAGAGGCTCATGTACAGTAAGCAGAACTGGGTGAACATAAAGTGAACCCATCAATGTTGCCTTTGGCACATGAGGGTGAGCAGCAGCTGGGGTACCAACTGGCTCACAACCACAGCTGGAGACCAGCTGTCAACAAACTCAGCCCTAGAGCATATGTGGGCTCAGGGATGCTTCTGCTATTACAAGCCTGGCCCAGAAATCTGGGCATGCCCAGATTTACTCAGAAGCAGATGCATACGCACAGAGAGGTGTAAGACAGAACAAAGGAAACAACAGTAGGAGCAGCACCAAGTATCAGGCAAGCAGGCTTATAGAAAAGGGACCCTGGGCTACAACAGTCTGCCTACAGGGTTAACAGAGAACAGAATGGATGGAGAAAAGAGAATGGGATACCCAAACAGAGAAAAAAACCCTGAGTATGCCTCATGTTGGTGGATGGTGAGGGAATCATAGAACCAGGTTTGGGTTGGACGGGACCTTGAAGACTATCTTGTTCCAAAACCCTTTCATGGGCAAGGACACCTTCCATTAGACTAGCGCTCCAAGCCCTGTCCAACCCGGCCTTGGACACTTCCAGGGATGAGGCAGCCACAGCTTCTCTGAGCAATGTGTGTCAAGGCCTCATCACTCTTGTAAGAAGAATTTCTCCCCAATATTCCAACTAACCCTGCCCTCTGGCATTGGGAAGCCATTCCCTCCTATCCTATCACTACAAGCCCTTGTCCAGAGTCCCTCTCCAGCTCTCCTGGAGCCCCTTTCGGCAGGAAAAGGGAGGGAGCTCTAAGGTCTCCCTGGAGCCTTTACTTCTCCAGGCTCAACACCCCCAGCTCTCCCAGCCTGGCTCCAGAGCAGAGGGGCTCCAGCCCTCGGAGCATCTCCGTGGCCTCCTCTGGACACGCCCCACCAACTTCATGTGTTTCCCATGCCGGAGGCCCAAGAATTAGGGTTCACATGGGGTTCAAACGGGGCAGTACAAAGCAACGTGCTGAGAAAGACGCGAAAACAGCTGAGAGGGCGGAAGGCTGCCAGAAAAAGGTCTGACAGCAGCAGGGCTCCGAGATCGCCCGCGCAGGGCGCGGCAGAAGCTGTGGGTAGGGAGCTGCGAGGGGGAGCTCGGGGCGCATCGGGGGCGGCAGCGGTACCCAGCGGATCCCCGGCAGGATAGCGGGCCCCGGCCGGAACGGGCTGTGAAAGGGTGCCCGGCCATGAGGAGACCCAACATGGCGGCGAGTCAGGCGAGCGGCAAAGCGGGGCGGGGGTCCGAACCGGCCACCCCCTCGCCCTCCGCCCCGGGAGGCCGGGCCGGGCCGGCGGCACTCACTGAGAACCAGGACGGGGCGCGGGCCCATCATCGCGGCGGCTCGAGCGCGGCGGAACCTTCTGGAGCCTCGGAAGTGTCGCCTCGCAAGGCCGCGACACCGTGCACCGCCTCCCACCGCCGCAGTCAATCGCGCGTGAGCGCTGTGCCCAATCGGAGGAAACGCCCGGCGAGTTCCGGCTGGGAAGTGACGCTCGGCACACGGGGCGGTGCCGCCAGGGGCGCCGCACGAGCGCGGTGCCAGCCGGGCAAGTGGGCGGGGGAGGAAGCCTGCACAGACCCAGAGGGGAGGCGGGAGACCGCGCGGGGCGCGCCGGACGGGCCACTTCGCTGCCGCCGCTCCGTTAGAGCCGGAAGGCACCAGGTCCGGGGTGCCACGGGCGGCCTCGGCTCGGAGAGGCAATCCCCAATGCTCACCCCCTCCGTCAGCCCGGGGGTCTCGCCCAGCCCGCACTGCGGGACCCCGGGCAAACGACGGCTCTTAAGGCGGCACCGCCTGTCCGACTGCACGGGACGCGCCCGGGTCCCGGAGCAGCAGCTGCTACTGGGAGGAACTGAGCCCGTGCCCGCGGCACCGGTGTCCCCTCCAAGCACGGCCCTAAGCCCTCCCCGGCCGCCAGCAGCCATTTTGAGTCCCAGGCGGTTCACTGTCACCCGAAGGGACCGAGGGTGAGAGAACGGAAAGGGGGGAGAGCTGGTGGCACAGGATGTCCTGATCCACTGTCAGCAG
>VZTA01002961.1:554-15598 GCA_013398855.1 Mohoua ochrocephala
TACCTAATTGAGTGAATAATTATTTGCCCTTCCCTAGTGCTGTTTACTGCCATTCAAGTTTTCTGTTAGAGGCAAGAACCAAAATCCCTCAGCCCTGGTTTCCTTGTCATAATATGACAGTGCCTTCATGGCCTCTTTCCCATTCACCTGGTCATCTTTGGAATATTTCCATGCATTTTTTTGCTAGAATCAACTCCTTTGAACTACACAAAGTCCCCTCACACAGTGTCTCAGCTAAGACTTTGCACAAGGCAGTCCTGTTATCATACTGAAGCATTTATTCTCAATCAGCACAACAGTTCTGCAGTCAGAATCACAGTTCTGCAGGAGCTCTGTCCACTCTGCCTGTGTTCAATATGTTCAGAAAAAGTAACTTTTTTCTCTTGAATTCTTTTTCTTGAATTTTTTTGTTTCTCTCATTCTGTTGGTAATTTTTTTTTTTTTAATGTGGGACAGAAGAGAAACAATCAGCAGTGAAATGAGAGAAGGAGGTTTCACATTAATTTATAGCTAAAAGATAGTATATTTAAAGTGGTATTCTTCCCAACTTTCCTTTAGTGATGTTTCAAATCCAATATATATAGTAAATATGGTATTGCTTATTTACAAGTCCAGAAAAGAGGTGCAATTTCATTACTCAGGTGAAAATAAAACAACAAAACCAACATAGACTGAAATAGTAGTCTCAATATTTTTGTAGTCAGTATGTTTCTTTCTGCTGTTATTTACTAGTTATGATTTATTTCATATTTACAGACAAATTAAAATGTTGGGGTTTTTTTCTGACTTTAGTGAGAGACAGTGTTTTACTTTTTGTGTAAAGCCTTCCAGCAGATTTTAAATCTCCTGCTTCAAGCTATATCTTAGTGGAAGAATGTCAAACCTTCCAAAAGCACAGAACAGAAGCCACTGACACCATAAATGTTAACAAAAGGAAGATTATGTAAACACATAAACACATAAATAGAACAAGGCAAGGGACCATCATCTCAATATGAGTTCAAGTAGTACAGACTGGCCACATCCATGCTGCACAGCTCTGGGCTGTGCCTCTCCTCCAGCCTGGATATGGTGGCTGTACAGATATAGCATAAATGGTTTTTTTTTAATTATTTAAACTTCAGCGTGAAAGACATAAAATGAAGGCCATATTGTAATCCATCAGAGTATTTTTACATGGGATATTGAGGATGAGTGTTAAAGATTTTATATGAAACTGTGGAGAAATAACAGCAGCAGACTTCCTGAGGGAGTGGTCAAGGACTTCATAAGATTATTTTGTTTTTAACAGACAAAAGCTGGCACTGTCTCATCTATTTTGCTTAGTGCACCATCCCACAAAAACAAGCCTTGGCATTGTCTGAAAATATGTGAGTTGACAAACTGAATTAGCAGTTAAAAAGAAATGAACAACCAGACATTCGGTGCTTGAGTTCACCTTTCACCTTATAGAATGCAATCTTAAGGGCAAAACATGCAAACTGGCTTCCTATGGGACGCTGTAGTTATATTTTCAGGTATGGAAAGCAAGTACTTCATTGGTGCACTTCTATGAGCTTGACAAAGCATCAGTGTTGGGTGTAGGGCTGGTGGCAGAGGACAGAAAAAGCTTGGGGCTTAGGCTTATAATGATTCTCTCGTGCATCACAATATCAGTGATCTTTAATTATTTTTTTATCATTATATAGCAGTGCACACCTAGGTTTTATTTTCTCTTTTTCTGCAATAAACTTCTAAAAGCATATTTTATATGCCTAAATCTGCGGAAAATCTAAAAGAAGCTCTGACCACATATAATCATCAGGACCAGCGATCTGGAGGTATTCCTATTCAACTCTTTTCTGTTTTAAAGATTTAAACGCAAACCTCTTGCTTTTTGTTCCTCAGTTACAAATTTTTCATTCACCCTCTAAGACATTCACAGCCTTTTGATATTCTCATAGGGAGAGGGAGAAATCCCTGCTCCCATCTCTGCTGAGGAAGTATGTCATCTTCACTGTGGCTAAAGCAAGATTCTGACCGCAGTCTTTTTTTTTTTATGTTTTTTTGTTTCTTTTTTTTTAGTAACACAGCAATGTAGAGGTTTTTATGTGGCAATGTAAGCAAGAGATTTTGGGAGTGGCAGCTATGTAAGCATATGTAGAGCAGAGACATAAATAGACCTCCAGCTGACATTCTAGCATAGCATCTAATCCCACACTTGTTTTCTTACTCATTTGAGTATTTGCACAAGTAAAAGGACAACACAAATTATGTATTATTGCCATTTTTATATGGCTGTTGAATTAGTCTGAAGGTTTGGTCATTAGAATTTGGTATTATTTTTCAATCTCACAAAAAAAATCGGCTACACTTTCTTAGAAACCGCATCAGATACTAAATATTTTTTCCTTGTTTACAAAGTACATTATTACAAAACCTACAAATTCCTATGGGGAACTATTCCAGCCATTCTGTGTGACAACAGCAGGTGGCAGCACGGGATCTGGATTTGGCCTTCAGAAAAAAAAACCAACCAGGGTTCGCAAAGCATGAATACAGTATGGGACAAGTTATTTTCTACAGGAGAAACTCCTCTCATGAAAATAGTTTCCTCCAATCCAAACTGCTATTTGAGAAAGTGTTCCCAAAATATTTTTGATTGAAACTGAAATAAAATAGTTTGGTTTGGTTTAGTTCTACTCGTCCCAAAGCTACCTGACATGTTTCATTTAAAATGATTTTAAAAATTCTAAGACATTAAACTATTTCTTTAAGTAAGGACATTGGGAAAGATGCAACGTGAGCCTTCCTAGTCTCCTTAGCTAAGCCCCTGAGTGCTCCAAGAGCTGTGTGAACATCCAAATAATGGGCCGACCAGCCAAATCTGCCCTGCACTGTGCCAGTCCTGCAAGGAGATACTGGTGACTTCAAGTTCCATTCGTGTGAGGAAAGGCAAATTAATTCGATGACTGAATAAAATACTTCGATTTCATAAATCCTGAAACAGAATGCAATAAAAATATGAAAGGACATATTCAAACAATGCATAAGTCAATTTTTTAGGACTTTATTAAAAAAAAAAAATGGAATTTAAACTATTCCATTTACACACACTGAAACAGCAATATTTCTGGATTTTGCTAATTTCTGGTTATCACTTCCCTCTGCCTATTTTTGTATCCTCCAGGTAATCTGAACAGAAGAGACCAGAAACACCTGCAAGACACTTGGCAATCTTTCATAACATTCATTTGTTGTGTGTACGATATTTGTATTGCTCGGCATTCATTTTTCTAATTGTTGCTAGACAAAAATAGGATAAAAAGGGCATTTCTGAGAGCTGGAAAACTGCATAGAAATGAAGATGCAACAGACAGGAGGAAACTAAGAGATAACTCTAACCAACATGAAAGGCTGTATGTGCATCATCTCTCTGGAGCGAGAGCACAACCACCACCACCCCTCGCCTTTTAATGAAATTCTCCACAGACAGGTAACACAGCAGAAAATTCCCATCATCCAAAACAAAAGGACAGAAGAGAGGCTGATAAGGACAATTGGGATGATTGCATTAGAATGAGCAGGTATTAGAAGAAAAGTATTGATGTTGCCTTGTCCTTCGCCTCATATCAGAGAGACTCCAAAGATGGATCTAGAAGGCTTCATCTGCCTTAGTTCTGGCTGAAAACTGGAGAAGCTTCTGCTTCCTGGGAGACCATTAGTTTCCTCCTGGTTGGACAGCAGTGTAGGAAAATTAATTTTCCTCAAAGGTTATGTCATACTAGAAATACGAGAGTGTAATATGTTCTGAACTTAAAAGCAAACATTTGCACTATACCTAATTTCATTGGTTTTGTTAGGTTTATCCTTTTTAATTACAACTGTCATCCTCCTAATAAAAAAACCTAAAAAAAGTTACAAGCAAGTGGCGCCAGCCAAATCATACAAGCTAGAAATCCCTTTGTGGAGTTCAGAGATGTATTAAGAGATTTTTGGAAGTGTGACAACTCAGTCATAAATATAGCAAGTTATTTTCCATTTCCAAAGTTGTAGAGTAGAAAAGCAAACTACGGAAGAGAGGGCAAACAGCAGTGTAAAGTACATCAGTAAATTAACATTTTTATGGAAAGAAATTATCTTTGGGAATGTTCATTTTATTTCATGCTATATATGCTATACACATTTATAATACTCTACACGACTTTTCAAAAACATGGCGGAGAAGCGCCATCAGATATTTGAAATCCTTTTGCTACTTGCTATAATTCTGATGTCACAAAGAAATTCATAAGGAAATACTTTTATTTCATTCTCTTCACTGGTCTCATGGGATCTTCTTCCTCAGTCTCAATGACTAAGTCACTGCAAAGTTATGTGCTAACAGAGAAAGATCTTTCATCTTTCTCTCCACTCTGTAGTTCAGCCTTATTGTAGGTGTTCTCAGATGTCTGACTGTCAAGAGGTGTTCTATATATATGTCTCTTAAAAGCTGCATTTTTAATTTATTTTTTTTATTATTATTTCAAAGTCCTGCTGAGTTTGTCAGTTGTGCAGAACTACTTTCTCTCTGGACTCATGTTCCATGATCTCCAAATATTGCTAAATAGACTTAATATCAATATGTATTTGTGAGTGTTGCTTTTTTTAAATTCTTTCTTGCTCATTCAGATCTGTGCTCTAGTCTCATGTCAGGTTGGAAATTTTCTCCATGCCTCAGTGGTTTTCCCATCCTGTCCAGTGCTTGAGGTATGACCCATCCAAGCTCTGTTTCCACTCTCAGGGCTCCCTGCTACATGACATCATTTTCTGATTCACTCCCTTTGCTATTTTCACCCTGTCACCATTTTGTCTTGTCATTTCTTTTTCTCATCACATCCTCTTTGCCTCACTAGCAATATAGCAATACCCATTTGTCCATTTCTGTTGCAATGAGCTGGTAGCGGGGGGATCAAAAGACCAAGGGACCATGGTTTGGTCCAAGAAAGCCCCCTCCAGGTTTGTAGTAAGAAGCCTCTCCCATCCACTCTTATGAATATTCATGTACCCCTGCAAGGTGTAACCAAACCCCCCATTCCTGCCCCTCTGCTCCCATCGGTTGGTTTTGTATCACCTGCCCCTTTCCTCCTCTCTTCCCATTGGCTGTTTTGTATTACCCCGCCCCTTCGGGACTCTCTTATAACCCCCAGCTGAAGAGAAGTTGACCCTCTCTGTTCCTGGGACACTGATGTGGGACCTTTCTCTTCCCTGGGGTCCCCCAATAAAACCTACGGTAGTCCAGGCCGGGAGCCACCTCTCCCCCTCTGGGGGCGCCTGAACCAGCATGCGCAGGGTGGTGGATGGCTATCACAGCCATGGGTGGGGAACAGCTGGCTAGCAGGGGTCTGGCCCCGCCCGGGATCCCTCAGCGAAGGGGTTCTGTGGAAAACGCAGCAGCTGTCTCACCCAGCCCCACAGAACCTGCGGTAGGCGCATTACTAGACATTTCCCCATTAATTGCTTTGCGTGTCCATCTGCTCCATTTCCTGCAGCAGTTCACTGGAACAGTTTGCTCTCCTCCCTCAGCCCTGGCTCTGAGACAGGCACACACAGACCACCAGAGTGATTAACAGCATTATGTGTAGCACACGTGGCTGTGGGGCAGTTAAGGAGAGACACGGTCACCACAATCACAAGTAAGGATATTTGGAAAACATAGTGCACCAAATAAAATTATCAGATAACTATATTATAAAACTACGTGCTGAAAGTTCCTTTTCCTGTGTTTAGTGTCAGAAGCCAAGTTCCAGGACTCTTTCCGTACTGCAGATACTGCATAAATAATTATGAGATGCGTGCAGGAAGATATTTCACACACTGGCAGATGAGAGAGGGGAACAGTGAAGTCAGTCTTTGACAGGTAACATGTTTTTAAACCCTGCCAATGTTGCCGCTTGAGTCAGAAATTTTACTACAGCTATTCTGTCTTTGAATTTGCCGAGTCACTTATTCTGGTGCCTTATTCTGGACTTAGAGATTAACTGACTGTACAGTCAGTTATGAATTACTTTCAAGACAAAAAGAAGTGATAAATACATATCTGTGGAAAAGGAGGTTCTTTTTTGGGGGGGTAAAAGTTTTTCTGAGGAAGATCTCCAATTAATCTTAATAATTGGTTAAATCGAACAAGAAAACAACATGTGTTTATGCCAGCTATTGTCATTCAGATGAGGCAAGTAAATTTAAGCATCTCCTAAAATTAAGCAGTGGCCAAGGCACATTTCCCATACTTAAATATATCAAGAACAAATTTAGCAAGAATGCTATTTAGCTTGGAATTTCCTTCCTGGGAACTATACGTTGTTAACTGAATTAAGAAAGAAGTAAGAAAATTACGTGTTTGGTAAGGCAGCATTTAGTTCTTTTTTTTTTTTTTAAGGCTTTGCTCCTCTTGCCAGAATCTTGTTTTGATAATGAATTAATTCCTGATTCCCCACATTTGGAAAAGCAAAAAACAATAAAAACCACCGCAAAACAAAACCACACCACAGCTGAATTGAATTAGTGTTTTTTGAAAAACATTTTCCATTTTTATCACCTTTAGGAAGGCACCAGAAAGTGAAGTGGCAAGGTCCTCCTCTGCCCTAATCTTACCCATTTTCCTTATTAAATCAGATCTATATTTTAATGATCTGTTAAGAGGAAATGCTATATCAAGAGAAGAGCTACACATGTGATGCATGTACTCATTCCTCCAGCTGGGATCCAGAAGACCTACAGGTGGGTTTGGCTGTGTTGTTTTCTTGCCAAGGAAGAAGACTGGAGGGTTCAGCCAGAGACAGCAGCACAGGGCTGGCTCTAATGTCTACCCTATGCTGAGAATCCCCAGCCAAAACACTGGAGATTAGAAGATGTAAGACTCACCTAAGTCTAGTAATTTGGTGGCATTTTGCATTTTTCCAGGCGTTTGATACCCTTCACAGGGCCAGCAGGTGTGAGATGTCGTGTTTGACACCCCTTCTGGAGTAGTAGGTGAAGACCAGCAGAGATATAGCCTAAGGCCTCTAAAATTACCATAAATATCATCTGGTCTATCCCCCTCTATGTTTTGGGCTCTAGCAATAACTCAGCCTGGTTTTGGCCAGCTGCTTGGCTAGCTAGACATAAGGCAGCTCAACATGCAACTTCCATGTCTGCAGAGGTAACGCCGCTGACCACGGTCATTACCAAGTTGAGTTGCCTCAGGATCCCGTGGCTTTTGAACCAAGCACAGCTCTGCTCCACAGGAATTCAGAACTGTGCTTGTCGCTTTAATGCCAAAGAAGGCTCAGGTACAGTTGGAAGCTGTCACTACTTAGTTCTACCACTCATTAGTTTAATTAAAAATATGTTTGTTCTAGAAAGCGACAAGTATTTCTGAAAGGCTAGCACTCCTGTTTTCCCACCAGGTAAGGTAAGTCAGCATCATAAATAGTATTTTTATAAATTTTACCTGTAATATGCAAAAAAAATCGCTGTACTACAAAAATAAGTGTCGTTTGAAGTGGGGGATGGTGCTGTGGTCATACACACTATCTTGCAACGATAATTATGTATAAATGCCATTTCTAAAGTAGGTGGAAAAACCTGCTAAAGATTAAAAAATCCCTTTAGAATAATGAGCAATGCCAAGAAGTCAGGTTCCCCACTGAAATCTTTTAGTTATTCACTCCCTGTTAATTCACTCCCACTTGTGACTAATAATTAAGGACTGAATCTATTTTTATATATGTATCTATATATAAAGACAGAGTATTTGCATGTTTTTAAGCTGTGCTACAGAATAATTTCTAGACACGCAGAAGTAGAAAAGAAACAGATTGGTCTTCTGAAAGCGATTATTTAGAATCAGACCCTCTCAGAGTGACTTATTAGCTACATTCTTCTGTTTTACATAGTTTTACCACCAGATGTCGGTACTCTACACATATCAGTGTGAGATTGACCATGTCGTCATCCCTTTAACCATTTTCCTCACTGTCATTAAAAGCTATAAAATAATACCTTACGTGGATAATCTCCTTGTGTTGTGTTTTGGGGGGTGGTGGTGGTGTTTATATGTAAAAATACTTGTATTTAATGAGGAATAAGCACGAAAATCAGCATGCTTTCAATTTATCCACAATTGTGTCTATGAATAGAACACTCAGCTCTGTCATACAGGCACCAAAAAAAAAAAATTTTTTTTTCTTCCTTCAGGACCTTCACTGATGTTTAATTAAATTATATTAAAGAGGTGTGATCATGCCCTCAGAGGGCCTGATCATCAAGATACAAACTTGAATGCCAGAATTTCATAGAAAGATTGCTTGCAGCTATTTATAGCACATCTCGACATGCAACTGAGGACAGAAAAATATGTATAATATTCAGTTTCAGTGTCACCACAGTACTTGTACTTGATTCCACCTTTCTTTTTTTTTTTTTTGTGAATCTAATTATTTAGGTAGAAGAAGGATTTGCTTTGAGCTTAAGGCATTTCGAAACTTACAATACTTCAAAAAGAAAGGGTAAGTACATTAAGTTATTTTAGTTAGATTTCTTAGTCTGAACAAATTCCTGGAAATAAATAGAGCTGAAATGATTGCATTTTCAAAAATTCATGTGGAAAAAATATTTTAAAATAATCAAAAATTATTTTAAAATTACCAAAAAGTTCAACATAAAAAAAATTGAATGCTATTGAAAAATTCTCTCATTTACTACATGGAAGAAATTAAGTTAGGTCACCTCCAAGTATATGAAGTCAGGACTGCAAGTGCCAAAATAAAAACATAGAATAAGTAATAATAATCTCCAAAACACTTATCAAATTGTAATGTAGCACTATGTTGCCCCTACCTAGCATCAACCCAAAAAGTCAGTAGCCAAAACAATTCTGGATCAAACACACTTGTGTCGATTCTGTTTCTACAATTTTTTTGTCTATTTTCTTTCCAGTTGGATTAAAGAAAACAAAACAATAGAACTGTTGGAAGGACTATGACCCTAGAAGGAGGTGCAGTTTTCTCAGTTAGCCTCCTGGGAAAACCTGTGACACAGAGTTCAACTCTAATCTTCTGGAACATAGTCAAATTGTCTGCATGTCTGTTCATAAATACCTGTTTGACAGATCTGGCCCATATACTAGTCCAGGAACTGAGTGGATTTTGTTCTCAAGAATTTAATCCAGTTAAAGAGATTAATGCAGATAACAAACTCTTACTGCTCCCCATGGCACACAGGGAAGCCTTTGGTAAGGAGAGAGGACTTTCACAGTTCAGTGGCTCCTTCAATGCACGTGGTCTTCTATTATATTTTAATAAAGTTATATACAGATGGATATATGAATCTGTGCATTTGTTGTCAAAATGCAAAAATTTCACATTGTACACTAATTACCAAGACATTTCTGAGTACTGTTAATTGGTCTTGTACTTTAAAAAAGGACATTCTTTTAATCTCTTCTTATAATAACCTTTTTTCCTTAGGATTATCACTTCCTACAGATCACTTAATTATATCACATAAATTATAGCATGAACTCACTTTATTACTTTTAATATTTTTTTTTGTGAACTTAGTGGATTTGGATTTTTTTTTATCATCAGCTTCTTTGTCACAGATGAACAGTCTTCCCAATTTAGGAAAACATTATTTTGTCTAATATTGCTCTTTACTATTTTGTTTGATCTAAAGAAGAACAACACTAAACCATGAATATCAGTTGAAAAGTATTGCATACCACAAATTTGCCTAGGATTTATGGTAACATAATATCTATAAATATTCCTCCACTTCCTGGTTTTCCCTTTACATTAGGAATATTGAAGGATGATAGAAATTTCTTTTAGGAGCTCGGATTTTTCTCCTTAGTTAACGTATTCTCCACAGTTCTTCTTCACAGGGTGCCTCACATTTGGATAATGAGGCTGAGAATGTGCCACGAGGAGCAAAATAAGTAACCATGTCGTGGTGAGTAATCATGTCAGATGCTTAGCTGGGCACAGCATCAATTTTATCTGAGCCAGGTGAGATTAATCCTAATGCCAGTCTCAGCCACTTGCAGCTGGAGCAAAGCAGACCTGCAGAGACGAAGGGGGAAGCCAGGCCCAGCAGTGGCTTGCCCAGGAGCAGTGATTGTGGCTGAAGGGAACACCGGGAAAAGGGTTAGGGGAAAGCAAACATGAAGGCACAGCACCTGTGGATACACTCTGCAAGCTGTGCAGCGAGAGAAAGAGCAGTATTGAGCTTGCTAAAGAAAGACAGGGAAAAACATCTGCTCGTGCATGTATTTCCATGTGTTAAATGCTGAGAATAGTCCTATTAGGCTTAACATTTCTGTCAGAATGTTTGGAAGATCTGTAGGGGAAAAAAAATAACACTCCAAAGGCCAGAGGCCTGCTATTATCAGAAAGCAAAACAAGCTGAATGGGCCCACGAAGAAAAATCAAAGCTGCTACTGTCTCCTTAGATGATCTTATCGTTTGCAAAGTATCTGATAACTACGATAGAGTAAAATTAATGCCATTTCTTTTGTGAAGAATTTCACCTATCATTGAATTTACTATTTTTCTTTAAGGCTGTCATAAATATAACTGTAGCATAGAGGTTCATTTAAAAAAAATCTATTTTATTGGACTATATACTGTATGTATCTGTATATTTAAAAGATATGAAAAATGCAAGCACTCAACATTAACTATTACATTGCAAAGAAAGCCGACATGTCTCACATGTAAAAATCAGATTTTCCAAACTGATCACCCTCAAATCCTTTTCTTCCTTGTTTTAGTGAAAAACAACCTTCCTGCCGTGGGGCCAGGACTATATCTGCAGCAGAGGTTCTCTTCTGCATCATCCCCTGAGCTGCTTTAAGTGACACAAACTCTACCCCATAGGTCCATGCAGTTGCCTATGCGACATATCTGCTCTGCCACCATGTTGCTCATGCTGGGAAGAGATCCTGAGAACACATGGCCAGATGACCAGTCACTGGGTCCTGCTGTGACAATTAAAGGTTTACAAGTTTCTCTCGGCCATCTGCTCCTTTCAGGAGAAACATGGCTTTAGACTGTCCAAAATCACTATGTTCCAAGTAGCATTTGCCCTTTGTGCCTTTTCAGAAGCTCTCACTACTCCTGAAGCCCTGGTCCTGTGAGGCATACCTGTATATAATGCTTTAACTGAGGTACAGGTCTCAAGCCCAGCTTATTACCTGGCAGCTGGAGCTTATTAGGAAAGGAAAGTCTTGTATTTCCTTTTTCCTGCCTTCCTTTTTCACTGCCCTCATCCCTGTTTCCAAGCACGTGGTACATTACCACTCAGTGGCATCGGTACACGGCCTCCTCAGTAGGAGCAAGTTTTATGTTGCTTCAGTTCCAATTCAAATCATGGCACAAGGAACAGCATATCATGGAGAAGCAAATAATGAAAGGCAAGCAGAAATATGAATTAAACACCTTAATGAGGTATCTGTGCTTAACATGTTTATACTTCAGAAGACGGCATCAATATGAGGCATTCAACACTGCCTTCTTGGGAAAGGTTTCCATCTGCTTAGTCAGTTCAAACCAGACTGCTGGTGAACCTGACAATTTTCCTCTGTGTCTAACCATGTGATTTAGTTCCAAAAGGACAAAGTGGTGAGGGTGTGATTGTACATGCAACTAAACTAGCTGAATTGCAAAACTCCAGGAATTGATTTGCATGTTTTAACAGGGACATTAATTTGTTGAGGATAAATTTGTTTCCCCATGAGATTTGTTCTAAAATTAATATTTATCCTTACAAAGAAATACATGTGAGTAAAGCTATTTAATAAAATGCAGGACTTACAGTCTCAGATACAAAAATATTCTCTATTAGTCAGAGGAAAGTGATTCATGCTAAGTATGATTTTCCTGGACAATTGAGAAGAAAAAATATTTAGACCCTTTGAAAAACCTAGCTCTAATAATCCCTTTTCTATTTCTGTCTTGAGTAACTCAACAGGTAGAACCACAGGATATTTATGCAGGTCTCTTGGGGTTTTTTGTTTTGTTTTGTTTTGTTTTTTAATAACTCCTAAAGCAGATACACTTTCCCCCAAACCATCCCTTTCAGCCATGGGAAGCTCAGCAGTGCCAGTTCAAAGACCAACTGAAATGATCTTTCCTGGGGCTCGCATTTATCTGACCAAACTCCACTTTACACAGGAAAAGAGTCCGCAGCAGCTTGTGGGCAGAACCCTTTGCTCAGGATAAATTTCTCCCTGCAGAATAGCTGCAAACCTGGCTGATGCGTAGACTCCTGCAAGCCAAAGATGAGCCTCTTCTCTACCAGGCACCATCTCTGTTGGTGTGCCAGCAGAATCACTTACCTGTCTCCATCATTGCTAATAACTCTTAAACACAGAAGTAACTCTGTGATGTGTCGGGATCCTCTGTAGACACCTGAAAGAACAAGAAACTTTAGTTGAAAATCTCAAAATTCAGACACTGCTAGAATTCCTCCCTTGTAGAAAATACAAGTTGGAAGAATTCACGTGGGACAGAAAGAGCTGTTAAATACACTGTGTGCCCTGGACTTGTTCTTTCCAATTGATATCTACCCAAAATGGAGGCAGTGCTGAAATGTGATGTCACCTGGAGACGTAAATTGGCTTGTTGCTTAACAATATAAATATATATGGGGTTTCTGTGCAACTCACTGAAAATAAAATTTTGGGATTTTTTTAAGAGGGAGCTTGTATGAACACCCCCTTTCCTCTTGAAATGAAATTTACTGTAGTCTAATCTTTTATGGTTTATAAACTGAGCTGTGTTCTTCAGAAAACCAGCTACATAAATACTTGTGGTAACCCAGACGTGAAAAATTTAAAAATGTGTTGGATCTTGATGATGGAAAAGACTCTATAAACTGTTGCCATCTACTATTACAGGATGTACAGTACAGAAATATTCTGTCCTAAAATATACTGCATCAACTAAAGGTGAGTTGCAATCATGCTAATGTTCAATAAATACTTACAATCAGTGCACACACATTACAATTTAAATAATTGCATTAATGCAAGTTTAAAAGTTGCAAATATAATTTAAAATTACTTTTTAGATATATTTCCAGTTATAGTTGAAATCCTCTTACTCTAGGTCCTGTGGGAAAAAAAATATCATGAACTGTTTAGAAATATTAAATGGGCGAATAATTTCAGTGTCTCCCGTTTTCAATCACATCACCTGTCTATAGGGTGCATTGGCTTAAAAATGGCCATTCTCTCTACTGTGGTGTAAACACAGCCCCACGCCTGCCGTGCACTGCTGTGCATAGTCTAAATCATGCTGATTCAATATTTTATGTGCTTGTGCTCAAAGCAGAAATGCTGCTGCTGAGGGAAACAGTCCTGCTGAGGGATAAAATAACCTTGTGCAAAAAAAAGGGGGTGATGTGAGTGGGAGACAGTGACTGGGAAGGATGTCTACCTCAAGTAATTTTTTGAATCTGTTTTGTAACATGCTATTAGTGGTTTTGATGGAGCATAGTAAACTGTGATAAACATACAAAATTAAGTATCTAGGGCTGGAATCCTCTTAAACTGAAAATTTTCATTTAACTGCAGCCTTTTGTGCAGCAAAAACCTGCACCAAACAGATTAACCTACAATGCTTTTCTTTCATAAAAGCACAAAAGTTACAAGTTTAGACTAAGCACAGAAGAGTCTGTACAAATCAAGATCCATGCAGCCCGTCTCAGGAAAAATCAGCTTAGGCTGTCAACAAACAGAGAAGACTCTGGAATAAACCAAATATGCGCAGACTTTGAAGTGAATCACTTATGACTGATGTGCTGTGCTGTGGGAAGCTCCTCTACTCCCTTGGCTTGTGCTGCTTCTGAAAAATTGTTTGCCATTATGGCACATGTTCTCATCGAGAGCACACAGAGAGCTACATAACAGCTAGCTAACTGGGAAACAAACACATTGTGGAAGTGTATTTTAAATAATTTTCCTTAGTGATATCAAGTTAGTTGGCACAGCTATAACTCTCTCTTGAATTGCTTTATGTGCACGTAAGTAACGCAGTATTGTTATTGAGGTTTCCCAGTATTAGCTGCTGTAACATCCAGGAATCTGTATCCTCAACAATATTCAAACTCCGTCAGATCAGTTTCTGCTGAGCTATTCCAAATGACACTATAGTAATGTGAATCTTTCCCAATTGTTCCTTTGACTGATATGTCAAAAATATAGCAAGCATGGCTCCTGCTACCTGGCACTACCTAGACTATGAAACTCTGCTCTTAGGAAATATTTTACTCTCTTATTCTTAGGATATATGATTTCTGACACTAAATGCTGATTAAGAGACATATTCAAAGCAATCTGTGCAATAGCAATGTCTATAGGAGGAACAAGCTTCTTCCATTTCTGGTTACAATGACCTGTCCAGCATAGGCAAAGAAAAACTACACAAAGAATTAACAAGAACACAAAGTACACAAGTGTGTTTATTACATTTTGCAAGCACTTTGTTCTACATTTCAAAAACGCCACCATCAAGCTGTTGGCACATTTATGTACAAAACAGATTAATTGTAATGCCTGCTACAAAGCATTCTTTGTGAAAATACAAACTCTAATACCAGAGAAGAGCCAAAAGCATTAACATCATTACATGAGTTTAAAAGACATAGTTTTAAAAATCAGCACAAACATTTTAAGACACAAAACTGAAACACTACAATATAGAATCCAAAAAGAGGTTCCTAATACTTTTTGCAGAACTGTAATACCGGTACTGCACATTATCAGAAAACTGTTGACCCCGTAGGACAGCTTAAGTGTAAAAAAAAAAATCCGAACCAAAACCAAAACCCCCAAATCAAAAACACAACCAAAAAAACCCCAAAACAAGCAAAAGAAAAGAAAAAGAAAAAAACTCAACCAACTAATACTACTTAATGCATTATCATGCCACAAGTAACTATAGTATTACCTTCTACTTACTACAAGAATTGTTAAAAATTACTGATGATGCATGACTAGTAATAGTACAAAGAAGAGTTTTACTCAAGAAGTTTTATTAGAA
>VZTA01002974.1:0-13799 GCA_013398855.1 Mohoua ochrocephala
AGACAGTTTGTCCCTGGTGAACTATAGCCAATGTATACACTCTGTCTTGCTGAACTTTGCTTTTCAGTATTTTCCAAACAGTTGCGACACTTTAATTTTCATCATCCCTCCTCATTGTTTCAGCAAATGTGGATTAGTAGGCCGTGGAAGATTGGCAGTGCACATTAAGAACTGTGTGGTTGTTGGGCACATATATGAAATGCTGTACTGAAAATGGAGGATTGAAGGTAAGAAATCACTGGTGCACCTAACGCCTAAGGAGTTGCTCGGAGAAAGAAGTAGCTTTCTTTTGGTTTGGATCTATGACAATAAGGCAGGAACAGATGTCCAAAATACTCTAGCCCTTTGAAGAGGAGGTTTTCTAGACAAAAAAATGAAAAAGGTCGTTACTGTCTGTTGGTCCTAGAGATAGTATTTTTACACAGATGGACCCCAAATGAGAAGGGCAATGTTTGATGGACTGGCTCCAAAATCCAAAGCGTGTATTTAAATCTGTATGTATACAAAGCATATGCATGCACATATAAGTACATTCATATAACATGTTTCCACCTGGGCTTCAAAGCCTGAGTGATGCTTTACTGAAGGCAACTCATGCTTTGCTTACGTTGCTTTATATTTGAAGATGTATTTTGTGTGCAAAAAATGCACTGGGCATTTTGTATGAATGTATGGGTGAATGCAGATTATAGGAATGACTTCTAAATTTCTGAACCTGAACATCATCATTTGGCCAATTTGGTCAGTAGACCTGACCCACAAATACTGAAGGAAAAGCAGCTCTCCATATGATGTAATAAACTTCTGATTATTACATGGAAACATTCCTTCCTTTGCCGTTAAACAGCCACGGGGAGCAGATATCAGTACCTGGAGATTCCTCTCTCCAGGAGCCAACAGATCACTCTCTTTTGCCCACTCACTGATAGCACTGGATCCTACCATCCATTAAACTATTCATGCCAGGGAGAGATAGCATCAGACATAGTCCAAATTCTGCCAGTGTCCCCTAAATTTGATTAGGTGAGAAACAGACAAGTCAGCAAGCAATCCATGCTTAGCACTACAGAGGAAGGCAGAAAGTCTCACCTGGCAATTAATTCCTTCACAATTGCAAAACTAGGAATCTAACTTTGAATATGTGAGCAGAAGATGTTGAACAGGTGTCCCAGGGAAAGAGTTCCTTGCATTGCCTGAGACTAGTTATCAACTAAGTGCTAAAGAAAATGGAAAAAACTTATTATAATGTAATTACTTTCAAAAAACACTAGAGAAAATACATCTACTCTAACCTTACCAGCTAATGAACTGATACCTTAGAGGCTGAGACTTCACTAACTTACTTTCCAGGCTCCCTCATGAAACAAGGGTTAAAGTGTGGAGTTTAGTAAATCTAAGCTCAAATACGACTGTGCAGGTCAACTGCTTACACTCCTGAGCCACAAAACTTCTCACAAAAATTAATATAAACATGTTTAAGAAAGATTCATATAATAATAAAAACTCCAAGAACTGGTGACTTCATCCATTCTCTTTTTATTCCAACTTAAACTATTTTTGCTGTCTTTCATATTCTAGTTAAATTAAAATCTTACTCAGTATCCTACTGATCTGACTATGATTTTTTTTTCCAGCCAGAATGAACAGCCCAACCTTCTGGAAACAGATGTGCAAGGACCTATACACAGAATTCAGATAATCCCTTTACTGTATCTTTGATGAG
Source organism: Mohoua ochrocephala (assembly GCA_013398855.1). Classification (NCBI taxonomy): domain Eukaryota; kingdom Metazoa; phylum Chordata; class Aves; order Passeriformes; family Acanthizidae; genus Mohoua; species Mohoua ochrocephala. The sequence goes on from VZTA01002974.1 coordinate 1,724, forward strand.
CTAGATATACAAAATATCATATCATAATGACTTTCAAGTTTCTTTAACATTGATTTTTATGTTGTTCTTTTCTTCCCTCACATCTTTAACATTTTTATATTTAAATTTGAGTACCAGGTCTAGAAATGGTGCTAATGTCCTAATTTTGATTGTATCAATACTGTGGCAGGAATTCTTTTTCTATTGCACATTTTTCTCTTTAAGTTACCAAATGTCAATGGAATGACATTCTCATCTATGACAGTACAAGACCTGTCCAAATCAGTTGTTTTTACATCAGATTCTCATTCTTTGTAGATATAAATTGTGGACTTCATGTATGTTGCCTGGTATTAGTATAGAGTTAGAAACAATTCAAAAATCTGTTTCATTTGAAATCAGTTTCCCAAAAAATTAAAAATCAGAATCACTCAGTTCTTCTACCCAGAACTTGAATTATTTGAAAACACTACTCAATTTTGAAAGTTTTGGCCAACAAAAATTTTTGCTTTTCATCTGAGGTTTTGCACCAAAGTACTTAGGTTAGATGAAAATAAAAAAGGTTATATGTAAAAAAAACCTTTTAGAATACCTGAGAGAAGGATAGAAACCAGATCTAAAGTTCAGTGGGGCCATTTTTTTTCCCATTAATTCATGTCTTTGACCTAATTTTGAGTGGGAATCCTACCGAATGGGAGTACCCCTCATCTGCCAGCACTTCATCTCCAGTGTCTCACATTTCCTAATACTTGCTCATGGAAGAATGTTCTCAAGTGTGGGAGGAGTGAGAGAAACAAAAAGACCTAGGTTTGCTCCCTCATAAGTCTCAAATTCAAATCGTGGTTGTATCCATCCATCTCAAACTTCATTCTCCAGTCTTTGGAGAAGCAAAGACTTTGCTCATTTTAACAATAGGGGAATTGGTTCTAATTGAACTTGACTTTTTTGTTTTATCTCCTTACCCTTTTGCTGCTAATATCTCTTTGGACCACCCAACACAACTCAGCTATCTTTCCTTGGCATTCATGCACTCAGAATCCTTGCAAATGTTGTCCCTATTAGTCATTGCTTGGCCCAGCTACAACTGGCATAGTGAGGTTTTTGGAGTATATTTTTAATTTGCAGTCAGTTCCTTTTGACTCTTGGACATGAGACCAAAGACAGGATATCATACACTAAATCAGTGTAATAATTAGCTTGATATATGCTTCTTAATTAGTATAATCGTAATTGGCAAAAAACTCCTATGTTTTCATGACACAGGGGTTAATGATATACATAAATTACGGTGACGCTCTCCCATTAGCTGGAGTCCCAAAGCCACCTCAGTGGAGGGCATATATAGCAAAGCTATAATTCTCCCAATGGTCTAGCTCTATGGTGGAGTTCTAGGATCTCAGCAACTTGCAAGAGCCTGGGTGGCCCCAAGTCACCATTTGGGTGGCCCATGGAGCAGAATTTCACTGTTCTGAGTAGTCACGGTGTGTTTAGACTGACAGTGTAAATGAACACAAAAGTCCATCACCCCCTAGGTGGGAGCAAGGCACAGATGATTGGGATAGCATGCAGCTGAAGGCGCATTGCTCCTCCAGGATTTAAAAACTTCCAATTTAGTACATTGTCTACTCCTAATCCTGAACGCAGATGGCGTCAGAAATAGTTGTGCTTAAATTAGAACCAAGACAAGATGTACAAGCTGAGTTAAGGCTCCTGCAGTCATCCTCCATTCAGGGCTGCGGACAGACAGAACTAAATGCATGTGGTTCTATTTCTGCCTCTTCCCTTTGCTAGCTGAAACCCATATGTGAATCACAGTGTGCTTGAGATGTTCCGCTAGTATATATCATTGTTCAAAGCGCCATGTGTGCACTTCATTTAAATCTCTGGGTTCCTTAAGGGATAGTTCGTTTAAAAGTTGAGAGAGATAAGATCCGCCTAAATGTGATCTGTTCATGTATTTCCAGATGGACTGGCAGATATGGTAAGTATTTTGATGAGACCTGAAGTCTAGCACAGGCTTCTGGAAGCCAAGTGGATGATTTGCAAGTTATCGGTGCAATTTGGATCAGATTCTTCCTGAAAGAGAAGCGTGCTGTGCTGGTTACCGGTGGTACTAAAGAAACTTGGTTGTGTTTCTAGAAGGATCAAGCAATGCAAAATCAGAACTGATGTTTTGTGCAGAACGGAAGTAAGATAACAGGAGATCACACAGATAGCAAGAAGCTAGTTTTTCCTAAATAAGTGGTATAATCTAAATATATATGGAAATATTTGACTTCACCTAAGCTTGAAAAGTACAGAGCTCCCTGACATTGTGAAAAAGCAAAATATTTCTGGTCATTTTTATATTTTTCAATTGCTGTTGAAAGTAGGAGTATGTTGTTATAAATATGCTCAATTCCTTCCTTCGTGTCCTACATATTTAGCATTTTCCAGGAAATATGGGTTCTCTTGATTTATGAAATTCAAGGCTCCACAGACAATCTCTTTACTTGGAGAAGACCATTTGGTTCCCTTGGTAAAACACATATCTCTGCAGAGGATAAAAATCAGTGAAAGCTTAAAACTGACAAACATCATTTATATGTCAGGAACTTTTCCTCTGAGGTTACTACAGAACAAAAAAGGCTGTATGCTAGATTTTTTGTTGTTTTTATTGTACTGTTTTTCAAAAGCTGTGAATTTGCAGCATAATAGTGTGTGGTATAGTTCTCATCGCAGCAACCCAAAAGATCTGTTAAAAAAAGAAAAGAAAGCCAACTAGGCAATGTACTTAAAATTGGGTTCCTATGACTGTGTGGGGTCTTTGAAGTATTTTTAAAATGGCAAAATGGCAACATAACTGTGTTTCTATGACTGTATATAGGCATTGGCTCCAATTCACAAATCCCAAATTCCACCCAGTTCTCAGTGCCTGGTGTTTTCTATTGGCAGGGCACTTCCTGCAGCCTAGAGCCAAGCAACAGGAAATATTAGGGCTTGGATGGATTTAAGATGCCTAAATCTGGAATCTAGTTTTGTTGAAATTCTTGACCCTGCCTTTCAGTCTCAGGTGTGAACCAGAAAACCATTAAATTCTGTCCCTACCACTCCTGTCTTCTATCGCCTCTTCTTCTTTTAGCATACAATTTACTTGCTTCAGTGGAAGAACAGCAAGCTGGAGAGCAGTGATTGATAGAACAGCACATATAAATGGTGGTCGAGAACATAATAATAACTGTGCTGCTGCTATCAAGAGACTGAGCCAATTAAATGCCATATTTTAATATAAACTTTTGCCAGGACTGTATTTGCTTTATTGAAGTTTCTAACAACCCTTTAATGTTGTTACAACAGGATATTACTTTTTCTTCAGATAAAATATAAATGTTCTGCTAAAAAAGGAGTAAAAACCGTGCTACAAGGTTATGTGTTAAACAATTTCTGCATACTTCCAAGCACTGTAACTTAATCTTAGCATAGTAGGGGCACAGGTTTGCTATGGTGCAAGATGTGAAATGTTTATATAAACCACAGTTAAAAGAATTTCTAGGCTCAGTTCAAGAGTTTACACTTTCAAAGTCATTCCACCAGGGCATTCATCATGATCACACAATTGCTTTGTCTGAGTTCTTTAATTCTTTCACCCCTCTGAAACTGTGTATTTAAAAACCTATCACAGGATTCCTAAACAGACGAGGTCAGCTAGGTGTTGTAATCATATCTCTTCCCTAAAAAAGCCATATGTAATCAGCTGAGCTTTGGCTCCAAACTGTTGTAAACTACCAACTCACAAGAGTATTCCTGGGAAGAGACCTAGGGAAAATGTCTGTAATACCTACTATCTGTGTAATAAACAGAGTTATGCCTATCACTAGCACTCAAGCAAATAAATGCTGGTGCTTTTATGGTACCTAAATAGTTTTTTTCTAGTGGTGGTCAGGACTGTTATCCCGGCTGCTGCTCACAGGGCTTGGATACCCTGGCCCTGGTGTCTGGATGCTGGGAGAGTAGGAGTGATTGCCTTCTCTCCTGAAGCATATAATATATTGGGTTTGAGAGGCCAGGTTTTGGTAGCAAAGGCGCTGCAGGGGTAGCTTCTGTGAGAAGATGCTGGAAACGGCCTCCCTATCTGACAGAGCCAACTCCAAGACAGACATGCTGCCAGCCAAACTGAGCCAAGTGACAAAGCTGGCATGCCTCTGGGACAACATACTCAAGAAAGGTTGAAAACTGCTGCACAAGAGCAGGTATGAGACACAAGTGAGAGCATGTGAGAGAAAGAGCCCTGCAGACACTAAGAGCAGTGAAGGAGGAATAGAGGATGTGGTCCAGGAGCCAGAGCAGAGTTTCTCCCGATCCCATAGTGATGATGATGCTGAGACAGGCTGTCCCTCCAGCTCTGAGGATCAGCCCAAGGTCTGTCTGTGTCATTAAAATCTGAGGGGGAAAAAAAAATCACTGAATGGCTTCACTTTTTCTTCATCCTGATTTGCCGGGTGATCATCTTCAGCAAATATCCTCCCAATCTTTTCCTTAAACCTCCTTTACTATTAATGTACATTAAAAAAACCTTGCTGTCTGACGCAACACTGGCCAGTCTCAACTCTTAATTGGGCTTTGGCCTTTTATATCTTCTCCCTGACTATATGAACCACAGCTCGGTGACTTTCCTTCAAAAATTCAAAATTTTCCTTCCTGACCTTACCTCCACACACATAATTTCCTTTCCCTCTTGAGTTTCAGGATGAGTTCCTTGTTCAGCCTGACACTGGACAAGCTGGAATTGCCTGGTCCTGTGCTTTTAAAAGGTGCTTCTTAAGAACTGACTGGCACTCGTGGATACATAAGCTCTCAGAGGCAGATTCCATTGGGACACTGCTAAATAGCTCCCTGAGTAGCTTGAAGCTTGTCCTCTTGAAATCCAGGGTAACCACTCCAATTTACGTCTTTTTCTCATTACGCTGAAAAGATTAAAATCAACTATTTCGTCATCACTGCGGCCAAGACAGCCACCTATCACCGCAGAAGTCCTTCTCTATTGAGAAACAGCAAGTTTAGGAGGGCAACATTCCTACTTGGCTCACTCAGTACCTGTGACATAAACTTCAGGAATTTGCCAGACTAGTCATGGAAGCATGGTATTTGCAGTAGATCTCTGGAAAGTTGAAATCTCCGATAGGAGCTTCCCATTCAGAAATTTATCATAATTGCTTACAGAAGAACATATCATAAGATGAGTGGAGGTCTATTCCTTCCCAAACATGGAATCACAGAATCACAAAATGTGCACCTGAAGGAGGAAATGGTCAACAAAGTCAGAGGAACTCACCAGGAATGTTCAGTAGGGCCTGTGGCCTGGGGGCAGCCACTGTGCAGGACCCCCAGCACCCGACAGCAGGGCAGTGGGAAGAGGAGCATGAGAAGGAGGGGCCTTAGCTCAGCACCCAGAGCTGCTGCTCTCCCCAAAGCTGAGACTCAAACCCAAGCCCCGGGTCTTGCTCAGGTGTGCACGCTGTGGGTGTGCCCAAAGGAGCCCCGAGCACAATGTGAGGATGGAGGCAGTTATGGTACATGAGGCCCCTTCTACATGAGTGTGCTCTGTGGCTGCACTGGGTTTGCAGTCCTTGGACACCCATAGTGGAGCCATGTCATGCTTTAACCTCCAGCCAGGAGCTCGGTGCCACACTGCTGCTCACTCACTGCTTGCTGAGGGAGAGGAGGGCTAAAGCTGAGAAAGGCTAAAGCTGAGAAAACTTGTGGCTCAACATAAAAGCAGTTTAAGACAGAAAGCAAAAGTCACACATGCAAAGCCAGCCCCACCCTCACTCCCACGAGCACCACCATTGCTGCTGCAGTGGGCTCCTCTTTCTCCGGTCTGCCTAGTCCCACCTCTCACTGAGGATGACAACCACCCCAAGGGGAGAAAGCTCCTGCTTTGTAGGACTCTGGCAGCCATCACATGGCTGTGCCTTGTGGTGGGTTTAGGCTTTAAGCACAGGCTTGTCAGGTCCTGTGGTCACAGGCTAGTTGCCTGAGCAGAAGGGCCTGGTGGTGAAAGAAGTGGCTGTGGTGAAAAACCCACAGAGATGACAGAACACTTAATGCTGCTGGGGACCTGTGGAGACTTCCTAATCCAAAATCTTTGTAGAATCAGGACTACCTAGAGCTGCTTGCCCAGCCACTTACCCATGACTATGTCCTGACATTTTATGAAGTTCTTCAAGGTTCCACAACTTCTCAGCAACCTATGGCAATGCTCAATCATTCTCTCATTGACAAATCTTTCCTGTGGTTTGTTTGGAATCTCCTGTTTCAATATTTGCCCATTGCCTTTTGTCCTGCCCAATGGACACCTCTGGAAAGAGTTCGGCTCCATCATCTCTATATCCTCCCTTCAGATATTTGTAAATGACGATGCAATCTGCCCTGAGCTTGCTTTCCGGCAGACTGAACAGTCCCAGCCCTCTCAGACTTTTCTTTTAGCGAAGGTTCTCCAGTCTCTTAATTATCATTGAGGCTCTTTGCTGGATTTCATCTTCAGTGAATCTCCATCTCTCTTTTGTACTGGGGAGCCCAGCACTGGACCCAGCACTCTTGAGGTCGCCACACCAGTGCTCAGTAGTGGGGAAAGATCACTTCTCTTGGCCCGAGCAACACCTCTCCTAAAGCAGCCCCGCACGCCACTGGCCACCTTTGCTACAAAGGAACAGTACTAGCTATGGTGCCTCTTTCTAACTGGGCACCCAAAGGACAGAAGTCATGGAAAAACCTGGATTCATGTTGTGTCAAACTGCTTTAAACTCCACATAACATACTTGTTGTCCTTCAGCTCATCCCACTGTATGAAGATACTGCTTTTATGACTGCCTGAAACATCCAGGGACTAGAGACAAACCTTGATTTCAGCATATGTGTGTGTACGCTTTTTTCCCAGGTTCTGTTTGATTTGCATTATCTGTAGTAGGAGGAGATTCCTTCTAACAGATAAACCAACAAGGTGGAATCCCTAAAATAAGTTTTAATCTTCTTAAATTAAATCAGAGCAGTGATACGCTTTGAACTTTTTGACTTCTTGTTTAGTCACAGGCTTCACAAATACAAAGTTTTTCCTGGCAAAATAAAAGCTTAGGAACTATAAATATCTGAAGTGCTGCTTGACTAAATTTTACTAAGGGTAAAAATCTGTGTAAATAATTTAGGAGTCTAAACGAGAGTCTCAGAAGGGCTTGAGACACCTACTGCCGCATTTTCAAAGGCAGTTCAAGCTGAGGCCTAGAAGTATTACAAAGCTAGTAGCTGTCTTTGAGTATTAATTGTAACTAAAATCCATGACTGCAGTAATCCATCTTCTTGGCTTTCCATATATATGGCTTGGATTTGCTAGGCAACCACCAACAAACTCTACCAGGTGCACAAGGGTGTAACTCCATGCTCCTCTGGTCAAAGTCATTTCATCTTGGTAGCTGTGGGGGAAAGGGAGAGTTATACAAGCCATGTTCACCCAGCCTGACAGTTTTTGTGCGCTTTTCACAACTACAAGGGTCTGTGAATCGTGGCAGTGGGCATAGGTAGACACCCACTTCTTCTGACTCCGCTGCAGAGGAAATAATCTGCCTTACAGGAGGCCTTTGTTTTAGTATCCTCTAGTTCCTGAAACGGTTCGGGACAGCTACATTCATTAGTGAGCAGATTTCCATGGGAGTGAGATGTGTACACTGAAGCTGGTGATTATTATCTCTAAAAAGCTCAGTTTGGTGTAATATGGCCAATTTTCCCCATAAGCTTTTCTTCATCTGCTGGCATAGGTACAGCTGCTCATCTGTCACCATTTTCCTCAGTGACGGCCATCTCTCTGAGGAACAGAACGACCACACAAAGGTAAAAAAGGAAGAAAAGTAAAGACAAATGACTAAAATAACATTATATTGACCCAGTGATTTCAACAGGGTGGGTCCACCTGCACAGAGATGTTTGCAGCACTGGAGCCAAAAATGTGACAAAACCAAGTTTTCCTTGCTTTCAAGTCTGCAGTTGATTATAGAAACAAAAATGGTACCAGAAAGCTGGAAGCAAATTTTAAGGGCCATAATCAAAACCAAAAGATGAACTGAGAAATATTTTAATGTGCCAGAATTTGTGTGCAAAGGTTCTGTGTTTCCTCTGCATGATGTGATAATATTTTTCCCACTTAGCAGAGGATATTGCAAATATTGGTGTGAGTGCAATCAGAAGATTAAGCAAAAGGCAGCCTTGGACACGAGCCTGGTCAGTCAGGTAGTGAAGTAATTGTTTTTAATATTTTATTTTTATAGGTAAGATCATAATTACAGACAGCTCTTCAAACTTCTTACTTTACATTTAACTTATTAATTTGCACCTTTTTTTTTACTTTTCCTCTAAAATGTAAACTAATTTTTCTCTTGCTTCCTGTTTTTGTTTTTGTTTAGAACCCTTTAATTTAGCAAGAATGTTGTGGATTGCTGTTTCAAGTTATTTAAAGACTGTCAAAGGCAGAAAGATTTTTTTTAAAATCAGGTTTGCATTGGTTTAAAGGAGAAAGAGTATCTAATTTTGAAAATCCTACAAGGTGTGTATTTATATTCTTAGAGAAAAGCTTTGACATATTGACTGTAGTTCGCTAATTTCGTTCTTAATCTCAGGTGAACAGAACCTATTTAGTCCAGCTTCTGGTGATTTTTTCATTAAGGAAAAACCCAGCTGACAAAGTTTATGATTTTTTTATTATCTTCCTATGTTGAAGCACCATATAAACAAATTGGTACATTGAAAATTTTAGTTTGATGTACTTTCGAGATAATGGTTAGAATAAAATTTTCAAATCAAGATTTCCATATCCTAAGATTAAAAAAGATCTGGGAGACTAGAACCACAAAGGTTACTTTTGGAAAAAGTGACATTTGTTTTGAACTGTCTGGTGTTAAATGAATTACTTATTTAGTAATTCTAATTTTTTTTTTTCATTGCAAGATATGACAGTAGAACTACTTCATGAAATTTCAATGTAATGAGAGGCACTAGATCAATGTAACTAGAAAAGGACTGAAACTATCGATTTTTAATTATTATAGCCTGTCTGATATATTTTTAATGATTTTAGATAATTGGTATAACAATTTAAAGGTATTTAATTTAGATTTACAACAAAGTGTTGCCCTTCTGGGTGCTCTTTAAAGAATGAAAAGATTTTTAATATGAGCTTGGTATATTCATTCGTCTTAGTTTTCTTCTTCTAATACACGAATACAATCTCTAATTGTAGGTTTTTCTTTTCAATATTTTCAAATTAATGATTTCAATTCTGATTTCATCTTTGGGTGCCCTGCCCTAAAAAAGTGATTGATGTTAAGTCTGTAAAAATGAAAACGTCTCTTTAGGCTCCATTAATGTCTTGAATTAAATACAGTAAAACAAGTTCTGTGTTGGTTTAGAGCCTGCATAATGAAGCCACTTACATGGGGGTTTTTCAGGTTGCAATTCAGTATAGAATCTAGCCTGACGTCTTTTAATAAGATGCAGAGGATAAATGTTAGTTTATCAGAGCCATAATTCAAAATTCTATCTAACCTATAGACGAAGGTTTGCTCATATAAGCAAATATCTAGTTTTAAAATATGCCTTTATTTCAATGAATGGGTTGAAGTGTGTTTACTGTACAGAATAATTTTAAATTAGTTGTTATTTTTTGTGTTACACAGAGCTTCTAATGGGCATTTTTGCTCACCCTGATATTATCTAATCACATAACTATAATATGTATATATATTTTTGAATATTTGGATGCAGTTTGCTATTTTCAGGATTGTGGGGTTTTGGTGTTGTTTCTTGGAGTTTTTTATAATCCAGTGACAAACTGAAAAATCTTTTAAACTTCTTAGACTTTTTAGGCTGAGTGTGAAAAGCACCCACATTGTAACTGGATATACTGCATCTGCAAGTCTGAAAATATCTTATTTTTCTATATTGTCAGTTTTTGTATAATTTGTTTATTACCAGCTTCTGCTTTTTTTCCAGATTTCGCCTGATTCAATGACCTGAATCTTCTACTTCACAAATTTACAGCATATAAGTATCACCATATTCCAAACAATTTGCATCCCTAAAGTGATGGCTAAAGCTCAGCAAATGGATCTTTTAGCACAGCTAAATTTGCTCATCTACTTACACTTTGCATGTCGTCTTCAGTAAGACAGCCACTCATAAAACAGGTACTTATATTGCACGTACCTCCTAAAATAAAGTATTCCTAGAATAGATCTTCCTGAAAAACACTTCTAGGAATTATCTTGAGCTGCCAGAGTTTTCATCAACTGCAGATTTTCAGAGACATCACAACAACAAGAATCTGAGGTAAACAGGGATGTAGCATTTGCTGACTGGCGATAATTTGTCAGGTTTCAGATAGAATGAAAATGTTCCTTGGTTTTGCTTATTCCCTCTTATTGCAGGAGCTGGTTGGGAACAGGAAACACTGGCATAGAGAGACACAAAGTGAAGAGAGCTGGCGAGTGTGAATGCAGATTCACTTCTTGAACCTCCAAGCCCTCCATGCAGTGCAGGGGTGAGGACTCTGCCCACCCTCTCTTCCACTCAAGAGAAGACAGGTGTCCAGGTAGGGTTTGGGCTAAAGGTCCTGAGGCCAGCCTCAGCTCACACAAATAACATGGGAAGCCTCCGAGCCTATGGCTGGGGTTATGTCCAAATGTTCAGAAACTGCTAATTACAGTGTTAGAAAAATTCTCTAGGCTTGTGAAAATTGTGTGACCTGATTACCCCTGCAAACTGTAAGGGACCTGAGACACATGGGAAACCACAGTGGATATTAGACTTGAACCATCAAGTCCATTCCCCTGCAGCTATACTTGCATGTCTGTGAGACATTTGGTGCAGAGAAGTCACCAAGATCACCCACTTCCATACCTGTACTGTACTCAGCCTCTTTCAAAATCCTGTGCCATCCTGCAGAGAGTTATGTATTTACCAGAATTCGTTCTTGATTTCTTGGATCCCTCTGTCTATAGTCCCTCAGACCACCCTCTTCCTTCACCCAACACTTTAGGGGCCTCCAGGGAAAGATGTATCTATGTCCAGCCTCTGTTGACCACCTATAATTGGTCAAACAGGGGAAACTTGTAGCTCTTGGAGTGGAGTTGGTTGTGATCTTTTCTGCTTGTTCTGAACTTCTGACATGTTTGAGGCTGTGGCTCCAAGGTGCATCTGTGTCAAAGAAAAAGATTTTGTCACAGCATCTGCTCTGCAGCCATTTAACGGTTTGAACTATTCCATGGGCACAGGAATACGATCCAGTCCTCTGTTTCTCAGGGTGGAAGCTGTAGGTAGCTGAACCATATGATTCAAAAGCAAAGATGCTGTTCACCATTTCATATGGTGAAAACTCCGCAGTAAATAAACTGAAAGGAACATGAAAGACATATTAGAAGGAAAATTGTTTTCAAAGCTACTGTTTCTTGGCATAATACGGGTGAAAGAGCTGCTTTACTATCACTGGCTTGTTCAAAAAGGTGAAGACGTCTTCTAGTATATCCACCCCATCTTTGTGTATTTTTCTTTTCTCCACACGGCTTTTCCTAGAGACAGATGTGCTAGGCCTGAAGAATAGAGCAGGTCCCCTTACTGTGTTATGTGCACATATGGGCTGAGGCAAGCAATAATGTGAATTCCTTAGTGTACAATGATTTCTCCTCTTCAGCAGAGCTGAAAGAAGTACAGCACCTCAGCATTCACCTGTGCCTGTAACATAACAGATCATCTAGTCTGAACAATTAGTAGCAACACAAAATAACACCTTCAAGTGTAAACAGTATTACGCATGAGAGAATCTATTAAGTATGTCAGTCACAGCACCTGCGCTTGACACTACAAAAACAGTATCAAGGGATTATATTTAAGACGGACAGTGCCAGATGTTGGCAAAGCTAAGGCTCTGTTCTCAAAGGATTTGAAAAATGAAATCCATTTCCTTTACTAGTCAACATGGAGAGGAGGGCTGTGGATAAAGATTATACCAACTCTTATTTCCTCACTGACAAACTTTCAGAGCTTTGTATGCCTTTCCCCACTAAAAACTTATTCTGTT
>VZTA01002981.1:112-16922 GCA_013398855.1 Mohoua ochrocephala
AAATTTTTCCTAATATCCAATTTAAACCTCTCTCGGTGCAAATTAAGGCCATTTCCTCTGGCTCTGTCACTTGTTAACTGGGAGAACAGACCAACCACCACCTCACTCAGACCTGCTTTCTAGTAGTTGTAGAGAGTGATAAGGTGTTGTCATCGTGTTGTGTGCACACCCACACCCACCACACCCACACACACCCTCTCCTGTGAGCCTCCTTTCCTTCAGGCTTATCTCAGTTCCCTCAGCTGCTCCTCATCTGACTTGTGCTCCAGACCCTTCATCAGCTCTGTTGCCCTTCTCTGGACACGCTCCAGCACCTCAACGTCCTTCCTGTAGCAAAGGACCCAGAACTGAGTTGCAGGATTTGAGCTGCAGCCTCACCGGTGCTGATGATCACTGCCCTGGTCCTGCTGGACACTATTGCTGCTGCAAACTATTACAAACGTTATGCTGGAACTCCTCCATTAGGAGCTATTACTACTTTACCAATGAAGGCAAGGAAACAGGTATTTTATTTCTATTTAAAAATGCACAAGATGGAAACACAGGTTATGAATAAATTACAGGAGAACCTTTAACTCTTAATGTGGTGAAGATACAATCATAGCCACAAGGTGAATAAGTCCAAAAACTTTGAAGGTTATGATCCATAAATTTGTGATAATCAATTTCTGAATTTACATAGTAGGAAGATGGATTAAGTATATGGGAAAACACTTTGCAGTCTTTGCTACTAAAAATATAAATTTTCACTTCAGAGTTAATAAACTCATAATGTTTAAGAAGCCATTTCCCTTATTTAATGTAGTTCCTGTTTGATAAATCATACTCTCTCGTATAAGTAGAATCAAAATCTGGCATCAGAACAGATATTCCTTCTAGAATATGGAGGTATATATCCTTATTTAATTAAGTATTTGATGCTTACCTATTACTTTTAAAATCTAATATTTAACCCAGCAACATGGGTTAACTTTAGAAACAGAGTCTGCATAAGAAACTGATCTTATATTCTACAGAACCTTAAGTAACTGGCAATTTATATTCTAGAAAAATGGCAAAAATCCTTTAATTGGTCAAAGACGAAGATTGTATGTAGGTAGATTACGTATACATCTTTGCTCTCTTGTTTATTCTTCAAATTTATATTTTAACTGGGGAAATATGAAACAGATGTTACCCTTTATATTACAGCTAGAATGCAAAAGAAAAGAGTGATAGTCATAGGATAAGAAATATCACTCTGCACCCACGACACCTACACAGCCTGGGAAGTTCCAAAGTAATAACAGATTCCTGGTTCTCCAGCTAAGATCTATGCAAGAAAATTAATAAGAAAATGCCTTCATTTCATCATGATGGCATTTGGGAGTTTTAGAACCCTCTAGTCCATTAGTCAGTTTTGTTAATGACTGTGCTCATCCTTTTAATCATGTGAAACACATTGACTGAGCTTCATTTAGTTCAAAGTGCCTTTCAGAAGCCTGAAGAGAAACTGAGTGGTGTGAAACTTTACCTTTCTCACTCCAACTTATATTTGCTCATGTATATTAGCAACACATAGCTAGCTTCATTTGTGATTTGTATGTAGATACAATATATCCATAGCTTGTAAGAAAAAACCCTACCCATTTGAATGAATTAAAAATTGAAATTTGAATGCCTAATGTGTTGCCAGATTATGTTTTACACGTGAGTATTTCTAACCTATCTTCCTAGTGATAACTATGGAAAACTTATTGAGAAACTGCGCTTCTTTATTTTCATTATACTTGCACAAATATTGTATTTACAAAATTATTTCAGCTCTATGAACAACTCTTTTTGCCTGCAATTTAAGAATTTCCAATATCAGATCTCAACAACAGTCTTGGAGGACTGGTTTTTGTTTTCAGAATGACTGCTTTATAATCAAGTAAATGAGCAGATTTTGGAATTTTGCCAGCATGAATTTGAAGAGCTATATTCCAAGGAAATTGAAACCTTGTACAAAACACAAAAGCATTTCTACTAAATATACAATATTGTTAATATATATGTATATATTCCTTTATTCATTATGAGAACACACTGTGATATATTATGACAAATTTAAACCCTGTATATGGAAACAAAATAAAACAATAATACTTAGTACAAGCAGAACTATGGCATCTAATTTTTAAAAAAAAAATCCTGTGGAGCAAAAGATCCTGTGAAGCCTTGTTTCTGCATAACAGTGGAAATGTTTAAGCTGTGTACTTTCAGGAGCTTCTTCATTGCCTGAGATTTTTGCATTTGCAAATGTCAATGTTTTAAGAGTTTAACCAAAATTCAACACTGTCTCAATTTAAAAAAAACCCCAACATTCTTCTCCTTTTTTTTGGACATGTTGCATTCATAATGCTTTCAAAACACATCTGACACATACTAATGGTATTGGACTCCCCCATTAAGAATTAATTAGTGATATTTCCTTTTTCTTTGAACAACAACAAAAAAAGGTGTCACCATTTCTATGAAATTCTTGTAGAACTTACCCCAAAACCAGAAGATGAGGAATAGATTCTTATTTTAGTGTGAGAGAGTTCAGAACCAACATCTCTAAAAAGTTCCCCACCTGACAAGTAAAGAAAGCCTTTTGGAGGCATGTGAAATCTCCCATCATTACAGCATTTCTACCATGGGGAACCAGGAAAGAAATCAAAAGGTTGTGGGAGAAACAAAGTTCCAAATGGCCGCACAATTTTTCTGTACTTTTTTCGTTATTCAATGCGAAAATTTTATTTCCTCCTTCACCACCATACACATGCTGTATTTTTAAAGTAATTCTAAATACATATATTTCCAATACACTACTATCAGGAGCTAATTAGTTTGGTGAGTTTTGGTTAAAAAGACTCTAAGAATCCTTTTATAGCTATATAAGTTCTGATATCTTTTAAACAATACGTTCTCAGTGTACAAATTAAAAATATTAAAATTTAAGTGAGTGCTTTATGTGTTCACTTGTGACATGTAGAGAACTTCAGTCATCTCTGAAACACAAGTACAAAGTCTGTCTGCTCCTCTCCATTACGCTTGTTTGAATTCTTGAAAATCAATCCATGCTGATAATAGAGAGAATAATTTTTTATCAAGAAAATAAGTAGTGTTGGATAAAAATGCACAAAAGTATTTTCTAATCAGTCAGAAGAAGAAAATAATTATTTTAATGTGTTTTTAATAACAATGTTTAGTTTCATGTGATATAGCTCCTTAAGGGAAAAAATAGTTGTTTTAAAATGTTTGACAAACAATGAGTTTCCTTTTTTTAAAACATAACTTCACAAACCTTTTCTTTTAATAGACTCTTGTTTAGATACTAGATGCATTTTAGGCATTTTGAACCCGTAAATGGAAAAAAATCCCATGTATTCTACCCTGCTGAGAATTTTCTTATTTAAAGATCCTCTTCAATGGTTAACTACGTAGAAATGACCTACTTTGTGTTCATTGACTAATTAGTCCAGTTCTAATTCAATCCACATTTAGGTAAATTACTTCAGAGAGAGCTGGGTCAAGCTGTTGTGTTTTTCACAGTGTTTGATGTGATTGTTCTGGTGCATTCATAAAAATAAACAAAAACTGAAAGTATTTCATCCCTCCTAGGAAATTTACACTAGTAGTTGTAATTTTATTTGTCATTTGTTTCTCATTATATATTTATATAATTATGCATACATAACATTATTTCTCCTTTAAACCAGCCTGACTCTGACTTGTGTGGGCATTTTACAATGAACATACTGATCTTCACGTTGCTGAGATGCCATTTTCTGATTCTCTACTTATTTCCAAGGTATTTATACGTTTTCTTGTCCACATCTTCTCTCTTTAATTCTTGACCTGTCACCTATTACCATCTCAAAAATGTGTTTAAAATTTAGCTTTCTCAAAAATCACCAACAATTTCCTAAGTACAGCTGAGCCAAACTCACACAGTGGTGCCTCACTAAAACATTCCAGTCTATGACACTATTTATCTTAGATCCAAATAGTTTTGGATACTTCCTACTATGCATGCAGATGTCCACAGCATGACTGAACTTCCAAGGCACAGAGATTCAACAGTCCCACAACATTACAATTGGATTGCTGAAATGCATATGCATATGAATAATTCCTTTCTGTTACCTGTCAGATAGAAATCAGAATAGATGGATCATTGTCCAGTGATGAGTAGTGTCCCTTGGGTTGGAGCTGGGGCCGGTACTAAGGTTCAGCATCTTTGTTGACAACATGAACAGTGTACCCTCAGCAAATTTGCTGATGACACCAAGCTGTGTAGCGCAGTTGACACACTGGAGGGGAGGGATGCCATCCAGAGGAACCTGGACATGCTTGAGAGGTGGGCTGATGCAAACCTCATGAAGTTCAATAAAGTGAAATGCAGGGTCCTTGTTAAGGAAACTTCCCTCTATGATCATCCAGGAGCCACTCTGGCAGTCATTCTGGCACCACCTGAGCTCAGACTGAAGCCCCTCTGCCACTACACACCTCACACTAGTATGATCGGACCAGGTTTGCTTAGCAGCTTGACCTTAGGTTTTCCGTAGCAGAGTCTCAAACATCCCTATCTTTAAAATAATTTACTCCTGGTGCCGTAACTAAATCATAAAATCATGGAATATCAGCTTGAGCTGGGTGCCTCTGGGAACAGACCCTGAACAAAGGAATCCCTGGGCTTTTATACCCTTAGAGTCTAAGTACAGTAAAGTCTGGGGGTTGTTGGCTCCTGACACATCACTGAGTGCCCTGTCACCTGGCTGGGCCGCAGGTTCCCGTGCCCTTTGTTATGCAAATAATCAGCAGTTCAAGACCTCTTTCCTTGGCCCGCTGTCCTGTCCCCAGAGCTCAGCCTGCCACTTGCAATGCAGCTGCACTCCAAGCTACTTGCACCAAATATATTCCTCAACAGTCCTACACTGGATCATGGCAATCCCAGAAACACAGGTTGGGCAGATAATTGGTTGACAGCAGCCCTGTGGAGAAGGACTCAGAGGTGATGGTTGATGCAAAACTCAACATGAGCTGGCAGTGGGTGCTCACAGCCCACAGAGCCAACTGAATCCCTGGCTGCATCAAGAGAGTGGCCAGCAGGTCAAAGGAGGTGATTCTCCCCTTCTACTATGCTTTGGGGAGACCCCATCTGGAATACTGCCTACAGTTCTGGTGCTCCCAACATAGGAAGGACATGGAACTGTTGGAGCAAGTTCGGAGGAAGGCCAGAAGCTTATTGGAGGACTGGAGCACATCCGCTGTGAAGACAGGCTGAGAAAGTTGTGGCTGTTCAGCCTGGAGAAGGTTGCTTGGAGACCTCATGATAAACTTTAAGGACCTGAAGAGGACCTACAAGGAAGACAAAGAGGGACTCTTTTATCAGGAACCGTAGTGATAGGACAGAGTAATGGCTACAAACTGAAAGAAGGAAAATTTAGGTTAGATATACAGAATAAATTCTTTACTGTGAGGGTGGTGAGATACTGAAGCAGATTGCCCAAGTAGTCATGGATACCCCGACCCTGGTAATATCTTGGTTAAGGTCTTGAGCAACCTGCTCTAGGGATGTGTCCCTGCCCACAGTAGGGTGGGGGATAGTTGGGGCTAAATGATTTTTAAGCTCCCTTTCAACTCTTAACATTCTATGATTCTCCTTCTGTCATACATCAAACATACTCCATGTATAAATCCTATCCACACATTATTTGTGTCACGAACTACTGAAGTTCTGTTTCACAGAATATATTGTGGTGAAGTTAGATAATGAAATCCACTTATTATATATCATTATTTTTTCCTAAGATATTTTATCTATTTGTCTGTTTACTGTAAACTTCTGAAAAAAATGAAGGTGTTGGGAACCACAAAGAAACCATTATTTCACATAATGAACTTATGAAGCTGAAAATGCTATAGATAGTCTTCAGAAAAAGCCTGTATGGCATTGCACAGATTGTCTTATTATTATCATTTTATCATCTCTATAATTTGTAAGTGAAATTTAGAAGAATAAATAGTATTTTGTCTAAGGAGGTGGAAATCATACTGTCATTCCACAAGTTACTTTTTTCTAATTTTTAATTCTGACACACAAGCAATCTTCCACAAAGATTTAAGAATTTTTGTCTTTAGTTTCTACAGCACCAATTTTTTTAGTTGTTTGTTTCTAGAGGAATATATTGTTAGCCAGAATTACTTCTTGACACTGCTATGGTGTTTTATTAAGCAACAGATGGTTCCTCAAGTTTATCATGTCTGTCCTTCACCAGCTATAACAGCAGGCACTCATGGATTTTACTCTAAATTAAAAAACAAACAAACCCCAACAACAACAAATAATAAAAAAAACCCCTAAGATAAAGATTATGATGGTAGATTTATGAAGGAAGGGCAGTCTTCAATGTGTGAACAGTCTTTTGTTTCTTTTCTTTTTTTTTTTTTTTAAAAGATTGTTGTGGCTTTATCTATTCACCTGGAAAAAAAGGCTTTCTTTCCATAAGTAAAACAAACAGTGTCACTGACTCTTGCTTTCAAATATTGTGTGTAATATTTAGTGGGAAACAATACTAAATGCATTATGAATATTTATCAAGTGTAATGCATAATTGGTGAATTGTCCCCTTGTTCAGTCTAGTGTTATACACTACAACACAGCCCCAGCCAGTATTTTTCAAGAAAGTAGGTATCTTTATTATCTTATTTCATTGCCCATTGCACTACATCTGCCATTAAAACTCTAACTTTTTTCTTTTTTGATGGTGTACCCAGGAGTCTTGTGTATAACTGTTTCATTTATTGAATTAATTGCAAAAGATGACAGAGAATTTCTGATACCAAAACTAAAAATTGCTAGTTTGTAGATGTTCATTAATAAAAAAAATACTTGTGGTCATCCTAAAGTCTGTCAGATAGATATTTGTGCAACATCATGGAAGCTATTTTATTGCTATTTCTGGTAAGACCTCTCTTTCTACCTGGAGGTATTTAAGGGTTTTTTTTACATACCTCCCAAAATAAAAAGATACCAATAATCACTTAAAACTACACTAATCTTTAACACACAGGAAAAAAAACCCAACCCCCAAAATATAATTTATACTGTCAGTAATCAAAAACTCTGCAAGACAGAAGGCATTTACATATAAGTAATAGGAGAAATAAGTTGTTGTCAATAATTTTAGTTATGAAGAATTCAGTTATCAAGTGTCAATCTGATTTTATTTATAGATAGGAACTAGATAGATCAACAAGCTTCTACCTAGCTAAAATTATGATTTGCATTTCTGTGATTTATATATAACTCTTTATATTTTCAAATGCTTTATAAATATTGAAAACAAGCCATGTTTTGTGAGGCAAATCTACCTACAAGAGTTAATGTTCAAAGAATGCGCGATTTTTGTCTAAATAAGTCTTTTACCAGTTTAGTTGATCATATGGATTTTACCACATTTTCCATGGCAAAGAGACAAAAAGGTAATTTTATAATTTTTCCGACATTATAGCTCTACATGCAGCTTTGTGTATGAAATTCTACTCTGAGGACTAAACAAGAGGCACACAGTACGTTTAATGGGGCCTTTATTTATGTTTTGTATAAACCTTTTTCTAACAAATATCAAATGGGTTATTTGGTAGTGATTCTATTGCCAGCATGCAAGTGAAGGCATGATCACAGAATGACAGAATGGTTTGGGTTGAAAGGAGCCTTAAAGATCATCTAGTTCAACTCCCCTTCCGTGAGCAGGGACACTTCCCACTAGATCAGGCTGGTCAGAACCCCATCCAGCCTGGTCTTAACACTTCCAGGGATGGGGAGTCCACAAGTTCTCTGGGTAACCTGTTCCAGTCTCTCACCACCCTCTACTAAAGAATTTCTTCCTAATATCTATTCTAAACTTACCTTCTTTCTAACAGCTTCAAGCTGATACCTATCTAGTCTCCTACCTATTTAGAACACGTCATCAAATCTGGCACAGCCAGTCACCCTGGCACAGGAAATACATGTGCTTCTGGAGCAAGTATGTGAGCAAGCAACTGGAGGCCAAAGAGGAACTCAGCTTGTTCTAGACACCTGCATTTAGGAGACTGAATCTCCCCTTCATTTGCTATTCTGTTTGAAAAATATTTGTAACATATTCCACGATTAAGGAGAAATTCACTTCTTGAGTTAGGATTACTATCTCACTATGAGTTACAGCAGTTGTTCAGTAACAGTTTCACAGTTACTTTAGATTGTCATAGTTACTTTATCACCTCACCGCTCGTGTAAAACAAGCAAGTGGAGAAAAAATTGGCTCACTACTCAAGAAGAATTTGAATGGAATACTCAATGTGTCCATTTATTGCTGGTAATGAATTTCTTATAATTCCATATACAGTGTAATGGTGTGAATTACTTTGTAACTCAAAACTATTTTTGGCAACACAGAAGACAACAGGACATAAACTTTTATTGGCTTAGCTGCAAATTTCTGCATCTGTTCTCTTGTGTGGACAGGCTATTTGTTTTTGTATGTAAATGGTCTCAGTGACTGGGTAACTTCTATAGAGAATAATATATAATTCACATTTAGGCCGCAAGATCTTTCTAGCCAGACTGTAGAATGGAAAGGGAAGCTGAATTTCCAAGAGAGGTCCAGGAAGGGATAAGAAGGAGGCAGGCACGTAACAAACAAGTTTTGGAAGAATGATGAAGAAAGTCTGAGTCTTTTATACAGCTAATTTTTTTCCTTTCTTTCTCAATGATAGGAATTTTCATCTTCTTTGCAACCACATAATCATTTAGGAACTACATCTGCAACCTAGAAACGGTCAGAATTTAAGCAGGAGTTTTAGGGGTGTAGGTGTATACCTTAAAATACTTCATCCTATTATTTGTACACCATTCCAGGAAACTAAAATAAAAATAAAATTCAGTACTTTGCCTTGATAGACTGTTAAAGATAGATCATAGATGAGAAAGTTTTAGAAAATTTCTCATCTGAATTCAATAAAAATCAGTTACAGTGCTTTTGATAGATATGGCATACAGCCAAACACGTCACAACTAATGCTGTACTATTATCATTTGCTCAGAACTTCAAAATTTTAAGTAGATTTCAGCATTTCTTAAAACTGTGTTTGTCTTAAAGAACAATGTTATCATATTTTGCTGTCTTTCAGCTTAATCACAAAAATTCCAGTATTTCAATTTCAATATTTTTGATTTGTTATGCAAGACACATCCTTCAAAGGATGAGCTATGAATATGTAAGATCATTTAGTGGTTTTTCATGTACAGCCTTATGAATTAGTCTCATTACATATGAGTGATTGCTATGTGTTTTACTGAATTTCTGGAAAAAAAATAGGCAAATTTGATAATTAAAAGTTACTGGATATCTTGCAACACTAGTGAGCAAATATGTTTGATGCACAGCATTAACTGGCTTAATAACGACTGAGATGACTGGATTAAAATAAGATGTTTTCAGTGTCCCATGAGGATGTTTGGCCAAGCCATAGATACAGATATTCAAGTTAGAAAGCAAACATAGCAGTCGATATTTGTAAAACTGAAAAACTATATCTTTTATTCCCCAGGTTTCTGCAACACATCTTTACACGAGAATAAAATAACTTTTTTCATTACTTTCTTATTTTTAGTGTCCTCTCACTTCAAATTGAACTGTATTTGATGAACTGTTCATATATCAAAAGTGATGCTACACAATGCTTCAATGAAAATCTATGTTGCTGTGTTTTCAAAAGTTCCACTGTAAAATCTTGTCAGGCTGCTGGCTAGCTGTAACAAGTGGCTTGGGAGCAAACATTGTCTTTTTGTTTTAAAGGAAGAAAGACTGCCAGTTTTTATTTACGTTTTTCACACCTTCCATTTTACCTATTTGAATCTTTTAACAAGCTACAATTTATATTATCCTACTACGTTACTAGGTTACTGCATTACCTAGTGTTTTATAAATTGTCAAGGGGACAATTCTGGCAACAGTTATTCAAGTTTTACTGAAAAGCAAAATTCCTATAGATCTCCATAATTGAGTCTCATTTCTTCCTGCCAGTACAAGAACCATCAGATGACAGGATGTAATGAATATATAATCTTCTAAGTTGTGGTTATTCTGTATGTCAAATAATTTTTCACTGTCAATGGAGACCTCTCTGGTTTCCTTGCATACCAGTTCAGCCTGTTGGTACTGAAGAAGTGGGAGATGAAAAGAAAATAAATGCATAAATAAAAGGGAAATAAGATTTTGTCTCCAAACACCAATACAAGGAAATGGAATGAGATAATCTAGAGCAAATTGCATTTGCTTAAATATTGCTTCGGAGATGAGTTCAGGGCCAATTGTTTAACTCCCTTCCCAGAATACTCTGATTGAATTATTTGATCATCCAGTTACAAACATAAGAAAAAAAAAGATTGTTATTTTGGGATTTTGCAGAATATGAGGGTTTTGTCATTTGCGGGGTCCACATTCGAATTAAAAAGGGGGAAAGATATTGTGTTTGATTGTATTGCTGTTTTGATACTGTTATTTTAAGACAGGAAAAAGTAAGTTATCTTATATAATATATTTTGATACAACAGTAGCTTCCCACTTTCCCCAGGCTTCTCCCCTAGCAGGGCAGCATGAGAACTAAAACATAAACAATTGCCTTTTCCACTGTTTGAGCAAATAGCTTTGGCAGAGACTCCTCCATTCCCAAGCATACCTTCTAATAACAACCTGATGGCTAGGAAACTCTATAAAGAGATGAAAATGCTAATTTCAATAAATTTCAATCTTTCACTGTGCTCACATTTCCTATTTTGTTGTTGAGTGGGTGAGATGATGTGTTGTGGAAAACCACTGTCATCTTAGCCATTTCCTTTCATTACAAATTTTGAAAGATAATCAGAACCTGACCCCATTGTTTCAGATTAATTATGTAATTTTCTTGATTGGATTTCAGTTAGGTTTCTCCCAAAAAATCATTGAATACTTCAGTACAGGCACTTTCCTCAGTATTTCTTGTTCAAATTGTAACTTACCTCAGTGGCTTTGTGGCTTTGTGAGATTCTCTGCTAATTTACTGAATGATTCCTATGACTGTATAGGATGAATGCATATAAAAAAGGGACAAGAGATAAAAAACTAAATCCCACAGTGTTCAGTGTATTAAAAGCTCCTTTAGATTTACCTTTTGTTACTGTTATTTAGCAAATTCTAGATTTGTCTGAAAAAAGTTTACAAGATGCTGCTGGCAAAGATTTAGGTACGTAGGGAATTAGACACATGTGAACAGGAGTTTTTCAAATCTCGATTTTATGTGTAAGGACTTTAAACAGAAACTGAACCCCAAAGCTGGGGGAGATCTAGCCCCCACCTATATTTTAAATTCTGATTCTATTCACACTTTATTAACACAATATATAATTATATCTGCCAAGCAGTCTTTTAGGGTACAATGCTGAACTTCTGGTTTTGGAAAAATTGGAAATTACACTTCTGTGTGAAGGGCAATTTTTTTCCCATTACTTTATTTATTAATATGTTACTTCTATGTCAGAACTTAGTGCTACTATGTCATTATCATTATAATTGAAAGTTTAGTTGGTTTTAGAACATCCAATTTTTTTTAATGATTTTTTTTATTGCCACATAAATCTAAATGATGGTATCAGTAACAACAACTTTAATAGCAATAATGCACAGGAAGTCTGGTTTTATATAACTATGTTCTCAAGTCATGGCAAAATACCTTTACATTGATTTGAAGTTTTTTAAACAGATATTTATTTGATAAGAATGAATATAAATTTATTCTGAATTTGAAATGAAAAAAGCCTTATACATGAAATTTAAAAAGTCTTTTATAGGAGTCAGAACTATGCGATTAAATGCAGTTCAATAGATTTGCCCTTATTTTTGCAAGGTAATTTATTTGATGGTACCACAACTTTGACAAGCATTCTGGCGAGAACTGGAAGCTTCACACCCTTACAGACTTTCTTGTCAACATGCTTAAGTTTCAAAGCATCTGTCAGTATCAAGCATTAGTTCATAAATACATAGTAATTGAGAATGTTTAATATTCATTAGCTGAGTAAAGTGACATTCATCTACCAAGATGCTGTCGAAAACTTAGGCACATAATGTAAGCTATTTATCTGGATGTCCTCTAAAGTCAATGGAAAGGGGCATCTTGCAGAAGGCAACATTTACTCTAAATGTAAGTGACAAAGTGAGGAGGGTTGAATCACTTTCTGCAGGAGGTGCTGTAGGTAATTGAATGACTGGTGTGCACTACCAGTGCAACTTCTACACAGCTGTAGGCAAGATTAAGCCCACTGTTAATTACACATTGTTTCACTATTACATACATTAAAGATACTGCAGACACCTGACTTAAAAAATCAAAGTGTCTTTCCAGATATATAATTCCACAGCATTTCCCCAACGTTATCTTTTTCATTAACATTTCTGCTGACAAATCTGACTGTTCTCAGGATATTTAAGGATATTTTACAAATAAATGGTGCATCTCTATTCATCGTCAAATATTATGCATTGCGTGCAATTAAATGCAAGGTATCTCAATGCCCAATAAAAGACAAGGTATTCATATAAATACAGAGAATATGCAGAAGAACTGTAAAGAATTTTTTTAAAAACAGGACTATAAACTTCTGTGCCTCTGAAAATGAACTAATTACAAATCCTATGGATGTAGGAATAAACTTTCCTGAGATTTAGCTTTTTCAGTCCTTTTTTTTTCTTTCCAGTTATATTATGCCATCTTTGCTTCTTGCATGTTACCTTGCACCTTCCTCTGCAACATCTACTGTAAGTAATCGAAACTCAAATAAAATGATGTGTTTTTCCTTTGTCTGTATTTTTTTTTCCATGCCGTTGGGACATACACTGATCAACAACACGTCCAGAGAAGGGCAACGAAGCCAATGAAGATCCCGGAGCACAGGCTTTACGAGGAGCAGCTGGAGGGGATGGGGCTATTTAGCCTGGAGAAAAGGAGGCTGAGGGGTGACTTTATCGCTCTCTACACCTACCTGAAAAGGAGGGGTCAGTCTCTTTTCCCAGGTAACAACTGACAGGATGACAGACCTCAAGTTGCACCAGTGGGGAGGGTTAGCCTAGCTATTAAGAAAAAAATATCTTCGCCAAAAGAGCTGTCACATATTGAAACAGACTGCCCAGGGAACTGGTGGAGCCTGTGCCTGCCCAGAGCTTTTACCCCTTCTTAGCAACATTTTCCCCAAGGCACCATCGTCTTGGCTGACGGACTCAGATGTGCCCTGCCATGGTGGATGATGTTAGATCAGTGAATGACATTAATGAGCTTCTTGTGTTAGAGAATGTATGCAATTTTACAGAACAGTTTTTCATTTTAAGCCAACTTTCTCTCCTATTACGTGGAAAACTGTTTATCAGGACTCTGCTGTTTTCTAAGTTTATTTAACCTGGCTTGCTATCAGAATTCTCACAAAATATTGTTATCCTTTTTAGGCTTCTGTAAGCCATATTTTTAAACTTATAAATAATTATAGTAATGCACAGACTTTGAAAAGCAATATTGTAATAATTGTAATTTGACATTTTTATAACTTATCTCCAAACATGAATAAAACATTAAAATATGTTATAAAAATAAACTCACCACTTCCCAGACATTCAGAATGTGGAGACAAAAGGTAAATACCTGCCTGGTTATGTTGCATAATTATGACTGAAGCTGCTTAATGTTGAAATATACTTTGAAATGTTACATTTTCAGGCATTTATTCTGAAAATGCTGAATTCAGTTTTGGTAGGCATACATAAAAATCAAACACCTTTGAAGATACAATTTACTGTGCACTTTAATTTCTGAAATCAGCAGGCATACAATTAGACTTGCGAACATATCCTCACAGAATTTAATGACTTTAAACATGGAGGAGAAAATGCATAAATACTATTGTACAGTTATTTTTATATGATACTTTGAGTAAGGCTTTACTTGGGCTTTCCACCCAGGTGTCCCTAATTCTGCCAACATTATTGAGGATCCAAACCCCAAGTGGCTGAACAACAGGATTTAGAAAAGGGTTTAGGATGGGCTACTCCTATCGACTCACAGAATCTATGAGTAAGTGGAAAGGAAAATGTTTCCCCAGAAGTTACGCATGCAGCAGCTCAAGCATTTAATTATCTGGTACTATTTTGTGGCATTGCTAAAGCATCTATAAAGTCATAACCAAGACAAAAAAAATCAACATAAACCAAATATATATTTTTTTAATCTAAAAACAAAACAAATATGTTTGTGGAAAATCATTTATGAAATATATCTGGCAAAGCCACTGGAACAAATTTAGCATTCATTAATTCAGGAAAATTAAAGAACAGGAAAAAATAAACTATTATCTTTTGTGAACATGTTAGATTTCATTTACACTAATAAAAATGTGTAGCGAAAATAGATGCATACACTTTACAACTTGCATTGTTTTAACCAGTTTCTGATTTTTACATTCCTTTAATGAATGAATATATAAATCTTCTCATCAGAGACTATGGAAAACATCTAAAATTCAGGCAATTAATCCTTTTTAATCCTTAAAAACACATGGTAATGTGATATTACAAACACATGGTAATGTGTTTTTAATATCACATCAATCAATAAAACCATACTAATATAATTCCAAGTAAGATTAATTCTCTTCTGTTATAGAAAAAAAATTAAAGGGTTAGTTCATATACTTTAAAACACCATTTTACAACATATTTTAATTTCCATGATGAAAGGTAGACAAACAATAACTGCTATTCTTGAGTCATATCTTTGAAATATGGAGATGAAAGAAACCATAGAAAAGAAAGATCACTGTTTTTCTGTTTGCTGATCCTCAGAATATCTAAAATTGCAGACACACAAAAAATTTATATCCTTTTGTTTTAATAAACTTATCAATAAGATAGGAAAAAAAACAATAAATAGGCAAAGTCATATCTTTAGAATTGGGAAAGACAAAAATGGACTTTAAAAATATAAAAAAATCTCCTGTAAAATGAGGTCTAGTATATGCTCTTATAGACTTTGTATTTCTCAAGAGATAGTCTTGCAAACTGAAATGGGAATTTACAGTTTGCCATGGGAATATTCTGAACACTATTACCCATCTACATATTTATAGAAAGTAAAAGTGTATCACATAAACTTTTTCAACCCTAAAAAAATGATGAACTAGTGTTAGGAAATCACAGATCACAGAATGTGCTGAGCTGGAAGGGACCCACAAGGATCATTGAGTCCAACTCCTGGCCCTGCACAGCACCATCCCCAAGAGTCACACCATGTGCCTGAGAGCCTTGTTCAAATGTTTCTTGAACTCTGTCAGGCTTGGTGCTGTGACCACTTCCCTGGGGAGCCTGTCCCAGTGCCCAGCCACCCTTTGGGTGAAGAGCCGTTTCCTGATATCCAACCTAAACCTCCCCTGACACAACTTCAGGCCACTCCCTTGGATCCTGTCACTGGTCACCAGAGAGCAGAGACCAGTGTTTGCCTCTCCTCTTCCCGTCATGAGGAAGTTCTAATGTTTTAATGCAAAATTCATTTGTATCTATAAATTAACAAGATCTTGGGTGGTCTAGACTAAAAAACTAAAGCGTTTAACAAATGGATATTGAAATCTTAGTCAGAAATTTAGATAAATGGATGAGCACACATAGTTTAATATAGGAAACATTATTTGATGTTACCCACCTTGAATTGCTCATAATAAACATTTCAGGTTGTGAATCTTACTTAAATCTGTCAGTTATAACAAATATGTTTGTTTAAGAATAAATACTTTGCACAACAACTACTCATAGTCTAGTTGTACTTGTAAATATGTTGCTCTAGGCTATTTTGCTGCTGGGTTGAAATTTAATCTGTGGTTTTACAAGAGATATTAATGAATTTATATTATGTTTTTTTTCTTGCTCATCTCAAAATATTTTCTGAAAGAAAGCAGAAAATGTCTAGTAAGATACTTTTAATTGGAACACGGCATATTAGAAACTGTACACATCCATATACACTAAGTTTCACTGCCATGCATACACCAAGCATGGCTTAAAATTTCTGTAGTCCATTGATTTTAATTTATTTATCCAAACTTTGTTTGTAATTAGGCAGAGTAGGACAACACCTGTTGCAATGGCTGAACCACCAGCACTGGTAGCAGGGGGGGCCGAAAGACCAAGGGACCATGGCTGGGTCCAAGAAAGCCCCCTCCAGGTTTGTTTTAAGAGTTTCTCCCATTGACTCCTATGAATATTCATGTACCCCTGCAAGATGTAACCTAAGCCCCCCATTCCTGTTCCTCTGTTCCCATCGGTTGGTTTTGTATTACCCGCCCCTTTCCCCCTCTCTCCCCAGTGGCTGTTTTGTATCACCCCGCCCCCTTTGGGACTCCCTTATAACCCCCAGCTGAACGGAAGTTCGGCCTCTTGGTTCCTGGGACACCGATGTGGGACCTTCCTTTCCCTGCGGTCCCACACAATAAAATCTACGGTTGTCCAGCCAAGAGCCACCTCCTAAACCTCTGGGGGTGCCTGAACCAACAATGCGTGGGGTGGTTGCTGGCGACCATCACCCTGAGTGGGGAACAGCTGGCCAGCAGGGGTCTGGCCCGGCCCGGGACCTCTCATCGAAGGGATCCTGTGGAACACGCAGCAGCTGCTCTCACCCAGCACCACAGAACCCGTGTAAGGCACATTAAACACCTGTACTAGTTTTGGCTGGGGAAGAGTTAATT